>JAVKLA010000007.1:32300770-32328887 GCA_034782735.1 Sagittarius serpentarius | reverse complement strand
TGCTCACCGCAGAGGGGTTGGACTAGATGACCTTTGATGGTCCCTTCCAGCCCAAGCCATTCTATGATTCTATGATTCTATGATTGTTGTGAACAGAACTTTAGCTGAACGAGAGCTCCCACACCAACCTCCTCCACGAAAAGTTAAGTGCCAGGAACTGGGGAGGGGGGGGGGGGAACTGGGGGGAGTGGGGCTGGGAAGAGAGAGAGAAGACCACCACCACCACCCTGGCCCCAAAACAGAAACAGATCCATTTTAATAACTTTCTCCCTCAGAATACCTTCCCTAAGAATCACTTTTTTCCCCTTAAAAATTGATACATCTTTAATAACAACATTATCAGTATTTATTTTTGTTACCACTTTGCCAGTGAAACTCTGGGCCACTTTGAATAGTTAATGTTTTCTTCAAATGAACCCATAAGTTTTCATAGTTTTCATAATGGCTGGCCTGGAATGAATATGTACCCTGATAAAGTGCAATGATGTTTTTCTGAAATGTAACTACTGTACATATTATTTGGCAAAAAGGTGGAATCTCCTGGAAATCGTTTGTAATTCAGAAGTCTACATAGTCTTCAAAATGTCTTGGTTACTCAACGAAGTTCATAATGAAGGAGAAGCCATTAATAGAAATAATCTGTTAAGCCCAGAGCAGAAAATTCATACCTGAGGACACACACTAACACATACATGAAAACATGGTGTGAGTTTATCTTGGCTGGACTCTATCTGTAGAGTTTGTGTCCATCTGCAGTTTCACTGTCAGTACAGCTACTGCTGTCTGCACTACCAAGCTAGAACCACTAATTAAGTCTAGTTAACTCTGAATCCTGCCCCCAACATGTCCAATAAACCTCCAGACAGTTAAGGAAAAGCTTGCCTATTTTAATTTTCAGCAAGAGTATGTGCTATTGAGACTTGCTAGAATGCTGACATCTAAATACGCTTCACGAACTTCTGAGTTTTGACTGCTTCACTGTATTTCCTGCAAGCATTATGCCTGCAATTTCCCCCTCTGAATCACACAGCTCATCTGTGTCAAAATAAATTTATCACCTGTTAATTTCCATTCTTCTGCTCAGAGAGTTATTCCACACCTCCAGCAGACAAGGGCAATGCAATGGCAGGGCACCAGGTTGCTAATGCAACATCACAGAGGAGGTTACAGCACTTCCCCCTCTGCAGTGTGTGCACTTTGCACTCTTCTGACTGTAGGTTTCTGACAACATATAAAGCAGATACCTTTTTTCAGTTTTGAGAGAGCTCTTCCCTGAGTTCATGGACTTGGGTGTCCACTTTACCTCTTTCAATTTAAAGAGAGATGCAGTTTTTCTTGTTCTGCTGTAACTGTTGAAGGCTTTTTCCCAAAAAACATTTCACAGGGAAGTTAAACCCTATATAGAAAACATTTCATAAATGATGAAAAGCTGTCACCTTTGATAATTCTCTTTTCAAGAGAAAACAACAAAACAGAAAACAAGCATGTTTCAAAAGATCAGGAGACAATCCTTAAAGGAAACTAAATCCATGGATCTGACACAGCAGTGGTACAGCTAGCTAGAGCTCCACTTCTTGACCATCCATGTAAAAAATAAAAAAAATAGGATGTTTTCTAATGTGGAGTAACTCAATCTCTCACAGGAAAGCTCTCCATTTGATCAAAACCACTGCATCCTGTCTCTCAGCCAAATTAAACTCAGTTTTGCTTTAACTGTAATTCTGCTTTACGATGCCCCCTTGTTACAATCAGAGCGGGTGTATTTTTCCAGGAGAAAGTACTGGCACAACTGCAAAGGAAATGTACTTATATCAAGTTTCCACCCTAATGCCCAATTAAAGCAAAAGCTGAATAAATCAATTGTTTTCATGTTTGGGAAATCAGGTGGTCAGCACCAGCTCTCTCGCATCCGAACATCATTTGATACTGCTGCCACTTGCCAGTGGGAAGCACGGCTGCTCACTGAATGTTGCTCTGTCAGCGCGGCACTGCAGTTGCTCATTCAGAAGATGTTAATTTAATGAAGAATATTTTAAAACAGACAAAAGGCAAATAAAAAGCCTGTCAGTCATTGTATAGAGTTTCCCACCTTCTATTCTTTGAGTATATGAACTCATCACAGACCTGCCACTGATAGAACATGCAAGCTATCAGTCCTCTTGACTGTACAATGCCTGTAGCACACAATAAACAACCTCTTCACCTCATACATTTACTCAACTCAGTGGCAGCATCTTCCCATCCCCAAACTACTTTAAAAAGGTAGTTGCTTTTTGGCAGTACCTTGTAATGTTCTCAGATTACCAAGAAACTGTCCAACAGACTTCAGACACGGTTCTTTTTAAAAACACACCTACAGGATTCCTTCTGTAGCATGAAAATGAAAGAGGGTTAAAACCCTGGACACTTGGTGAACACAAGTAAAACCTTCCTCCCGGAAATCCAGGTTAGCAGGGGTTAGCACTGTTAGATGAAGAGCTGTGCTTTGTCTACACCTTTCATCCCTGAGCTTTGAAGGAAGGTACTGCGGGGGACCACTGGTGTAGAAGATAACTGTTAGCAGTACCAGCAAACCCGCATGCGAACATTTGAGAGTTGAGAAACACTTCTCAAGCAAGACGGGCCAAACGTCACACCAGAACCAGTGATCTGCGACAAATTCTAGTGTCACTTTTGGAAGCCCCACCTCAGGGAACCCTCCAGGCTACTGCGTACAAGCCCTTTAGGTTGCAGAGTGCCACCAGGGTCTAACACCAGGGTCTGATGCTAGACACACACACAGGATCTAATGCTGTGACAATTACAATGGCAGCTACTGGGTTTATATTTTTCAGTATTGTAACAAACAGATAAATGTTTAGTTCTGGATCCCCGTACAAACCACAGCATGATTTAACTAGCAATACTCTATTTCTCTGCGTACAGAACACAATACTGATGCAGTACTAAGGTAGACAGTCCTCATAGTCTCCATTTGCCTGAGGTATTAGGTACAGGTTTATCCCAGAAAAAATAATTCAGTGAAGGCTTCTCAAATATTGTTATTAAATACCTTGAAACGAATATATTCATCATTTGAACTACAATAGCATCCAGAACACCAACCGCAGTTGGACCTCACATAAGCGTATAGGAAAACACATCTGTCTCCCAAATGGAATATGCTCTGAAGAGTCAGTCAAATCAGGCACACGCTGGAAAAAGAAACAAAGTTCTAATGAACTTAATTGAGTCGCTTCAACTCAGGGGCAGAGGCAGGAATAAGCTTCCGGTCTCCCCAAACCAGTTTTGTATCCATGTGTTCACGCTGTCTCACTGGTGGTTAAAAGAAATGGTGGTGAAACATACCATCCCCAGCTCAGCACAACTTGAGAAATAGGATTCTCACAGCTCACACAAATGTCAGTTCATAGCACGTGAGGAAAATTACACATTGCTCTTTAATGCCCAGTCTATTCAAGTTTCATACGCAGATAGCTCTGCCAAAATCATGGCATCAAATGACGAACTATTGTATCGTCCCATTGACTGGCACTGGAATACACTCCCTGAAATGCATTCAAGAAATGCCATAAATGCACGCACCCGGAATTTGCAAAAATCATAACCCCAGGAAACAAAGAAAAGGAGGTAACAATAGCAGAATTCATTGCAGGAGCAGCAACGTATCAGAACATTGACAGAAAATGAAGTCCTAACAACGTACAGAAGTCACGCAGAACTAAAAGGACGGCTATCATTGCATTAAAGAGCAGGAAAGACAGACAAACGCTAGAACACATAGTCAAGTTTCCTCCTACAGTTCAGTATGGAAGTTTCTGGCCAAAACAATGTTATTTACTACCAGCTTCAGTATCTCACCTTGGTGTTCATAGGGGCAGATCAGATTCAAACGGTTTTCTTTCTAATTGACAATTTTTTACTCACCATGAATCCTAATAAGAGACACATGGAATGAGACACATCCAGAAAAAAACCAGTCTGAATTGCTTCATTTTACTTTTCTCCTTCTGGGTCCAAATCTACATTGCTGCTGTTGGCAGATGCATTTACCAACAGGAGACAGTGACCAGCTTGGTTCTCAGCTAAAAACGCATAAAGATCTTCGCTGCGTAGGACTATCAGATTTGCTCCACTGTTTTAACAGAAGACTGAGCTACTACTGTAGATGTAATAATTTTTGCAGCTATTCACTATCAGCCTTGCTGCATTAATGTCAGAAGATTTCATGTGCTCAATTTTAACTGTAAAGAAATCATCAGGCCTGATCACAGGCTGAGTGAGAATAACATTTATATCCTCAGAGGTGGTAAAAGGAAAGAAAAAAGAGACAGTAACTGGCATGAAACAGAATCTGTGTCATGGGGGAAAACTGGAGACTTGCATCCCCCAGGTTTCTGGTTAGCACCCTGCTTTTCAGCTCCAGGCTGAATGCACTGCCACCGGAAGATACTGAAGTCTTGCTCAGTAGTTGTGTACAAATCCCAAACACAGTACGGGAAACAGCAGGATATGAAAGCTGGCTAAACCCAAAAATGCTAGGCATGAAAAAACAACACAATGCTGCCATCAGTGATACATCTGGTAAACAATAACTGAAATCGCCGATGATTGCAGAAAGGGGGGAAAAGAAATTGGAAGAGAGAATCTGCTATATTATTTCAAATATATCATTTCAAATATATCACTTATTTCTCAGGATGTCCATATGTCATGAGTGCGTTATGGTACACTTGTCACATGAAACGACTGTCCGCAAGACATAAGTGTATATCTGATAATCTTTTCTTTTGCATGAAATGTTCTGCACGCCATGTTTTGAATGTCTTCTGAGAATCTGAGCTGTTGGCTCGCTGAATGAAAAGTGCACCTCATTGACGCATGACTCTGCCTGAGATTTCACAAAGAGTCCAGACCTACCTGCGGGGCTCTGCAAAGCAAACACCAGCTTCAATAAAGGCAGTAAACACGTGAATACCTCTTAAACAAATAATTACACTAGCGCAATACTGGGAGAACGGATGCATTCCAGACTTGCACTCAGTTGAGAGTTTCTGGATAACAAATTTGTTCAGCAACACTTGACATTAATCCCTTTGTTCTCTGTACATATTAAGTTGCTCCCATATGTTTTCTGTAGTTAACAGATAGACTATGGGGACCTATCTGTTACCTGCAAGTACTCTGAATACTGAAGAAAGAGCACAATTTCTACTTTTTTTTAACGGTAAAAAAACCTTCCGTGCTGACAGTATGTTCTGAATGCCTACACAAACATTTTATTTGACTTTGCAAGTCTCCCAGGTTTCCCCTAGCCCTTCTTTCCCCTCTGAATGGGTCTGAAGTTCAAACTCTTCCAGTAATACCCGACTGTAACTCCTATCTGCACTGCCAATATTGTCCAGCCCTACTGATATCTCAAGAGGCCCACTGGGTGCCTGAAGACTCTGGATCTTTTGGATTAACCCACACTAAAATACTCCTTTTAATTAAGCATAATTTTGTATAATTAATCTGCACAGAAAGCATTAATTTACCTTGCTATCTCAGATTTCCCCAGAGAAAAACTTTACAGTTCACATGATTCCCACATCTATTGTTATGAATCATCGTACCTTAATAATGCAGCCTGCAAGTACAAGGAGCTTCCCACACACTCATTCTAATCAAAACAGAAATGCTGCCATATACAGCATGTACACAAATTCCAGCCTTCAGCAAAAACAAATCCTGCCACAAGATGCTCTGTAGAGCCAATCTGTCAGCGTCACCGAGGCTCGCTCCATTCACAGCTCTGGTGTTTCGCATATGTCAGCAACCCAGGAATCATCGGTACGAGCCAACTCAACCACAACCCTAGTGACTAGGCAGTCTAGTTTCCCAGCCTTGCCCTCTTTGGAAAACCATTCCCTAAAGTCCTCTTCTTATCTACTAAAAGCAAGGCTGTCTTCCACTTCTATTAAGACTGTGCAGGATTTTGCCTGGTGTACTTAGAGATGTGCAGCGCAGTGTGTGCAGCGATGCCCACTGGAGCACCAGCTTTGTTAATTTGCCTTGGAGGAGGGAAGAAGTACTCCACTGTGACAGCAACCTGGGGATTCATTTCGTCCAGCACCTACAGCCCTCACCCGCCCTCCCACTCCTGCTGTTGGGTTGAGAGCAGTTGCACTGGAGAGGGAGGACAATTCAGAAGGAAATATTTAAAACTGAAAGGAAAAAGACATCTCAGGCCTTGAGCCCATGCGGGGTACCAAACGTTCGTGCATTTTTAGGTTGTCTCTACCCTGCAGCTAAAGCTGGGCACATGCACACAAGACAGACTCACGGGTTTGCACAGTGTTACAAGCAATGTTTCCCCAGCAGCTAATCTGTGTGAGCTGTGGACTGGACAGACACCTCCAGAAAGATGGGGTTTTTTGGATAAACAGAAATGAACTTTGGTTTGCACTGAAATGCTTCTTTGTTCTTGCCTCTTGACTAATCAGTCATGAGTTCTGAATAACCCTATACCATCTTCCCACAAAATAAGTCCAGTCTATCTTATAGGGCACAGTGGCATAATGAAATAACTACTCCCTCTAGCAATTTGTGCTCAAAAAAAGCATAGTA
Organism: Sagittarius serpentarius; assembly: GCA_034782735.1. NCBI lineage: Eukaryota > Metazoa > Chordata > Aves > Accipitriformes > Sagittariidae > Sagittarius > Sagittarius serpentarius. Next base: position 32,322,278 of record JAVKLA010000007.1, on the reverse strand, counting down.
ATTCCTGTCAGTTTGGTCAGCGTTTACTCTTACTAGCTGCTATTTGTACAAGTGAGAGCAGCATCTTTTGGCAGGACTGTGTGTGTAAGGCTCATTGCTTTTAGAGAAGGGCAACAGCCTATCATCAACAACCATGCTGCTATAACACAGGGGCAGCTGCGTTAGGAAAGCTACCGAAATAGTCTTACACACCATTACCTGGTTTGGCAAGGACAGCAGTGTATCAGAGATCAGCGGGTTCACACTCTTCAGTTCCTCCAGGAAATGGAGTTCCAGCGTTGGGGACAATCCTGAAGAGATGCAGGGAATATGAAGTTCAGATTCCCCCTCTCTCCTCCTGCATGAGAGTTTCAAATGGTCCTTTGATTTCAGAGAATTTGCCATTTGTAGTTAATTGTTATGTCATTCTGTCTGGAAGTATCCACTTAAAAAAAAATAAATTAGTTATCCGCTTGGAATAACAGATAACACAATGTACTATGCAGACTCTCTAAAAGCACCATCTCTGCTTTCAGGAGCATACATGCACCTGGGAAGTGAGGCAGGGGAAGTGGGCAGGAAAAGACAGCCTATATTCATATACAAGGAGAAAACTGGAAGCGTGCAGAACGGGCATGAGAAGGAACCAGTGTTAGAGGCTGAGCACTTGGTGAATGATAATTCTTTCCCAAGTCTCAAGATTTTGACTGACCAATTGAAGATCTGGGTAGAACATTTATTGTACTCAATATCTCTGTCTTCTGCACACTCATTTGTTTTCACTGACATGAGCTTTCCAAATTGTTAATCACCTTGATGAAAACAACATAATTTCAACTTCCTTAATACTTTACTTTTAAAAGCTACAATAAAAAAATGGCTTTTCATCCAAATACTGTTTTCTTCAAAATATTCCAAAATGTGCTGGGATAGTTGTTACTGCTTGACTGCAAGCAAGAACAACCCTATACTGGATGTACCTATGTATGAGAAATCCCATGGTTTCCCAAGATCCATGGTTATCATTTGAAAAAAAACCAAATAAATGAAAAGAGAGAGGGGAAAAACAACTTCTGAAATGCATTAAGTACGTGTGCACTTATACACAAAACTTACTTACAATATGATCCTTCAGCAATTTAATTCATAGTTTTGGAGAGCTGTATATGGCCAAAGGTTACGAGGCTCTCTTGCAGCAAGACTTGCCTGCCTCTTCTGCGAAGCTCACGCTGAACTAGCCTGGAGGTGGGGGAGGATGCTTACTTACTGTTTTGCACTCTAGGTGGGGATTGACAGGCAGGCTTTCAACATCAGCCAAAAAGTAATCAGCAATTACAAATTGTATTGTGTGACAAAGACCACGCTGTGCACATATGGAGCGTTCTGGCTGCACGCCGTCTCCTCGCCAAGAGTTAATGAGATAATTTTTCTCCTTGGAGGCTATACCACTGCTAAACTCATGAGTAAAGGCAGCCTTTGCACAAGCAGTACCTCCCATAGAGCAGGCCCCTGAAACAAAACATTACCTAATTGTCGGCTGCAACTCAACAACCACAGCCAAGAAAGGCTCCTCCTCTCTCTGACAGTAACTGCTCGCAAGTGGGATGTGTTAGCTGAATGCGAGAAGCTCAAGGATCTGCATGCATACTCTCAGGGCTGTTTACATCCCTTCAACACGTCTTTGGTGGGTGGCCTTGCTCCGTTTTGTTTTTGATTGTTTCTGCCTCATCCTCTTTCCCTCAAAGTAACATCATTATTACTATTATTTTGACTGCTATTCCTTAGCCTGATTAAGGCTCTCTGGCTATAGGAGGTATTTTTAATTTTAGTTTAATAAAACAAAACAACAACATAGCAGAGAACCCCTGAGGTCTTTGAGTGGATTTGGGCAAAGCTTGATGTTTTGATCATCCCTGCTAATGGTTTCTAGTCAGATCAGAATAAAGTATTTAAGGTATTTAAGCCTACGCTTAACTTAACGCTAGTAGTCATGACATTATCTTCAGCCTGATGGTGCCTCAGATCATCTGCATAAGTACCTTGCTGAATCAGTAAAACAGTGCAGGAAAATGACTCTCATGCGTGCTAATACTTGAACTTCTTACGGTTTCTTATTAAAAAGCATTCCCCTGAAAATGAAATCTGAAACAGGGTCAGCAGAGACTTTAAGAGGATTTTGTAGTCAGCCTAAGATTTCATGAGGAAAACAGATGCAGAAGGCAATTTTTTTTTTTTAAATCAACTAAATGAAATCAGTAAGGATGAATCTTGGCAATGAATGCCTCATTTAGGCTTGTTCTGTTGCACAGGCAGAATGGGTGGTCTGCAAAACAGGTTAACAATTAACACTAGAGGGATGGCTCTGCCAGCATTTCCTGCTGAAACCATTTACAGACTGTATGTAAATCCTGGCCCTTATGACGACAAATTTTCCACGCTCAAGTCCAAATTTTTAAGTGTTTAGGAGCAAGCATGGAGGTCAGATTTTCTGGAACTTGGGTCCCATTTGGGCATTTAACAAAAGGTTCAGATTTTTGCAAGTCCTTTGTGTAAGTAACTGAAGACTTCTGAAAATTGACTATGTGTTACAAGAAGCAGTTTTTGTTGCACAAAATAACCTTTACTTAACCTGATTCACACCTAGTAGCACAGACAGAAGTCTGATATGTTTCTGCACAAAATTGCAAGAGTCCAGTGCTGTAATAATCTATCAAGGTGTTATACATCATGAACAGGTGAGGCTTTGCAACAGGACAACACATTACAGCAAGTGAACAGGTGTACGGTGCAGATTACCCTAACCCTTAATGTAGTGGAACAATGGAGTACACATGCAATTATGCCCACCAAGAGGCTGGGGCAAGCATTCAGTCCTTTTCATCTGCTCCCTACTTCAGTAATGACAGCCAGCTACGCAAAAATTTACAATAAGGTGAAGTCCTCCATGCACCTCAAGCAAATATAGGCTTAAGCCTAGCTCAGCGTAAGAGCCTGGGAATCATTACTTTCGGATCCCTGGGACAGTCTGCTTGCTAAAACTCAAGTTTTAGATGTGAATTTACACACAACTTGAACTTCCTCACACCGAGTCAAAACTCCCAGTCCCTCCTCCCCAGCTTCCCATTCAAATTGGTGACCCATCCACTGCTGCGCTTCATCTAAGTTGCTTGCTATGGATGACGAACCACCCTCGAAAACTGTGTAGGGTATAATGCTTAGGGGCTTCTCCAGCCTAATTTAGTTCTCACTGTACATGTTTGCCTGTGCTAAAAAAACAAAATCCTGAAAACATCAAACCAAAATTTGAGAAAAATTGCTGGGCATGTTCTTTTGTAATTTGTATCTCAGAACTATTAAATGCTTTTATTGCTTCAATGACAGTAGCAGTTGAAGGTCATAGGAAAAAAATGAGGGTCCCATGTGCTGGTGGCAAAGGATCAGGGAGGGTACATGCTAACAGAATTATTCACAGATAAGAGCTTCTTAGCAGTCTGTCATCCCACCATCATGGTTCTGCAGCCATCTTTCTAAGCTCCTGACTGAAGTTAACAATAGTTCTGAAAAGATCAGAAGCTCTTACCTTTTACAGCGTGTTTAACAATGGATTTAAGCTCCAGTTCCCGCATTCTGGGTTCAGTCATTAGTTCCTTAAAAACACTTAAAACAAACAAACAAACGAACAGTTAAAGGGCTGCAACCTAAAGGACTAAAGCCCCTTCCCATTTTCTTAGACTGACCTCACCTCATTTTTAGGGACTTCCTCTTGACTACATGCATGCATATGATATTATTTATAGAGAAAGAGATAGATACACGTGCTGTACTACATGTACCAGCCAAAGGTTTCTCAGTGCTCTTGGCAAATGTAATCCCGTCACTTTGGAGGGTGAAAAGCCTGGTAGGGGGCCACTCATCATGGAAATTGGAGAAGAAGGGTTGGAGCCGCAATGGAAAGCTGGCTTCAGAAAAGGTCCAGGAGAGCCAGACCTGCCCTCTCCGCTTCCTCAGGGGACCAGAGATACCCAATGCTGCTTCTAGGAAGACCTCTGTATCCCTAGGAGAAGGGGCAGTCCTGGCTTTCCAAGACTGGCAGAGGGAATGTGGTGAGTTTTCCTGGACAATTGCTTCTCCTTCTGCACTTCAGCAAGCCTCTCCCTCCTTGGACACACACACATATATGCAGGTAAGGTATAAAAATGAGGAGTACTCAGTTTGCATACCTATTTGTATTTGCACAAGACCCAAAGGCAAAAAATTTTTAGGGCTCTGTAACCGGCAAAATTTCCATTTGCCAAAACACTAAAATTCCATTTTGTAACATGGCATCATGGTGACCAGTCTGTCACAACCAGAGTACTGTATTTATTCAGCCTCAGGTACTTCAAATTCTCAGCAAGTTTGCTGAGCACACAAGGTCTGTCCTACTGCAAGCTTAAGAGGATTCATCCAGATCTGGATTCACATGGAGGAGTATCACAGAGAAGAGACGAGACAAAACGAGAAGAAGCTTGAATAAAGTGGAAAGTGAAGGAAGGCTGAGGTTCCTTTTTTCTTTTGGCATTCACCAGATGACCACCAGAAACACAGGATATCATCAAGTTCAGTATAATAAATTCTGAACACCCGTATGTTTAGATCACTTGCTATTGTGACCGTTTACTGGACAACTTTTTTGTGCAGCACATGAGGTAGAGCTGCTTGACTTTTTTCACTGCCTGCTTTTTCTACTTCACAAAAAAAAAAAAAAAGGAGAAAAAAAAGAAAAGGGGAAAAAAAAAGAAAGAAAAGAAAAGGCAGCCACCTTGTCTTTGCCACAATGGGAGGTGACAGTTCATGCCACTGTCTCAGGATACGATAACCCAAGAGCAGCCTCAGTCCATGACGGACGTTGGAGCTCCTGTAACGAGGCGTGAGCAAGAGGCAGTAGTCTGAAGCACAGCCCTAGGTGTCAGTTATTCTACCTTGTCAGGAAAGAGCAATTAGAGAATAACTCCCCGTTGCCTTCAGCTCTCTCTTGCCACCCCCATGGGTCCCCATTCATCATCACGAAGACTTCTCTCAGTGATTCATTGTAAGAGGGCTGCCTTTCCAAGGGAGGCACAGAGAGGAATTTTCCACTTCTCCCTCCCTCTCTCCCTCCCTCCTCTGCACGGCAGCAATCTCATTTCATTATAAACCCAGGATCCTGATGTCAGTGGCTTCGGGCATCTGCTAATAAGGAACAAGCAGCTTCCAGGAACAGGAGACACGCTGAGTGCATTAAAAAACTCTTCCAAGAAAGAAAACCCATCACATGTTTCTGATAGGGAAGGTGAGCAAAAGGTAAGGGCCTGTGAAAAGCTGAATGAAATCCTGGAGGAAAGGACGGACTGTGAGATACACAGTAAAAGCACTATCAGGCAGGATGAAAGAGAGCAAAGAAGCCTGGGCAAATACTGGATTACCTACAGGACTTTAAGAAGAAACGTAGGGCAAACACATATTTGCACATATAGTACCAAGAGCCACAAAGCACATACAGTACCAAGAGCCAGAAAGCATTTCAAAAGCAGTTAGAACATTCGGCACAACTGAGCTCAGATAATACTGCAACAGCACTGGGTTCTAACTCTGTCCATTTTGCTAGTTTCTCCTTCAAAAGTAATTGTAAAATTTCTCTTTGCATGAAACGGCAGGAGGACTTACCCATTTTAGTAAAGCACTCAGATTCATGTGTATGTGCATGTACTACCTATCTACACAAATATTGCAAAGGAGGAATTTTCATTATTCCCATTCCTTTGAGCCATTCTAGCTAGGTTCAGAGGATACTCCAAAAATAGCTGGAAGTTTTTAACAGCCTTATCAGTTTAAAGAAAGCTGTTTGCTAACTATATTGTTATAGTTATATTATACATGTATATAGCATATAGTCACATGCTAAACTAAACTCCCCATGTTCCTTCTTCCAGATACATATTGTAAATGGGGCATCTTTCCAGACCCAGGGTAGGAGTGTCCCAGTTGCTGAAGAGCTGCCATCAGAGAGGACTGAAGTGGTCCTACACTGAGGACATGTAATACTTGAGAAAGCCACTGAGTTCCTCTCTTGAGGATATCATCCTACATCTGATGTCCCTTATTTCTTTGAGGCTGAGACGACACTGCTTGAAAAAACAGCTTTACTTGAAATAAAGATTAAAAACCAGAGATATCAGCTCATTCAAGTTTTGAAGGGTTTGAGAAAAATTGCATTTAGGGTAGGAACTGAACCGAGGCAAATTAAATTAATCGACGTAATGGCAAAAAAGTTAACCCTTTTGTGGAAGCTGAATGTTGTGTGCTCACTAAAAGTATGCTTCTGAAACTCCACGTTTGTACAATACTTTTGAAGTAATAATTACAATCACAGAGCTGAAGATAGACTCTGCTGCTCCTGCGCTCCCTGGTGCCAGAACGACGCACTAAGCTCCCAAACAAGATAAAGTTATCTTTATGGATGTGATTGGAAAAAAAAAGTACAGCTCTGACTTGTTTTGAGTCAGCTTGCTGTGACAATGCCAAGTGAGAAAAGATTAAGGCTCAAAACCTGTCTTTCAACAGCTGTTAGAACATGTCAGGAATACCCAGAGGATGAATGTATTCAATTTGTGTAAGAACACTGACAGTCTAAAACTATGGAAAACTGAGCAATAGCAGAATATCACATGCTAATTTATCTAAAACAATGACTACTAGCAAAGGCTAAATATCACATGATCAGCTCCACGACATTTAGTTCCAAAATTCTGGTCTAGATTTATCTCTGTTAACACAAATGATTTGTTCCTTATCGAGTCCTTTTAAGAGAGAACTGAAGTGGAGAAAAGGTGGATTGGATAGGAAGAGAGAGATCCATCCCAAAAGCTTGACACTTCCTAGCTTGTGGTATTTTAGTGGCGCATATAAACACATTGGTGAGATTAGACCCCCCTGCTATCCCTTCATGCAGGCCTCAGTGCCTATATTTCCCCATTGATAAGCTGTGAGAAAACCGTTAGTGAAAAGGATTTGGCATTTTACTACTGCTGAGGCAAGCAGAGAATTTATGCCTTAACAAGCCACAGCAGGACAAAAAAAGTGTTATGCAAACTGATCTGGTTCTCCTCTTCTACACGTAACTTCTGTGCACACAACGCAAACTTGAATTACTAAAAGAGAAAAAAGAATGGAAAATCAAAAATAAAAATACTTTCTTATTATGCTCTGACCTCTGCTTTATAAGGGAAGCTATGATTTTATTTCTGGTATTCTAGGGTTGTAAAACCTGGTATTTGGTTAACTTTACAGAAGGTTTCAATCTTGATCAACATTAAAGAAAAATCTAAGTATTGCAGTCATTGAAAATACATCATATTTTATTATGGCCTAACTGCACAAGAGTGTTTATTACACACTATTAACATGATTGTTGGATGTAGCTAACCAAAATTTATAACAAGCTTTGTAATACAAGGGCTTCTTCATCACTAATACTATAATCTTGATAGATGCTGTGAATTGTTTGTGGGAATGCTGAAATGCATTCATTAACAGTACTTACCACTGAAAGCATTGTTTACAAAATTAGTGATGGAGAACTCACATTGTCATTTATCTTTGGCTTCCCAAGGAAACAGCTTGTTCCTAGGAAAGAAATATTCATTCTTTAGTGTCTGCATTGTCCTCATACATACTCACACATTTTAAGTGGTCACAGTACTCACTATATTTCTTTTTTCTACACCGAGTAAAATTAGGAAGTGTTATTAGCCTCATTTTAGTGAGGGGAACTGAGCCACCCTGATTATGCAAGACATAGCAAAAGTTTGTATAAAGGCAGGCAATAATAGCCCGATAACTTAAGCTACTGCCATAATCACTGGATCTCTTAAAAACCCATAATTACTCCATGTACCTGTTCTGTACTCACAGGACCTTTACTCCTTTGGCCAGCTCAGCTGGCGAGGCCTGATACCATCAGATGCTATGACTCTCTAAAATGATGTAATGCCAGATAACCCTAGACAGACAAAGAAGAGACAAATTTAATACTGCTTCAGTTAGGAAAACCTAATTAAAAGTGATCTACAACTTTTCTCTGGACTGTTGCCATTGAATATAATGATTACCACATTGATCTCTGAGCCGCTCTACTGTATCTGTTCTTTCACAGAGACTGCTGTGTCTGGAAACTCATTTGGTGTCTGTGCATTATAGAATATAGCTCCTAAAGCACATTAAGGACCTGTAACTGGGGAAGTAAAATAGTGAATTACAACAGTGCATCCACTGGGCTCACTGTACCGTCACATGCAAGACTGCTACCAGACCTTAATCTGAACACGGATTTACATTTCACTTAAACATATTTGGGGAAAAAGCTTTACAAGAAATACTTATAAATTAATTCAGGGTCAATATCCTTCTGACAAGTTTCTTTAACTGTGTAACACTGGTTTATTAAATGCTGATATGATAAGACAGCCACATTGTTACATTGAATTATGTTCAACCACATGCTTATGGTCGTATGAGGTGAATTTGCCAACTTGATAGAATACAGACTCTGTTGTCACAGAGCACAAACTGTTGCCCAACAGGTATTTTGGCGTTACTATTTAAAAGGCACCACCAGCGGCAAACTTCAAGCCTCATGGTTACTTGAAAGGCAAAAGAAACACTATTTCTGAAACAGAATGAAGTTTCTGGTATCAGCTCTCTACTGAGGCTGGAAATCTAAAAGAATGACAGTACTGGCATTATAGCTTGGGATTCAAAGAAAAGGGAAAATCTGTAGTTTTGCTAGCCAAATATACAAATCTGATGTTAGCTCAGTCAGCACAGATCAAGTTTCACTACTTGCCCTGGAAAGAAACACTCTTCTGGGAGGAATAATAATTCTTTCAAGCAATGTTTGCAAGTTGGGCCCAGGAGAAGGAATTAAAAATAGCAGGGTAAGACTGATGACAGTAGTTAAGTTTCTACCATAACAGTGGGAGAGGCCAGTCTGACTCATCAGCAAAGAAAAGATAACTGGAAATGGGAGATTAAAAGGCCACACTCATTCCCACACAGTTCCCAGACCTCCTAGTAACTCAATCTGAACACGGTGAAAGCTAAATAAAGATATAGCTACTTCTTATCTTAACTGAAGAGGCTTAATAAGGTACCCAAACTGAAAATGTAAATTAAAACTCTGGAATGGGTGTTCTGGACAACATTCATGCCCTGCAAATAGGAACAGTGAGTACGTCTCAGGCCACAAAACTAACAGGCTGTCACAGTACCTCTCAGAATAATGACGAGCGATGCAGCTGCTGAAGGGCTCATGTTATTTTGGTTTTTTTTTTCTTTCGTTGTGTGTGATGCAGCTCCAAACTCCAGCTAAGAGATACTCCAATAAGCATCTTCCTTAGCTGGCTGGAATAGCAGGGGAAGTGTAGATACCGATATCCAGAGGTCACAGAAATAACATTGCACCACTGTATTATACCTACGCAGATTATGTCTACACAAAGGCATAGAGGGATGGCAACAAATTGAAGTGTAGTGGTCTTGTCAGTTAGCCTAAAGATAGATCAGAGCCTAGAAAAAGAAACAAGGAAAGAATAGTATTGAAATTTAACCCCTTATCCACTCTGATAAATTATTTAGCCCTTCACGCTTTTAGAGATTATCCAGGAGATCAGAAAAATAAACCACCGCAGTAAAAGAATACACACCTGTCTCTGCCAAGCTGCTACGGTTACTGTTTCTACTTCAGAAATATCAGAAAGACTGTCTGCCAAATACCCTAGACTACCAGTGGGGAGAACATAAATCTAAAGGGAAAACTCATGCTAAATTTATAAAAATAACAGACCAGAAGTACCTGAAGTCAACCAGATCAATGAAAGCTAAAGTGAAGTAAACACCACAGCTTCCGCACTTTCTGCTACATAAGGTGAGTTGTTCCCATCCTGAACCAGGAAGGCACCATGGCTGCAGATGACCTAGACTTAGAGAAACCAGGATGACAAAGGGAGACAAGATGGGTCCAGGAAGGGAGGTTCCTAGGATAAGGACAGTCTTAGTCTTTGCTCAGAAAAGTGGGCCAAATAGGAAAAATACCGACTTGTAAACAACAACCCAACAAACAAAAAAAATAGACACAAAGTTGAATAAAAATCTTAAAGGACCGTATCTTGCCTAAAGAAAGACACTCTATAGTTTAACAGCAACTGTTTCATAGTCTCCAATGATCACTAGGTCTGAGACTACCAAAAGAGGGTTCAACTCCTTTGCTCTCTTCTCCTCCGATGCCCACCTGGGTACCCTGCAAGGAAATCTGGCTGTCCTGGCAGGAGGCTATAGGCCCAGGTGGCTGGGGCAGATTCAGGATGCTTTTAAAATGGTAGAAAAAAATAGACTGGGAGAGGCTGCCTTTTCCAGGCCAAACAGTAGGAAATATTTAGTTGGGACATTTTTCTGCTAGTAGTAGAAGACATCAGCTTGGAAGATTAGTAATTTTTTTCTCCTGCTAGATCTTTATGGTATCCAGTTGCAGTCTAGAACAATGACCGTGGTACAGCTGGACAAACCATGGTGCTAGAAACATGCATGTTCGGAAAACCTGGCCTCCAGAAACCTTTCAAGATCTCTATGAAACCTGCCAACTGCTTGCTTGTTCCACCCAAGCAGTGCCAAAATTGGTGGGGTAACAGAGCAAATACATTTTGATGCTCTTAAAACTGAGCAAACACTAGATAAAATTCTTTAATGAGAAATTACTACAAAATGTAAGTATTTTCCTTGTCTGTGGAAAAGGAGATCAGAAGTTAATTTTGAGACTGAGCACTTGTCCTACATAACTGAATTAAAGTAAGTAGGCCTACTATGCCTATTTATAGGCACAGTTTCAAAAATGCTGACTAAAGTACTAAGTGTAGGTACATCAGTAACTAGCAGTCATAACCACAGAACTTTCCAGGTAGTTCTATTTACGTGGGAAAAAAATTCAATACTGTTTAGCAGTTCTTGAATTCCTGCTTTTACACACATCCTCTCTCATGATGTCTCCTGGAAAACACATGTAAACATTACTTTATAATGTAAACTTTTACTTAATAGCAGCCTTTAAGTCTTCTGTCAAAACCATATCCACACACAAATGGAATACGTAGGCTTTAAATCTTACTCGGCTAAATTGAAAGTGAAGACTGAAGGGCATTACAGCTGAAATCTACAGATATTCAGCATTTAAATACTAAAATCAGTTGTATTTGTCAAAAAGTTTTTGTTGAAGCTGTTAAACATTAGGTATTTTTCACTCAAAAGATAACTTGGCTTCTCTAAGAATGAAAATGACTGTAGGAAATACAGAATACTTCCTACCCTAGAACAAATAGCTGGGTACACATTAAATACTATTTTCTCAAAGGCATTCTAGTCTTTGTGCTTACAGTCCTTTTCTGGGTACCTATATAAAGGAGAAGGAAATATCAAGCTGGGATTAAATATAAAATATCACCTGAACTGCTGTATTGGGTATAGCCCAATATACACTTATGAAAGGCAAATGCTTGAGAAGGGAGTGCAAGAAACAGGGTAAAAATCTTTCTCTGGTGTATTCTGCCAGCCTCTCTTAACCAACAGATCAGGAAAGCCTCGAGTTGAATACTCTTTCTCAACCATTGTGGTTAATAGTTAGTCAGAGATAGAGCTCTTCCACAAAGCTGTCTAATACTTCTTTATGAGTATTTTTGTAAACTGTTGGCCTCTTCTGGTGACAAATTCCACATTAAGGATGTACTTTCAGCAAAAGTTGGGAAGTTCTATTTTGGTTGCCTCTTTTTCCAAACTGAAGAGTTTTGGTCAACATAACTGACATCATCTTATCCTGACTCTTTTGTGTCCATTCTAATCCTGTGTATCTTTTTTTTTATATCTGTGCTGTGTTCAAAATTTACCATATGGGTTAATTCTCTGATGGCGTAACTTCGTTTGTTTGTTTCCTTCCTTAAAATCACCAATATCCTGAGAGGCTTTTGGGCTGCTGTTAGGCATTTGCAATGACATCTTATCTGTCAATGAATTCACTGTTGAATATGGTTAAAACTGTTCATTTTACAAAATACATTTTCATCCCTGCACTTCAGTGATTATTAAGCCTCATGTTACACCAGTGTTTTCTAAACTTTAAAAATGTAGAAAGAGAAATCTAAAAGTTTGTCTTCTAAAATAAATTCTTCCAAATTCCCATGTAATTTCAGAGCCATACTGTCAGACTTACATTATCACAGCTGGTTTTCTTGGATTAAAGGTACTACTTTCAAGCAGGATACTTGAAGACAGATTCTTTTCTTTTCCTAGTCTTTTCTCCCCCCACATTATTTTTAGAATAATGAACCTGACATGCTAGCAAAGCTAACCTGGGATTTTGAGGGGGAGTAATTAGGGTGGGTTTTTTTTTTCTCACATCTCCTGAAAGGTGGTACTCATCCCAATCAAATTTATTTTTAGCTTCTCGGTAACAGAGAGATGCCAATTCCTGTTTCTGTTGGTGCTTTCCATATTGTTGGCTTCTTATTGGAAAGTAATTTCCACATCTCTAGTGCACAGTCACCTTATGCACTTTGTGGAAGCCTGCTTTCGCTCATCTACAGCACTTGCATCCAGTTTAGTTTAGAAACAGGTTTGCTGTCTTGATCTGTCAGTTTTAAAGTTCATATTTAAAAACAAAGGACTTAAAAAAAAAAATTCAACACCACTAGCTGAAAGAGTAGAGAATTAAGGAGAACTTTGCACCTCCAATTCATACAAGAGTAATCACTCTTGAATGTTTTCATATGAAAACTGCATTGTTTCTTTTTAAGGCATGAGCTTCTAAAATGAAAAAGCACTATTATTTGCGGAATAACTGATCTATAGTCATATGACACGGTACTGTCAAAAGCCTGCCTTTCTGGTAAATGTAATTGTTTCAGAAATGGTTGCATTTGCTGTGTTTACGGAAATAGAATGTTAAATTCTCCACAGAGTAGTAGGCCTTCTCCGCTTCTGCAGATGATATTTGGATTGACTCAGCAGCAACTCTTACAGTGACTTCCAGTCTGGGACACATCTTTATTTCCAATCTAGATGAAAAAATGCTTTACCGAAAAGAAAGTAGGTGACAAGATACAGCAATTACTCTTTAAAATATTAGAGAACACACTTTTTCACAGGACACACACAGCGTACAGTTTCAGCTTGTTACTTTCAATATTCACAGTAAAATACGTTTGAAAAGTAACCTATTCAAGTGCAGCTTAGAGCCATCAAGTGCCAGTTTATTTTGTTCCGCAGAAATATTTATAAAGATACCAAATGCCAGTCAAGTTACTCTTTTTGTGTTCAGACTTGCTCAACCAGTTGTGCACTACATCAATGCTGAAAGAGGTGTCTTGGAAAGCTTGAAGCTTCACAGTTTTCATCTGTTCCATCTGAAGCTCTATACGAAAGAATAAACGCAAAGCTCCCATGCTCTAGATCTGCAGGATAAGACACTCATCATCAGGGTAGCTTGTAAAGTGAAGATGCTATAATGCCCTTTGGGTTCAGGATATCCATGTTGTACGGTAAGACTTCCCTATTAAGACAGATTGTCCTGAATGTTTACAGTCACTTAAATTTGTGGAGAAGGAACAGTGAGGAGACCAGTTGGCTTGATCTTGTTGATTCCTCCATCTAGGATGCAGATCCTTGGGTACTTGTTTTTCACTAGATGAGCTGCAAACTGAAACAGGTATCTCATTAGCACACTGCCTACTATAGTCCTTAAATCAAAGTAACTGTGTGTTAAGTAAGGCAAGTTAAACAAAAGAAAAAAAATTATCGTATCCTAGAAGTTCTTCCTTTGCACCAACACAGGAGCCTGTTGAAACAGCTGGAATGAATTTAGTGGTCATGAAAGTGTCACACTGATAACACTGAACTTCATTTATTTCCGCTTAGGCAGGATTTTACCTCATTCTAACAGGATTATTTAATCTCAGAGTAATCACTGGAACTCCTCTCAAAGCATGAAATAACAGATGTTTTTCTCTGCATTAATTTAACTTCCAGCTGTTTTCTGTAGGTTCCCAAGTGTGCACGCATCACAGTTTGATAGTATAGTCATTTTCTTACCTGTCAAACTTGTCCGACATGACTTGATTTCACAGATGTCAGATATGAATTTGGGGTCTAGCAGCTGTACTCCCCACACCCCGTCAATCGTCCCATAGGCAGGTTACAGAGCGCAAACACACCCCCCACCCCCCCCCCAGTCCTTGAAAGCCTCTCTTCCTCTCTGCTCAATTAATTCATTCCATAAACTAAATAGCAGTTGCCACCTTCTATGCAGCGACTTCATGAAAAGTTGCTACACTGATAAAGAAACAATATTTTGTATATCAAAATAATAATAATGGTAAAAATCAAAATAACAAAAATTATGTATCAAAATCCAAACCCAAAGGAACAATATTTTGTGTATCACATGTCAAACTTGCCTTTTAAATACTGACTGCAATAGAAAATAGAAAAAGAAAGCCACAAAAATGGATTAATCAGAGAGAAACTATAATAGTTTTACTTTATTTCCAATAGCTGTGAGAAAGACTGCCCTGCCATCCCAGTCTTTGAGATTGTTGCTTTATACTTGGTTGACAAATCAGTACCATTTGTAAAGTCACCGAGTGCTTCCAAATGGGCTATGTAAAACATTTGTAATTCCCTTTTTGACTCTTTAAAATGATTTATGATACTATTCCAGAACCCTGTGCAAGTATGATGTCCAAATAACTAACCTGGCATAAACAACTAAATTACTAACTCAAGAACAGCAGTAGGCACCCCATCCAAAATTAGTACATGGGATTTCTTTTCACATTTACATTCCTCCTAATTACCTGTGATAGTATAACATATACTAAGGCAGAACAAGATGTACTACATGATTACCTGATCAAGTACAAGTCCTGAAATAATCTCTCTAACAGGTAAGAGTTCATAGTAGCAAAGTTTTAAACTCCTTCCATAGCAAGAACTTTTGCTTCACACTGAAGGTTATTTTATATATGCAAGGAATTTATTTCTGTCCACTTATGTGTTAAACATAGCCACTGCATTCCTTGCTCTGTTTCAGGATGGATTTAACCAGGGAGTGGCAGCTAGTACATGATCTGTAAGCACCAAGGACTTGTTGAGGCAGAGTAAGAGGTCACAGTGGATTGGTCAGGACATTTCGGCTGTTATGTTTGTTTCAGGTACTTGCCTAAGGAAGACCAAAAGAAAGCTTGATCATCTCTTCCTCCATTAGTTTGGGTCAGTCAGTATAGGATTCAAATGATCCAATGGAAAAATCCCCACAATCAATCAATCAAAACAGCTAATAGTAAAGTTACACCGTATGTGGATGCCAGTTTTCATGAGAAAAGTGAATGCCATGCTTTTAGAGAGGCTCTTTGACGCAAAGGTGGTGTAATAGGCACAGAGATACCACTAGGAGAGTCCAACTACCTTTTGCTGTAATCACAGTCCATAAAGATGTGGTGTAGCGTAAACCAGAGACAAAGATATTTCTCTTTGTCAAAAATAGCACTCAACTGTGCATACCATGAGCTACAAAAGTAGTATATATTCCTAGTGAAATACTCCTACCAGACATCTCTGCTTCATATGTACATATCTATCACCTCACAGTGCTCTCCACCTGTGACTAATGGATAGTGCTCTGTCTGGGACACCAATGCCGCTCATAGCTGGCAGAAATGAAAAATAACAAGCGTTCAGACTGACAGGAAGCAGTCTGTTATTTGCTGAGTACAACGTCCCATGTGTCAGCAGAGAGATTCCACTCTGTCTACTGATAATTTTGCACTTCTGATAATAAACTGTAAACTCTGTTCCAAGTTTTTGAATGTCCTAGCCGTAATATAACTACCATTCCACGTAATCTGAAAAGAAAATATGCGAATGAACGCTTTGTATTTTGGTTTTGAGCATTAAGGTCTGTGTCCCACTGTATTTTAGAACTGCTTTAGTAACCAAGGGATGGCTGAAAATAAATTTTCTTCACTGCATGACGAGGGGTTCCTTTATAACCTTACAGTGAGGAATCTCTCGCTTCTCGCAGGGCCTCTGTGAAGCAAGCACTGCAGAATCTGTGGCTGTTAGCGAATGACAGGTAGAAAGCACAAGAGCATGACAAGATGATATACCACAAGATTAACTTTTTTTTTTTTAAGTTGTCACAGAACTGTCTGTAGTTGTCTACATAGCTTCAGTGAGAAAGGCTGCAAATACAGCTCAAAATATTGCATCTGAACACCCAGCCAGGGAAAATCCAGTAAGCAGGGAACGTACTACTATTGGTACCTCACTACTGTGGGAATTAGCTGCAAGTCAGGGCCGCAGAGGCATATACATCGCCCTAAGCTGAGAGCTGCCATCTAACTCCAAATATCAGCCTCCAAGAGCTTTGCGCATACACCTGTCTCCACACGGCAAAGAAGAAAAAGAGTCAAGCTTTAACTCATCGGGTCCTAGGATCTGATCCAATTAAAGACGTTCCTAGTTTTACCTTCTGCCTTCCACACTGTGTCACTGAAAGCAGAAATAGTAACTTTTGGTGAAGAGCAGATTTAGAAGTAGTCTCTCACTAGCATTGCACTCTTCCTAATTAAAACTTTGACTTTTTATAGTTCTGTTCCTCAGTACGTGTTTGTGCCTTCCTCTCCAAGACAGAAGAGTCCGTCTGTCACAGACAAGAACAGGAACTTGTTCACCATGTTTCTGAAATGTTCCAACACCACCTGGTATCTTTCCCTGCCAAAATATACTGTATGAAGCTAGTATTTTCAAAATACACGGAAGTGTTATTTCTGGCATGTGCACTGATGGAGGGGCATGAGAGGAAGGACTATTTGAAATAGCTACATAGACTTCCTCCCTAACGTGACCTTCATTCATGTTCAAATATCAGCAACTTAAATCCAAGAAATTAAGATAAAAAAAATAATGCTCCTAAAAAGTTGAAAAAAAATTGGTGATCTAAAAAGAGCAAAATTTAATGTGTCAAAAAAAGGCCAAGGTGCTCTTCTGAATTAATGCCACAGACTTTCTACAGCAGAAACTACCACCTTGGACTTCACACATGGGCTCCGTTTCCTTTGTAAATGCTATCATAAAGTGTCAAGTGGAAGTTTAATAACAGGCACCTGACTATGTAATTTGCAGGCCACTAAATGACCTAATTTACAGAGGTGCTCTTAAGACAGAAGATAACATGGTGAGGAGATAAGCAAATGGGTTACGTCATCCTTAGTAACCTGTAAACCACCTACATTTTAAAGAGAGATTTATTGAAACATATAAAAGTAATGCACAATCAATTTCCATTATACAGGTTGATTTTAAATAGAAATGAACCCCTCTCATTTATAAGGTGATTATACTTTCTCAAATTTATCAAACGTTTATGTTGACATTACTTTTGAGATACCATCTGTTTCCCCATACCACCAATGGAGTACAGTGCTCTGTAATGCTTCTGTTTTCATTTAGACAACAACACTACTTGGGGGAAATGGTTATGCTCATCTGAGGTAGAGGATTAAAGGGATGCTACAAGACTTTAAGCTTTTTCCTTTCTGCCTCAGGTGGCCTTTCCTCAAAATGTATTTCCCAAGAAAGTTCAGTAACTGTGTTTTTACTGGCTGCATCTAGTATTTAAATTGAACTTCCTCTTGCTACTTTCACAGCAAATATTATATATGAAAGGATGAATAGGTGAGCAACTTGTTTAATGACTGTGTGGTGGCTTTGGTGAAGACTTTGGAAACATGGTTCCTCTAGTAAGTAATGCATCAATCAATTCCACATAAAACACCCTTCCTGATGGGTAAAACTGAGCCCAGAAATTGTAATTTGCATTTGAAAGCAGTCAGCTAAGACTCTTTCATGCAGATACAAGAAGTCTGGCTTTCAAAGACAGACAAGATCACAGCAAATCCGTATCAAAATTTGGGCAAATACTAAACATTTTACCCTGTATGGGTATTGCTCTCAATACAAACAGTAAAACAGGACTGCTCCTTTACGTACCATCAAGAATCTTAATAAACTGCACACTGGAGCATTTATCAAAATGTTTTTACTACCCTGTTCCAAGCAGTAAAAATCACAGCTTTCAAGTATGCTGAATGTGTTACATGAAACACATCACATTTTTAGACTGTCTACAGCAAAGAGTCTAATAACACAACAGCTTGAGCAGCATCGTTCCCAGCACCCTTTGGGCTAGCCATCAGGGTTGCTAAGTACACATTATTCACTTTCACAGACATTCTTGTGACAGGTTGTAATTAAAGGGCAAATTGGGATGGAAGGAGGAGCAACATGCTGTACCAGGATACCAAAAAAGACTGTTGTGGCAAATGTTACCATAAATGGTAATATACATTATAAATGCTAATATCATACTCTTTCAGAGTCAGAAGAAAAAGAGATACTTTAGAAGCTGGAAGAGAAATATCAACTCTATTTTATAGTACTCATCCATTGCCACAAGATTGTTATTAGTTTTGCATTTGTAAACACATGCTACACAAACCTCTTGGGGACTGCAGTCTGTTTTGCTGTATGATTTCAGTCAAGAGTTCACCACTCTGAAAGCACACCGTAGTCAAGGTGATCAGTCTACAGCTTTTTAAACAACACTTTCCATATGCCACAAAGCAGACTGAGCACACAAGGTTATTTTTAATCAGCTCCTTCTTATATTAAAGGGTTCCAGATAAATGAAATGCCACTTTAACACCAAGGGAAAGATAGACACCCTAAAGCCTCCCATATCAACAAAACATTGCTTACTTAATGGTTACAGTATTAGCACGAACTGCATGGAAGTACAAAACACAAAAAGCACAACTTTGTGCAGATACATACTATGTAAAAAAAAAAGAGAAAAAAAGAGAGAAAAAAAGTGCAGAACTTACTGCTCTAACAAGATCAAGGAAAAATTCTGTACATGCAGACCTGGCCAAAAAGGAGCACTTTCCATTCCATCAGTACAAAAATACAGCAGTAACTTAAAGGACTTGCATGCGAAGGTTTGAAAATAAGCCTACACAAACAGGTATTTAATAGTTGGTTTCAAAATAAATTTTACTGAGAATGAACGTAAAACACTCAAATTTCTCCAAGCAATAAATTTTAAACACCTGCATTTTTAATTTTCCATTTAGAAATTATATATTAAAAAAACCCCAGCTGAGAGCGAGCGTTTGAAAATGAAAACTCAATTGCAGAGATTTAGCTGTTGTAACACAGCTAATTTATACTGACCAAAATATATTCAGTACACCCAATACAGTTGAATGGATCGTAAAATTAAAATGCAGAAAGCAAACCTATTCTGTTTTTGATTCAACAGAAAATAAAAAAAGCTATTCGTGAACAGAAATATGTATTCTTAAAAAGATGTGTAACAGTTGGCTTGCATATAAAAAAGAAAGCATGAGTCTTTCTGAAAGATTCTACCCCCCTCCAAGTCTAAATATTGCCCTAAATATTGAAAAACGGTCAAAGATATACCTGATAGTGAAAAACCTTTCTTTGTGATTTGCAGTACTTTTTACTAACACTACCCAAACTGCCAGTTTTGTCCCATTTCTTCTTAAACTCCAGGACAAAAGTCTTTGGACCTCCCACACAATGGACACATTCCCTCCTGAAGCTGTCAGTCAGTCAGTCCTCTTCAAAAGCTGATTCAGATACAGTTTAGAGAAAAGTAAAACAACATTTCCCCAGACAAGCAGTATGGATATTGAAATTGCCAAATTCACCAATACCATTCTAGCTAGCAATATCCTTACACGAGTCTTCTAGACCTATAACACACATTTATTAGTTCATTACTATCTCTATTTCAGTTATCACTATTTCAGATTCTCTGAACCAGACTACCAGGAAATATAAAACACTGTCTCAGAGTGGAATAGCAGCCCCAGAAAGTGGTAATTCTGTTATAATGCAGTAGCCCCGAGTGATATGGGTACAACCTAATCCATGCAAGCTCATGCAAGGACAAGGGTGCTCTTTCAGAGGTGCAGCCCACAAAGACAGTATAACCACAGCCAAGACCGACATACCTGAAGGAAACGCTGGAACCTGACAGCACCACTCCAGAATTCAGGTTCACCATCCCCCATCGTGCCTGTCCTTACAGATTTTGCAGATGATTGAGAAGAGTTGAGATCCTGCTTGCTGGCATCTCTCAGAAGTCAGACATATTTTGATAGGTAAAGATGAGGACTCCACAATTCCTCATCACAGAAACATCCAAACCTCTATGTAGTAAGGCACACAGATGGGCCAAACAATGTCTATGTCAAACAACCAGCTAAAATTTCCAATAACTAAGCATCAGTCTAGTAAATATTAAAAAAAGAGAACCTATTTGGAGTTTTAGAAATAGCCGGCTTTCCTTGGCACCTACTTCAGAAAGAAGAAAAGGAACATTCAAATTCTGCTTCTGAGCTTCCATCTTTCATTCTTCCCCCTTTCCTCTTTCCTACCTAGCTGGAAAGGGGGAATATTTAGGTCATCTCTGCTGTACCCGATGCATTCAGTGCAAACTAACCAAAGCCACTGACAGGGGCAGAATTACAACAGCATAACACAACTCGTGGCTGGCAGCCCAAGTGTCTTTCAACGGCCATGTGAAGAGCAACGTACTGGGCAAAAGCAGCTTGGCTACTTTCTGTTGATGAAGGAAAACATGCATACATGTTACAATAGTAAAAAGGACTAAATAAAATAATACAGACTTTACAGAATTAAATAATGAAGACTTAACTATGTCTTGGGTAGAGTTACAACCAGCAGGATTGTTGCTGCTTAACTAAGCCTTTCAGTCTCTTCAAAAGACAAGCTTAATCTCTTCCTCTTTAAAAGCAACAAAGAGGTGCCTGATGATTCCAAGTAGGCTCTGAAACTGAATGCAGAACGGAGGTGATGCCTTAACAAAACTAATATGAAAGAAGAGCCATTCTCAGAATCATAAGGAGCCCTCCATCCCTGCAAAGAGAAAATATCTTTTGTTTTCATTCCACTTGTTCAATAACTGTATTGGGTTTACGTGGCAAGGTTTTTGGGGGGGGAGGGGGGCGCTACAGGGGCAGCTTCTTTAAAAGTTGCTAGAAGCTTCCCCTGTGTCAGATATAGCCAGTGCCAGCCGGCTTTAAGACGGACTTGCCGCTGGCCAAGGCCGAGCCCATCAGTGACAGTGGTAGCGCCTCTGTGATAACATATTTGAGAAGGAAAAAAGTTGCTGGGGCTCAGAAGCTGCAGCCAGAGAGGAGTGAGAACATGCAAGAGAAACAACCCTGCAGACACCCAGGTCAGTGAGGAAGGAGGGGGAGGAGGTGCTCCAGGCGCCGGAGCAGAGATTCCCCTGCAGCTCGTGGGGACGACCACGGTGAGGCAGGCTGTGCCCCTGCAGCCCAGGGAGGCCCACGCTGGA
>JAVKLA010000007.1:32282331-32300670 GCA_034782735.1 Sagittarius serpentarius | reverse complement strand
CCTGCAGCCCAG
Organism: Sagittarius serpentarius; assembly: GCA_034782735.1. NCBI lineage: Eukaryota > Metazoa > Chordata > Aves > Accipitriformes > Sagittariidae > Sagittarius > Sagittarius serpentarius. The sequence continues at coordinate 32,300,658 of JAVKLA010000007.1, read as the reverse complement.
GGAGGCCCACGCTGGAGCAGATCTCCCCCTGCAGCCCGGGGAGGACCCCACGCCGGAGCAGGGGGGTGCCTGAAGGAGGCTGTGATCCTGTGGGAAGCCCGTGCTGGAGCAGGCTCCTGGCAGGACCTGTAGTCTGTGAAGAGAAGAGTCCAGGCTGGGGCAGGTTTGCTGGCAGGAGTTGTGACCCCGCGGGGGACCCACGCTGGAGAAGTTTGTGGAGGACTGTCTCCCATGGGAGGGACCCCACACTGGAGCTGGGGAAGAGTGTGAGGAGTCCTGTCCCTGAGGAGGAAGGAGCGGCAGAGTAAATTGTGTGATGAACTGACCGTAATCCCCATTCCCCGTCCCTCTGTGCTGCTCAGGGGTAGTTGGTAGAGAATTTGGGAGTGAAGCTGTGCCCAGGAAGAAGAGGGGTGGGGGGAAGGTGTTTTTAAGATTTGGTTTTTATTTCTCATTACCCTACATTGGTTTGATTGGAAATACATTAAATTCATTTTCCCCAAATCAAGTCTGTTTGCCCGTGATGGTAATCGGTTAAGTGATCTCTCCCTGACCTTATCTCGACCCACAAGCCTTTCATTATATTCTCCCTCTCCTGCCCAGTCGAGGAGGCGGAGTGACAGAGCGGCTTTGGTGGGCACCTGGCATTCAGCCAGGGTCAACCCACCACAATAACTTTTCTGCAGAGAATATTTACAAAGAAATGTAGAACATAAAAAGTTGTATAGTGGAAACATCTCAAGTTTATTGCCTAATTTCTATTTACTTTCACTTCAGAAGTTTCATTAGACCCTTCTAACTAAATGTATCTGTCTTTAGAAGCACAAATGCACCTGGCCTTTAGTATGCTATGTAACACCTCATCTTCAGATCACCCAATGAAGTCCCATGGTTATCCATTTGTGGTTTTAAGACAGGTTTACAACAAGAAACCAGCTTCAGCATGCAGGGACTTGCTTCTCTGGCAAGGCCTTTTTAAAAGGCCTGAGGAAGATGACAAGAAAATAACACAAATTCAGTGGTAACTGGATACTTTAACCTATGTAGATGTAGTGCTTAGGGACGTGGTTTAGTGGGGGACTTGTCAGTGCTAGGTTAAACGATTGGACTAGATGATCTTATAGGTGTTTTCCAATCTAGGCAATTCTATGATTCTATGATTCTATGTGTCTCAGTCTTCATGTGAGAAGAAATGCATTTTTGATAGTGTGATGAGACACAGAAAATGTTACTTTCATATAGATTTTTTTTTTTCCAGGCTAGGAATATGTTATACAAAAAGAATCTTGAACTTGACCCTCTCCCTCTTGCCTTGAAAAGGGTCAGAAAGGTCTCATGGAAAACTGGGACTGCTTGTCTTTGCTTTGGAGATAATTCATGTATTTTATCTATTAGCTCCTGTGATGCAATGACTACTTTGTTTCAGTAACTTGTAGAAATTGTCTAGACAACCTATTTATAGCAACGTAACTTATCTAGACAAAAATAATCAATGTAGGAATCAGAAGTTACAATTTAGAATTTATTTCCCTGCTACAAAGACAGATGTTTAAGCTTTGACTTACAGCTTATCTAACTGTCTTTTTCCAAGGCAAGAAATAAATGAGTTGCAAATTATAAGACAGATGAAAGTATCCTATATTCTTTATTCTGTCATAGCATTTAATTGACAATAAAACACATATATGAAACCACCGGGGGAAACATATATATTAAACAACCACATCACACAAGTAGAAGCATGCCACTGTCAAAATTGAGTTGCTGGAGCATGATTTAATACCAGGTAAGGTTTTTCTCCTATTCTAATTTCAGTCAACATTGCAATAATATAGACAAAAAGTTGGAAATGGAAACAGATAATGGCTTAGCACCTCCAAGTTGATTGAAGGAGGGGAGGTGAAGTAACCTCGCCCTTCCAAAAAAGACCCAAACCAATCCCTGTCCTACATATGCATAACTATGACTCACCTTTGCACTTGCTGTATCTCAGACTTTGAAAGTGACAAAAGTCAGGAGACATACTATTTGCCATGCACCAAAAAAAGAAGCTACGGTTGAGCACTCATTGCCTATTTAACTATTATACTCCCAGCTGTAACGATCCCTTGCCCATACTGGGATTCACAAGGTGCTTACCTATCAATGGATGTGGGAAAGAGGAATTTAACTCACTTAAGAGATGCTACCTCTTAACATATTTAAAACTTAAAAATCAAAATAGAATCTGTTTGATTAACTCCAGCATAATGCCTTTTAAGTAGAGGTTTCCTGCTGTTTTCAAAGACAAACAAGTATCTGCTCTGTTAACAAGTGCCCAGAATCCCCTAGGAGAAGAAGGGCTGGCACAAAGCAAGAACTAGCCTGAAGGAAGGAATAACCTGCAGAGAAGTGCGAGCCAAGCACCACCACACGATGCCCAGTGCAAGCTCCTCTTTCCAATATCTTTATGCTGATAATGGCACATTCAGTAATGCTCTTGTACATCAGCCAATCTATTCATTTAACTTTCAGAGGGAGTAAATTAAATGGCTTAACAAGCAGGATTACCCTGTTTTAATTCTGTCCTAAGGAAGTGTTCAACTAGAGCCAGAGCTACGCTGAAGTCTGCAGCACTGCTGGTTCCTTTGCCTCCTGCTGGAACAGTGCTGTCGTGAAGTTTTCAGTTTTCCCTCTCGCCTATCAAGTTCTAGACAGCATTTTCTTTCCAATGTAAATGTTTTAGCATCTGGCACCAAATCAAATACAAAAGATAGAAGCAGAAAAGAGGTGTGAAAGGGGGAAAAAGACTTTTTCTACATGTCTGTTCAGTACACTCAACTTTGCTTTGTTTTAATTTTTAATTTATTTAAGTGATGCCAGGTAGGCTACTAATATGAAAGACAATTGAAAGATTCAACCTTCTAATTACAAATAGCCCCATAAATAATCAGTGTTTTTTCACACTTACCTACCCTACCTCTCGCAGTCCTACCTAAATTTAAACCAAACATTAACAGTGCCAATCTCCATATTTTTAATGGAGTAAACATCAGTGAACACTGCTGAAAAATTCTCCTTTATGGTGGAGGGTACAATTTGTGGCTCATTCCTTTTCAGCTGGAAATGCATAACTGTTTAGAAAAAATACATTTTAACCTGAACATCTTGTAACATTTCTTTGGACAAAATTGTTTTTGTTGCCACCAATTCACTTTTGCAATTTTTCATATGATTAGATTACCTAGTAAAATTTAAAAATTAATAGCTATTGTTCTTATCAAGCCTCAAGCTACACAGTTTTGGATTGGCTAAGTTTATGAATAGTGGCAGACAGTTCTATGCAGCCATGCAGAGTAAAACTGAAACTGGCCTCACAAAATAATCCACAAAAGAAAGGAGTCCTAAGTTTTTTCAACACACTCAAATTGAGGCTGATTTTATATGTACTTTAAGGGTGTGATAGAGGTGGTGAGTTCCTACCAGTATTTAGGCTCCAGTACTTAATTAATTTGTGGTCAAACTGGTCAATCCAGTATTTTGTTGCTATTTAAAACTCTACAGCCTTTAGCTAGACTTTCAAGAACTCTAAAAGCAAATCAAGAGGCAAGGCAGCATTTCTCTTTTATGAAAAGCTGTAATACTGACAAGTCCAGGTAAACTGGGTCAACATTGTCTCAGTTACATAAATTCTGGGTTTGGAGCATAAGACAGCACCTTCTCACATGACTGAAGTACTTGCACTTACACTGCAAATTTTCTTTAGCTGCGCTGCAAAGGAAACATTCAATTTTCACTTAACAAAACTTAAAAAAAAAAAAATAAAATCTAAGTTTGCATAAAAAGTGTCATTACATTGCAAGAGAAAATTGTATCATCTTAGCTATGGTGTAACCCACAACCCGCACTGTAAAGAGTCTGTCCTTTCTTTCCCTCAGACAGTTGTTTCGGGTTGTTTCTTTGTTCTGTTTTAGACAGAATACTTACAGTGTTCCTTTGTTTCAGAGAAAATATTTCTGACTGGTCCTGGAAAACAACTCCCAGAAAATGACTTAGTAGTATGTGAGATATCTCCCATAAAGACACTCGTTAGTGAATACTAAAGCACTTTCTTCTTCCTGTTCCTATTCCTCAGGAGGTTAGTGAATGGTTAGGCTCTCACTGAGATAAATTAGGATGTTCAGAGATTTAAAATGTTTTTGATGAAAGCAGCTGCATAACCCCCCATCAAACGTGTAAAGCATCATTTAAATCATCTCCATTTGGCTCTTAGCATTTTATGCATTTTGCATTTGTTCCTTTGGGGGGGCAGGGGAGGATTTATGCATTCAGCATTTAGTGAGCCATTATGATTATTCAAGTTGATTGATTTCATGTTGAAATATTTATCATGGACTTACCCAGATCTCATGCACAAACCTAGATACTCACTGACTGAAACTATCTGAGATATGCTGTACAGACTCTTTTATGCCATCTCTGTTACTATTCAAGAGATGTGATACACATCACAAGTTAATTTTTATGAAATGCAGATTAATGAAAGGGGGTTTTCACGCTACTTACAAGTCCCCATATGTCGTGCTGATGTTTCTGCTGTCCATTACCTGAAGACCTTTTAATGGTCCACAGCCCTCCTTGTCATATCAGGGTTACAGTTCATGCCCTTTGAGTAAATAGGCTTAAGAAACTGGTGAACTACAGGTATACCATAATTAAGAGCATAACATTTTTTAAAAAAAAAAAAAAAAAAAAAAGATAACTTTCCTTCATCTGAGAGAAGAATGGCAAAAGAAATACTTCTACTTGTTATTCTGCTGGTTCACAACACCACCAAATATTTAGTAACAAAAAGGAATAGGCATGTCTGAATATTCTCCCTGTCTAGTTAAAGGCATTGACAATAAAACTATCATATGAAAGTTACCAGTAGGAACCATTCTCCTCTTCACTAAGCACAACTGCATGAGCTGAATGATTCTAAAAAACTTATCAGTACCTTGTTTTTTATTAGTAGGAATATGAATTATATCTTCTTTCCTTTGGATTTCATAACGTACCTGTCCCCACCCTACTTACCTTGTGTCTGCTTCCTAACACCACAGAAAGTAAATGCAAGTCAGTTTTGAAAACTACATCTTACTGATGCACATTGGAAGTGCTGTCACTTCTATAACACGCCAAAAATAAAGATTTAAAGCTGAAAAAAGTAATGTTAAATAATTTCATTTCAAAACATCAACTTCCTCAGATGTTAATCACTTGAAGAGAAATGTCTTTAATCACTTGAAATCTCTTTGCCTAGAAGCAAAAATGAACAACAAAAATCACCCTAAATCCTGTCGTCATACCCTAAGTTACTCATCTGAATTATCCAGATTCTAGCATTTATTTACTACTGTCTGTATTCATGCTATTGATGTATTTCTAAGTATACATGCTATAGCAATATACTTACGGCAGCTGTGTTCTTCACTGCGTTTCCTACAATCACCACAACTCTTCCTTTAAAGCTCTGGAGCGTGGCAGTTGCTGGGCACTGGACGAGATCCCCTTCTGCAGTAAATGCTGATGCAAACGGGACATTGATGCTGCCAGAAATGTGGCCACGGCCAAAGCTTAGGTAGATCAGTTAAGGACATCTGAAAGGCAGAGATGTCTGTGGTACATGCACAGCTGTAGATGAACCTGCTCTTCATCCTGGCTGTCGTGATACAACAGCGTTGGTCTTTTGTGCTAGTATATTTTGACAAACTGCATTTACTGTTTATTCATATGGAGAAAACTTCTGACACTACATAGAAAAAAAGGACAGAATGAAGAGTTTTGTTTCATAAAGGACATAGCACAGCACTACAGAAACTGATCCGCTAAATGAAACACTTGGTGCTAAGGACCCAATATCCACAGTGTACATATTTTTGTGGGTTTTACTTCAAACCAGCTCTAGTCTGATAACAGGAGCCAAATACCAATAAGCAGCTGCAGCACCTCTTCCAGAGGAGTTTTATGGAAAAGGAATATAGTACTTACAATTAGAACCAAAACTAAATGGGATTATTGGAAAATTTCCTTAAACCTCTTGCCAACCCCCGCAAGCCCCCTACAATTTTTATCCAAATTGAAATTCTAATGTACATGCATTCAGATTCCCAGACTACAAACATTATGTATATTACCTGCAGTCCCACTAACAGTGTATTGGGTGTGTGTATTGGGTATTGGGTATTGAAAAGCAAATAACAAGTGCCAGCAACTCTGAGATATAGTTAGTGTGCTTCACTTTCAAAGGATGATCATTCAATGAGATTTTTATGAACAAATATTGAATGTGAAAGTCTCTTCAATAAAAATTAAGTTGGACCAGTACTACTTAGCTTTTTATGAATTTGAAAATGTGCTATGACCTTGACAAACCCCTGAACTACTTTCATAGACTGTACAACATGCCTGGAACACTCCCCTTCCCCAACAATAAACAAGAACAGCTTTGAAGAGATGGGAAACAGCGAAGTTCTGCAAAAATATATACAAATGTCAAATATCCAAATTAGTCACTCTTTAGTACTGTACTTGCAGAAAGCTAGTTTAATTTATAATTAAATCCCACAATCCTTTTTAATGAAGGAGCTGCCTTAAATGGAGGTAAGATTTAATTGACTTAGGTTAATATTAGCATTCATTTCTCGTGATTTATGTAACAGTTTCAGCTTTATGATGATCATTGTTATAGTGTGGGAAAAACATGGCTATATAAAAACATTTGAAAGAACAAAAGATGATCACGTACCATTCATTAATGTTGCCTGTTTGTATTTTGAAGGGAAAAATTACGACATGCCTCCTTCACTGATCTATGCCAACCCCCTTTCCCCAACCCCATTTATAACCAGATCACTCTCATTGCTACCAACCAGGGTAAAAGCTATGAAATGTTCATCATGTAGACAGAAAATGACTTTGGACAGATTTAGTTGCTCGCACTTATGCCACTGAGTATGCTTAACCGCTCAGAGAAACTTGACCTAATCTTTTAGAAAAGAAATACATTTGATACCAACAGTAGTACCAAACTAGACAGATCCAAAATGTATTTGCTGTCATTCACATTCTCCCTAATCTTAAGTGACCATCTTAAGCATTCCAATACTGACAATTAACAAAATGGCCAAGATTTTGTGCTAGAGACCATAAGTATACAGCTATAACTTTTGTAACAGGAATGGAAGACTGCCAGTATTTCTGCTAACATGTTTAATGAAATGAGCCTTAGATGAATTGTTGGCCAAGAAAGACACTCCTTTGAGTGTAGTACCTTTTCATTAGAAAGTCTTCGGTTACAAAGCTGTCTATTGGGAAAAAGGGCTAGTAGCTCTTGTTCTTGCAACATGAGCTTCATTACAAAAAAATGCCTTAGCTTTCAAGTGCATCCTAGTAAGAAATATGAAGCATGTTTGATACTTGTTGAAAGTTCTCTCATGCTTTTTTCAAATCACACTGAAAACAAAGTGAGAGTGAAGTTTAGCATGACAGGCATAGATGATGAGGAAGACTAACAACAAAACATAAGAAATGATCATATTTTTGAAACACCTGACAGTGGTCTGTCACATTTTAAAACACACACCACAGTAAGATACAGACTGCCTGATCCTACTGTACAGTTTGTTGAAATTTTGTGACAAACACAAAGACTATTTCCTTACTGTGAGAATGAACAGGACACTGAACAGTGGATTCCTGTGGTTTCCCATGTATATTCAGAACTGCTGACAGTTTAATAGCTTTCCATGTACCATATGTTTTCTTCTACAACTGACATACAAACGTACTCACTCAAGAAGTAATTGTACTACCTACCAGGCTGCCTTTTTAATAACGACATTCCCTACCTCCTAATACCAGATGGGTATTAGGATTTAAGTCTACCCATAATTTAAAGGCCAGGACATTTTAGTCTACCATAAACTCCAAGCAGACCAAAACAGCAGCAGTGATTACAGTGCACTGTTCAAGCTACGGAGATTTTCTCTCCCCAGCATGCCTCCTCATTCAAGAAATATAAATGGAAAGTCTGATTAAAATTTTGTAATATGAAAGACAGCCTCATAAAACCACTTACTTCATAGCAGTCAAATGATTTTAAAATAACTGAAATTCTGAATCCACCCTGCTAGAGTAGAATAGGATTAGTACGACAGTAGAGCAGAACCTATTATCAAGCTATTAGGAAAGCTATAGAAACATTTAAGCAAACACCTTGCCTTTGATCCTGATTATAATATTACTGTACACCGATAATAGCTTTCAATGCAATGATTGTAGTCTTAGCATTTTATATTACTTGCTCTCCTTCTGCATTCTCCTTGATGATTTCTAGGAAGTAGCTCAAATACTTAATAACGGAACGATGCACGTAGATACAGAAACATTATTTAACTTGGTAGTATCAAAGCTTTCTATGCAGTAACAATAACCTTTTATAGTTTTTAATTCCAAGGACTTCGCTTTTAAACTGGAGTTTAAAAAGTATTCTCTCTTGATGAAGAAATTATCTCTCAGAAAATAGCCTGCATCTTTACAGTTTTCTGAATAAAGAGGACCACATTTTCAACAATCTAGATCCAGGAGTAAAGAAGCTGCTGGAGTCCAGAAAATAAAGAGTCAAACTACTCAGACACATGAATCTCTACTTAGTTGGAATCCTTAACTGATGCATGAAATTAATACATGCAAGCAAAAGAAAAATCACTTTTCTGTGTTCCTTTAACCATTCTGTTTTATCTACACAGCAATTACATTACAGGTTCAAGTTTGGCATAAAATAAAACTATAGTTCCTTGAAAATAACAGTTTAAATTTAGAATACTCCAATTATACTATTCTGTTTACTATGTAAATAACATAAATTTATCTTTACATAGTAAAAACAGTATTTATTTTTCTACTTCACCACACTTTGTCATAAATATTGCTAAATATTTAATAGAGAAAATGTTAGTGGCAGTGTTTTTCTGCATATACAATTACCTTTAAAGTGGTATTTTAACAAACTAGATGAAAAAAAACAAGGCTGAAACATTTTTTGTTTTTTTTACTACATATTTTAGCCCAAATATTGGTGTTGATCCACCATTCACTTCTTTGTCTAGAATATACACTTTTCTAATACACATGCAGTATGTTAGTAGCATTTGTTAGACACCAGAAGATCTTTTCTAATGGTAAAGCTGATGGGAGCCTGTTGAATCTCTGTCATTGGTGACCTTAAGAACAAGCCAGACATAAGCAAAAGGAATGAACCTCCTTTCTCAGAGTAAAGTTGGACTAAAACTCATGATTCTTTTGTTATTTTTCTATCGAGTATTGTTTGCCCATTAAGAATTATAGCTTGTAACACAGCAAGCTAACAGTACACCTACCGCAAAAACAACTATCTACATCACCTTTGCTATTATGGAAGGAGCAATACTTAAAAAAATGATACAAACCAATAACAAGTATATTCCCAAATACTCAGTATAACGTTAAGAGTTAACTCTAATAAAATCCTGTCATTATTTCCATTTTTCAGGTGAATGTTGACAAAAATGTGTGTTCCTGGCAAAGCACATCTGTAAGAAGGACTTCCTCTTCCAAAACCCAAACAAACCTGGCCCTGTAACTACACTACTTCAGAAAAACAATAAAAAAAATACTCCACACACAAAGAACTATGTATGTGAAAAAGACCAGATGAGTAAGGTGTAGACAGGGTAGTAACCCTGATAAAAAATATAGCTACAAGATACCTTTAAGACTTTTCTGATTATAAGCTAACTACAGGATGTAAGTTAGGGCAGCCATATGGCTGCATTACCTGACAGTAGCAAGAAGGCACTCAATAGGGATTGATTTTCCACTGAGGGACTGGCAAAGCACATGAGCTACCAACTCTTCTCTATCTCCCTTCCACTTAATTGGAAAGCCTCACACCATTCCAAAATATTCGTCATATTAAATGGGGAAGGTATGCTGACAACGCTTGTCATAAAAAAAAGTAGCATTAAGGCACTCGCGCTGCTGGTACAAAGTGGTTTCCCTAGAGCCACAGCTTAAAATGGGAAGGCAAAAATACATTTGTCCTCTTTTCTGCAAACCAGGCCTCTCCATGACAAAAAAAAATAATCTGCCTTCAGTCCTTCCACTGTACCTCTACCACATCCCTTCCCACTATTTACCGTTCTAACATCTCACTGCCTGCAGACAATGAGGAAGTAATTGATACAAGCATGATTTGGCAAGGCTGGCACTCAGATTTGAAGGATACTCTTCGCTGTTACGAATGTCCACCACCAGTAGCTTTGGCTTGCTAGACTTTGTTTTCTTTACAGGTGTTTTGGAATGACTAGGTCCTGTCAACTCACACAAATCAATCAGATCTTCTGCTGAAATTCGTGGTGACACCTCTGCCTTCAGGTCATCCAACTTGATGGAATCCCTAGACTTTAAAAGAAGAAAATTAATATTAGAGGTGACAGAATTAGAGACACGGTGTTCTTTGAAACTTCTACTTATTTGACAACCTCAAAGTGTAACAACCCAGACAGACAGAAACAGATCTTTTCCTTATAACTGAACTAGTCAGAGTTAAACTATCCATACAGAAAAGCTCCAGAGCAGTGCCAAATGCCTGTCTGGCAATTATAGCCCCATTTTCTGTTGAGTTGTTAAAAAATAAAGTTGTTTGACAACCTGTGCAAACTATTTTAGTTTGTGATTTGTTAATGACTTATTCACTGTAGCTGAGGGGATCACAAAACTCACAGAATGTTTCTCAGCATCAGAAATTAAGTACATTGGCTAGAAAGCACTCTCTGAAAGGAGTAGTTGAAAGGCCTTATGCTTGGAGCAGGAAAGAAGGGTAGCAACTGGAGCCTTGGCACAGAAACTGCAGGGATGCCTCTGTAAGATACAGAGCTACCTAAACACAAGGTATTACCCCAACCCAAAGACTAGGCAGAAATCAGGACACCAGAAATGTAAGAAATAGTCCTGTATTATAACCCAGAAAATTTCTTCCTTAGTTTTGGTTAACGGGAATTGGGGGGACAGGGAAATTGGGGGACGGGACAGATGACAACACAACGCACATCACCACACACCCGGTAGTACTCAAGCAACTAGTTTGATAATACTTAAATTTTTTTTTGTAAGAGCGCCTTCATTGTGAATTATCTCAGAAATATTCCTAAGCACTAGCATTTCTTCACCGTACATTCTTAAAAGCTCATGCATATCTAAATTAAAAAAGCAAAAAAAAAAATTAACCCTCTATTTTTGTGAATAACAGAGAATGCAGAAATCCTGTATCTTCATTAATTACCAACACATACAAATCTCTGAACTGCAGCAGAAAAAATAAAATACGGTCACTGTAAGACAGTTGTGAAATGTTTGAAGCTATGTCTCCACGTTCCTTCAGAAGTTGTTTTACACTGCGGAAACTTTTAAGTGCCATTACAACTACACTTTCACCCAAAAGAATTACCTTGACTCACTCAAAATAATGCACGAGGGAAACCTCCAGCTTGTTCAAGAGGATCAAACTTGGATTCTTTACAAGCAACAGGCTAAAAGATTTGCAGCATGCCCTAGGCTTTTGTCCTTGGGAACAGTGGGTTTGCAAAACCTATTTAAAGATCTAAAGTTAACAGGAAAAGTGACTGTAGCAGTCCTTTATTACATATGCAAACATGAGACTTTTTTCTTTAAACTTTCTCAGCTACCCTGGTGGAACTTCCAGAACTATATCTGCACTAAAAGGTCCTCATATCACTTCAATTAAATGTTGAAAGTGCTTATTTTTTAAAACTTTCATACACTATGTAATTAAAAATACATTAGCATGCACCATAGTGTTAAGGAGTTAATAAGTTACACTTATTTATACTCTTCTGCAGCAAGAACTGTTTTTTTTCTGTTGGTGCCATTGCCTCAATCTAAAAAATCCCAGGTAAATTTTAGAGCAGCTTGTTTTCATTATGGTTTAATCCAGAAGATACAGAGTTAACAGGCTGGTTATATGTGGAAAAAACCCCAAAACATTATGGAACTCAACTTACTCCAAGAGTTATGTACATCAAAGACACAGTTATGGAGCTTAGTCATCTTACAACAGAACTGTTTTTTCTTGTGCAGCCATTGTGCTCCTGTTGAGCAGGTCAAATAGAGGCAAAAGTTGTTTATAACTAAGTCCACAGCTGTTTCTAGTGAGTTATTCTGGCTTGTCAGGAGACAGGAACAAACAGAATAACTAGGATGCATGACAGGGAGCATCTTCTGAAAGATCCTCAGACTGTTTTGATGTCTTATTCTTGAGGAAGACCTAAATTAATGACATACAGAGATGGACTACAGAAAGCGGAAAAATAAAAGAATAAGTAGAACATTATCATGTATTATCTTTGAGAATGAGTCTATACAATGCCGTCAAAATATAGGTCTAAGAGTATCACATGAGCAAATTTTCTGGTTTGAAAAAATAATCCATTTCTATCACCTTGTTTTAGATTGCAGTGATCATACCAATTTAAGACACTATGTGCTTATAGCCCATGAAAAAAATTCAAGAGAACAGGAGAAACGCACTGAAGGAAATGAAGGCATTACTAACTAGTATTAGTGCAACTGACTGTTAGCTCTAGCTTTTGTTTCGGTTTCTAAATATACTAGCTTCTCATTTAATCTGAGGACTATTCCAAGTTTAGAGAATGTGCTAGAGAGAACAGAGGCATACACATATTTTCCTGAGTTATGTCCCAGAAAAAAGACTTCTTAGACAGACCCTCTGCAGTTAGAAATACCTTTGCTGTAAAACAGATTATCAAAAAGCACTCAAAATTACAAACAAAATTAGCAATTGTACTTTCAGGGAATATACTGGCCCACCGAACTGCCTTTTCCATTATATATCGTAGTATTCAAAACAAAAAACTTACAAATTGCTAGTCTCATCACATAATTTCCTCCCAAGTTCAGAATAATATATGCCACGATGCTTTATAATCAGAAAACTGCTTGATTTTCTGGATAACGTATTATTTGTTTCAACAGAATAGCCAGTACTCAAGGGAGATCTGCTTCCGTAACAGTGTGGCAGAGGACACTGCCAACTCTCAGTTGCTGTCTAAAGCCACCTCCCAGTTGAGTAGCTGGATTTCCCCAAGAGGAGTCCAAGGAAATGAACTGCCCCAAACGGGAGGAGGCGGAGGAAGAACAATATCAAACTCTTCTCACAAACTTCAGACTTGCCAAACGAACTCAGCAGTCCATGTCTAGGGGATTCACACCAGACACAGGTTTTTAATGTCCAAGAAAGGTCGTAATTTAGAAAGAGTAGTGATTACATAAATACACATTCGGCTGAGAAAGCTTAATTTGCCTAATGACTAAAACTGGCAGACATCACTACACCTTCTTCAGGCCACAGCTTCTCCCTCAGGAGGACTTTTGTGGAGCAACACCGAGGAGGAAAGGGAAGTGAGTCCACTGCAAAAGAGTTCAATCCTTGAAGCAGGGTCAGACAATTACAGGTAAATAAACACTCAGGTAGCAAAGTCAAGGATTATAAATGTGACTATCATGGTGAAACTGGCTGAGATGACTTGAATTAAGTCTTACTGAGAAACATTTATGTTATGATGGACTCTAATTACACAAACCCTTCCTACTTTTATTTATACAATTCTTGTCTAATTCAGCAGCTGGGATGAATGCCTCAGGAAAGAATAAAAGTTTAAGAGGAAAGCATGAAGTCTACAGCAGAAAACAAACCAGTCAAAATTCACCTATACTGATATAAAAACATTTTCTCCTTACCTAAAAGTATAAAGCCACAAGAAGCACTCCACATGTAGACACTATCTGTCCTATGAATAGGTTTTAATAACCAGGACAAGCATTTTTTTTTCCTTTAACTGCATTGAAAATAAGGAGAAACACATTCAGCTGTGAATTTTACAGCCATCTTTGCTTTGACCTAGTATGTCCAGGTCTGCCTAAATGGTATATTTAGTGATACAATATCTCTAGATAGGCTCTGAACACAGCTGCAGCCTAAAGCTCCTCAACAGACTTGCAGGAAATAGAATTGCTGAATCAATTCTTTCTTTTAACAGCTCTTTTATCAGACTAATTTATTTCCCTCAAATTGCAAAGTGAAACATGTGCATGCACTTATAAGATCATCTTTCCTAATTACATTTAAAAAATTGACTTTATCTGCTGTATCTGGTAACAACTATATTTCATGTCAGACTTTTTCTCACAGGAATTTTCTAATGAAATGTCAGTCAGCGCAACCTAAACACGGCTAACACGAAGCTGTCAATCCTTCTACCCAGTCCTCCTCACGCCTCCTCTTCATACCACCATCCTGCTATAGATACATGTAGTTTGGCACTGGACTTGAGTTCAGACAGCTCTTGAGGCTGTCACAGCCCCTGAGCACCCAAATCTTGCAGATTCCTCTGAACCTTTAACACCTTTCCTACTCCTTTCCACAACAGTGTCCCAGCTGTTGTCTACCACTACTGGTAGAGAGCTGACTACTCTCTTTGCCTCAGCCTGGCCAACTAAGAGGAGATGCACCAGATGCAGGCTGACAATTTAGATGGGAGGCTTAACATTTGTCCTGATGACTGCTGGCTTCAATTCCCTGTTTAGGCTTTATTATGTCATTGCAGGCATTGGTTTCCAGCTGTGAAGAACCAGAAGGAATAGCAGGTGAAGGATGGGAGAGGGCCCACATTAAAACAAATCCTTTGAGTAATGTTAGCTGCTCTTGGAAAAAGGTTATTGCACTAATAGTCTCCTAGTAATTATTTACAAATATTAACCAAATTGTGAACAGGCCGTAGTATCCAATGAAGATTTTGATTCCAGCTAAATTATGTTGCAGGTAGTCACATCTCAGGACAGCTGCTCACAATACCTTGTTGAATTTATTATTTGCAATGTTTTTGTTTGTTTTAAACAACGAAAGGAGCATAAGGATTATCTCACAAACCAAAATTTCCATGCTAGCAATACTTATTATTCTATGGGGGGTACAAACAGGACAATTAAAAAAAAAAAATAGCCAAGGTAACCTGTGGGAAAAGCTTAAGCCTAAATAGCGTATCACATATGTAAGACACTTGTTTCTTCCCTCCAATTATTCTTCTGCTGTGATCTATTTACACTTTCCCAAGGCAGACATGGTACATAACTTCTAAAAAAACCAAAAAAAACCCCTTACTCTTTCTTAAAAAAGGCAAAAGCTCTACTTTAAGCACAGTGCCAGAGCATATCTGAAAGTCTATGCTACACACTTGTGTAGCACTCTCAGCAGTTTGGTCAATATACTCATGGTTTTAGAGGTAGTGTAAGAAATTGTATACCAACTACAGCACTGAAATTGAGAACTGTGTTCATATACAGAGATGAACTGCCTATCATTACTTAGAAAAGGTAAGAATTATCAGAAAGATACACACACATTTTCACACACACGTACTCGAGTCTACACATGCTAAGATACTGAGCTTACTACTTGTGTTACTTCGCCTGCTTTCCTGCAAAGAGATGAGACTTATTGTAGCATATCCTAACTTCAAGCATGAATCTTGCTTTAGACTAGTCAGTTATAAGAAGCTGTTCATCAGGGAAGACTGCTTAATCAGCAGGTGGTAACAGGAAAAACAGTACTTAAGCTGAAGTCTGAGGTCTACTCGCCTCCCTGAAGTTTCTCTGACAACACCCTAAATTCTTTACTTTCAAAGTACTTATTCTTCTCACTCCATTAATTTTCAAATAGGCCTGGGAATTGCTAAGCCATATGCATTTACTGCTCTTAATAAGAAGAAATAGGCATTAAGAATTTAATTTTTTTTTTTAATATTAGGAATTAAAGCTGCTTAAGCATTCTCAAATTAGAAGTCAAGCTTCAGAAAGATTAAAGCACTCCAGAACATGAGGCTGGCACAATCACAGCTCCTATCTGTTTTTCCATTAGCCTGTAATCTCTTATGGGCATTTCATCCTGGCTATTAAATTAAGATATATATATTATTTTTTTTTTTTTAGAAAATAAGCAAGTATCTTTAGTTCTGCTGAACCTGAACTTAACAGTTCCATCTGATAAACAGAGGAGCTATAAAGCAATTTTTTATCCATGGAAAGGAGAGCTTTATCTGAGTAGAAGCAGGGTTTCCCCCCTTTTGTCTTTGAAGTTGCCAAAACTTATTGCAGCAAATTTAATACAGAAGGAACTTCAGCCTGAAAGCCAATAAAATTAAAATCTGGGGTTCAAGTAAAGTAATCTATTCAAAGTACCAAAGTCCTTCATAAAGAAACATGCTTCATGGAAGATGTAATTCCATATTTTTTTGAACCTAATGTTTTGTTTCTGAAATTAATGTATGCATGTATATCTAGAAATAAGACAACAAAAACATTTTAACACCAGCTTAGAAGATAATGGTTTTAAAAGATTTCTGAAGAACTGATCAAACAGAGAAAGAGACAAAGATTCACACAGGAATCAGAAACAGATGCAACTCCAAATCAAGGGTCACACTAGTTTGTAGCAAAGACATTGCTGTTTGTGCTTGGTTTTACTTTAAATAACCATAATGGAAGAAAGCGAATGTATTTTTTTACAGTGATTTCCACCTAAATATAATACTCAATGCCACGATGCCATCATATAAGCTTTGGGATAAATATATTTGTATAGAGTAGTACTATTTTATACCAATTAAAAAATAGCAGTCAGATGAAAACAACTGGTAGGAAAGAAGAGGGAGAATAAGCAAGAACAACAGGACACTCTAGGACAGATTTGTAGGCAAAGCCACTGCTATCTTGTTTTTATCAAAAAAGCAGTTTTCATGACACGCAGAGTCAGTTTTCAGGAAGTATCTGAAAACAAGACCAAATAAGAACATTGGATTTTAGCTGTATCATCTAAAAGGATTTTATGACTGACACCAATCATTACCAGTGTGTTTGCACTTAGTATTTTCCATGCAAATGTTTTTGTTTATATCCTTCATAATTAAGTAGATGAAGGCAGTACTTAATACCCTAGGAGCATTGTCCTTTGTATGTTTATTTTTTGGTGGGGTGTTTTTGTTTGTTTTTAAACAAATAGAATGACTCCCACTTCTCCCTTGAATGCTGATGGCCTGATAAGCAAAAAGTACTTAACTCCTGTACCAACTGAGAAAGAATGATGCTTAAATCCACTGCTACTGACAGAGAGAGGCCTATACAGGCAGGGAAGTATTCTAATGATCACAAATAAATAAAAAGGAATACATGTATTGACACGCTCCCTAATCCCCCTCCCCTCTCCTCCCCTGCCATTTTTTATGACCATTATTAGCAAAGGGTCATACAAAAAGTCTTCAATGTTTTTTGATGTTCAGTCAGTACTACTTATAAAGGAGGAACAGCCAAACTTCCAGGTTTTAGGAACTGTTTTCTAAAATTTTTCAAACACTTGAGAGCCACTGTTCCCTACATAACCTCCCTAGTAAACTCATTCTTACATTTCAGATTCAGTCCTCCCTTGCCATCATATTCTGGTTCTCATATTTCCAAGTGAAGACATTGGTGCCTACCTTCTCTATGCTCCCTATCTCCCTCTACTTCCTATATTAAGTTGCTCCATTTCATTTTGCAAGTATATTTTGCAAGCTGTACTCTTCCACCCCCTCCACCACCCTGACTCCCCCCAAGCGCTCCCTGCTTCAGAACCCACACCTTAAGGAATGTGCGAACAACAACTTTTAGCCAATTGTCATTCATAAACATCCTCCAAATGTCTTTGTACGCCATTGTAGGCAGTCTACAAAAATGTAAGTGAGCTCTGCTTGCTGAAGTAGCTCATTATTAAGGAAACCTATCTCTCTTTCTCCCTGGGATAACATAATTGAATGAATAAGCTGAGTCAGCAGAGCAGAAACACAAGTTATTCCCTGCATGCAGCTAGCCAGATATGCTGCGAAGTCTCATTAGTTATTGCCTCTGAGACAACAAAACAGGTAAACACTTCTCACCACTGCAGGGACCCATTTATCGCATCTCAACGCAAACTGCAACTGGAAGAGGAATTTCCTTTCCCTCACAATGTGATCATGTATGTCACTTGATGTCAGAAACCTTGGATTTAGATAATCTATCTGTCGTGGTTTAACCCCAGCCTGCACCTCAGCACCACGCAGCCGCTCACTCGCTCCCCCCACCACCCAGTGGGATGGGGGAGAGAATCGGAAAAAAAGTAAAGCTCGTGGGTTGAGATAAGAACAGTTTAATAGAACG
>JAVKLA010000007.1:32265353-32282279 GCA_034782735.1 Sagittarius serpentarius | reverse complement strand
CCACACTGAAAACACAGCGCTGTACCAGCTACTAGGAAGACAATTAACTCTATCCCAGCCGAAACCAGGACACCATCTTTTTTCAGGATTCCGCTATAGTTGATATTTATCCATGATTCCTGTTTTCTGAACTTGCATTACCAATGGCAGCACAGTTCTGGGACATTTTCAGTTACTTACCAATGTGAAGCCTGCCAAAGAGCAAAACATAATGTTAAGGCTCTACCTTAACTGCTGACTATTAAGAGAGATGCTGAATTTAAGTAATTGTCAAAAAGTTTGACAAATAGGCAGATCCTTTAGTTTACTTCTCCTCCAAAACCTGACTTCAGAAATTTCTCCCAGACTCCATTGCCTTCTAATGCTACAAGCACATACATAAAAAATGTAATACTAAGCACACCATTTCTCTCTGCAGTATCTAATTGTGCTTATCAGAAGCTGAACAAAGCATTAAGCTTTTTAGATCTGTGCTGGTCCTAAAGCGTATTTTTAGCTTAGTCAGTGGGTTAGTCTGAGTGTTTCTTCTCTCCTAAAAGTAAATTCACATACACACTGCACTGCTTTTTTTTTTTTTTTTTTTAAGATGCAGGCCACTATTTTTTTTTATAAAATACAGATTATTTAACAAAGTATGAAATAAAACTATTCACCCAGGAAACCACACCAAGTATTTATACTGGTTGCCAAAAAGACTTTCTTCCACTGTAGTCCTCCCTCTCAAAGAGGGCCAGAGCCAGTACTACAACACCTGAAAACAAACTAACAACTGTATCTTCAGCCAGCCAGCCAGCTTGCAATTCAGGACCACTACAGTCTGAAATTGTGCTCTCCTTAGAAGTTTGCAAGCTGATCTCCTTATGTATTTCTCAGGGGAAAATTCTAAAGCATCCCTCACAAAATGTTATCTTTACATCATATTGTCAGCAACCCAATAAACAATTACCAGCAAAATTATTAAAATACCGAGGTGTGCAACTATTTCCTAACATTCTTGATGCACTGGATGTGCATTAAAAAAAAAAACCAAACAACAAAACCCAAACCAAAAACTGAAGTGTTTGAAAAATAGCTTACTGCTACTACTTTTCAGTGAGATCGAGCAAATTTCTCCTTGCTAAAACTTAGTTATAACATAAGGTTTTGCTCCAGCTGTACTTGTGGAAAGAAACATTTGCACAACATCAAGTTTTCAAGAATGGGACAGCACCAGCTCACATATCACAGAGATCACCCACCAATAATCAGTGAGGAAAACTGGCATCAATCAATGCAGATGAAAATAGCACAGCGCCACTTTGCAGAGCGCAGATTTGGATTGCCAGATACAGCTGAGTATTGAGTATGGCTGGGCAGATGTAACACTGGCTAGAGACCGGAAATTCTGGGTTTCCTCTATTTTTCATTTCTAATATTCCAATCATTTACTTTGGCAAGGACTGACCTCGGATTACATTACCAGTGCTACCATACACATTTCAGACAATGTCTTCTCACAGGATACACTCCACAGGGGCTAAGATTGGGCATAGAAGGGAAAAACAGAGTTGGCTCAAATCCAAACTATTTTAACAGCTGCAGCAAACTTGAACGCACTGTTCTGCTGTGTTTACTACTATATTATGGGCCGGATCCCTTCTTTATCTTGTAAACAGCTCATTTGTCAGTAACTTCCACACTTTAAAGGGTGGTGATGATAACTGTCATATTCCTTATTCTTCCATACAGTGGCTACTGCTTATGATTTTTTAAAGTAAATTTCTTTTCCCCAGTAATATGGCAAAACTGAAAAAAGAGAGAAAAATGAAACTTCCAATATTTAATTGATCAAAGGCTATCAAACCCAGACCAGAACCTGATTTTAAAACAATTTCCAAATCAGGGAAAAAAACCAACCACCAAAACAAAAAGAATATTCCCACAAGATGCAGAGCGAAAGAACTGGCTAATTTTTTTTTTTAATTAATTTTACAGGTATAATTACCCCCTCCCCCCCAGCACATTTGTTAATCAGTCACGGAATCCCAATTGTGGGAGGTCAAAAAGGTCAAATACGCCCAGCTTTCAACTTCAAAGTGGTATAATCGCAAAGGCTTGTGGGGAAGGACTAGATGGACAATCAGTGAATCCAGAACCTGAGCCTAAGGCTGCAGCAGAGAGTGCTCTGGCTGCTCTCACTGCCCATTTGCATTCATAGCAGACAAACACATCCCAGGAAGACTCGGAAACCGAGTCTGTACAAAGTATGTTGACAAACCTTAAATATGATCTAAGTGAGTGTCTAGTCTCATATAAATAATATTTAGATTATTACAAACATGCTCCTTTAATTCTGCCTCAACTAAGAAAAAACACAGCACACTTGTTCCAATGAGTTTACATTCAATTAAAATAATTGCTATTTATATTACAACTTAAAAAACAACCACAACATTCATTAGAGACTCTTAGATTAACATTTAACATCAGTTATTTCCTAAGCCATATATTTCTTGTTTTATTCACTCTGGTAATTGATTTAATGCCTTATCTTCTATCAGAAAAAGTCCTAAACCATACGAAAATACATGCATATTTTTAAAACCAAGCAGAGTAAGGGAAGTCCTAAAAAAGCCTTCCTTCAGCTAATTTAATCTGCAAAACCAAAGTAATGGAAGCAGAGGTTTCCTTACACTCCGTACTTTTTGGTTGCTGGCTGCTTGGCTTATGAGTACCAAAAAACCTTTGGAAAGCTAACAAATACATAGAGTAACTTTTGAAGCTTTCAACAGTTCCTAAAAATATTTGCCAGAATGTGATGAGCTTATGACATGCCTAACCGAACAGTGAACTGCTTATTCACCCACAGGAGAGCAACACAAAAAGTGTATTTTAACCAACTCATCTCAAAAATGACAAATGAACCCGACTTCTCACTCAAGCTGTTGACAGCTACAATCAGAAAAACAGAAGCAGCAAAGGTACTGCAAAATAAATTAGAAACATTTACTCAGATCTTGATCAGTTAATGCTTTGCACAACATGAACTAAAGACAAATTTGAGGAACAGCTTTCTGCTGAGTAGTAGAAAAATGAAATCAAACAAAAACAAGTTCCCTACAAAAACAGAACACAAACCAAACCTGAAATGGGTCAAGGCAGCCAGAAGACCCTTGAGGCAGAATATATGTAACAGCTGTTACAAACATCACAAACATTGCACCATTGCACTTGGACATTTCCTAGCTTGTACACTGAAACAGAACTGTTGGTATACACTACTCATCATGCTTCTTGTAGAAGAATAGGTGGACTTTACACACCAGTTATTCAAGGGCTTAATAGAAACCTAGCCAATACATTTTATATGGACAAATATATCCTAGGTGCATATGAGAAATTAAAAGCAACCGAGCGCTGACGTATTTATTGCAAATAGCCCTGCATTCCCATCTGTAAGAAGTCTGTCATGCAAGCTGTCCTTGATTATCTGCAAAGAAAAGTTACCATCAGGAAACTTTTCTCATACTATTTTTGATAAACCCAAATGTTTTTCATGTTTGTACTGTTTCATCAAGCCATTAAGTCACCTTCCCGCTTAGGTATTTCTCCTACTTCATAAAAAATTAAAATCTGAACTGGACCAGTGGCATTTAAATCAGTGCACAGATCAATAATCATCTGGCAGATTTTTCTCCAGTTGAATGCTTTCATTCTGCAACGCTCATCGGGAACTCCCACCCTTCAAAAGAGGATTGGCAGTAGAAGACAAAGACAAAGGCATAACTGTATCAGCCTCAGGATTTCTGGGAGTCCACCTGCCACACCTGAGCAGACATTCATAAAGATAAAGAAACTGCATCATTCTCTTGCTTTTATTTAGAGTATATAGGCAGCCGGAGAGAGCATACATCTACCATGTCTATAATAAGGGAGATAAATGCATAGCAGAAAATTGTTACATGACAAGTGTTATTTGTCTCTGTGACTCCTGGACATTCAAGAAAAACACTTTAGGAATCTTCAGGGTATGAAGGCAAGTTTCAGGAAGAGTAAGAAAAAAAAAAAAATCATCAGTGTACTGGTCAAGAAGAAATTACAGACACAAATCTGAGTAGACTGCTACTAAAATTTAGTAGTGAATTTAAAGGGTTTTTTTCCATTCTTATTTTTGACAAATAAAATAAACATGCAAACCCACTTAAGATGTACATTCATTCTCTGAAACTATTTCCTCCTTGAGATTTTATCTCAGTAGAAATATGCTTACTGGCTGAAAGAGTAAAAGATTAAGCAACACAGAAGTCCAGGAGGTAAGAGAGCACCAAGCCTGTTTATGAAGTTGCAAATAGATGCCACTAAAATGAAAACTAAGCAATGTTAGTGATAAAAAGAGTCAAAACAGTTTTGGTTTACTGGCTGCTGATTTAGAGAAAACTGCTCACCCAGGGGCAAATACTTCTTCTGTTATTATTAACCAAAGCACTGTAACACGCAGATACACACAAATACTTGAGCAGCCAATAAAAAGCACTTACGAAACAAAGTCAAGCAACTTGGAAGGAAAATACAAATATCGGAGTAGGAGACAGCTGGTGTTCAGAATTAAATACACTAAACCACTTAATGTTTCAAGAAGTCATAAACACCTTCAGAAGCAAACCCACAGCTTTGTTTACAAAGGAATTGTTTCCTACCCTCCCCACCCTCAAATACAGAGGTGACCCACAAATATAACAGCAGAGATACAAAAGTAGTGCAAAGTACTTGTCCAAATAATGACGCAGCTAAATAGGTGGGGAAACAGCAAAGTAATTTTTTAAGAGCTAGACTGACCAGCAAGGACACTATGGTGTTTTAGAAAATCCATTAAAGGCTACTGTGTGTGCTAAAGATTGAACTCAGATTCCACTGCTTTCAAGTAAGTTTCCCCATGGCAGCAAACACCAGTAGAATACGTCTGAAGAAAGGAGATAAATAGTTCCAGGACTAAGGTTAAAAAACCCACAACACTTTTGGGTGTAAATACTGTATTTCACCAATAATTTCAAATTTTTTTTTTAGCAATGTTGCTCAAACCCCTGAGAAGTGTCATCTTACAAAGACAAGTATCCAGAAGTGCAGAACTGGTTGCAATTGAGAGGTAGCTCATTAGTGGCTCATGTTATACAGAATTTTTGAAGTCTGAACTATGGCTCCTGACAGAACCGTAACATGCTTGGCTTGTATATATCTGTCTCAAAATCTGACACACAAAAATACAGCACATGAGAGCAAACAACTATAGAGAGTCTACAACTATACTTAATATGAATTGGCTTCCTTGTCATTTGGGTGTCCATGAGGTTAGTTTCCTCTTTGCTACAGAAAAAGCCTGAATATGTTCACATGTATAAATCACATAGTGCTGCTCCATATGATGAGCTAAAAAAACCCCAACTACAGCAGTACCCTAAAGATCCAATACACCTGAGCTTCAAAAGAAGTTAAACCATCAGTTATGCTGCAGTAAAACGAAAGTGCTTTCCTGTTAAGTATAAAGAAGTAGAAATGAAAGAGAAGGCAGTAGAAATTATAGTATTTATTTTTCTTCTCTATAACATACCGAAACCATTAGCTTAATTTCTTGGAAACTGTGGGATGTATGAGTCTAGTTACTGGCATTATAAACAAACACAACTTCTGGTATGAAAATAAAATTACGGTAAGTAAAAAAACACCCAAAAATTTCTCAGAAAAGGGAAGAACATGGAAAGAAACTTCGTTTGACCCAAAATAATGGGTTTTTATCTCTGCTACAAATAGAAATCTTTGTTCTATTTACCAGGTCAGTAGACCATCACTGCTTTATCCCATCTCCCTCCTTGCTACTTCCAAGTCCTTTCACTCTGGCTTGGATACAGAAAGGCACAAGCACATCCTTAGGACTGAGGAGACTTGTCTTTTTACTCTCTTGTCATCATAACATTAAGAAAAGCTAGCACATACACAAAAGCATTTTCACTGTTAACACTGTCAGGCTGCCAAGAGAGACTGCATAATCTCTTTCCTTGGAAGTTTTCATGACCTGACAGAACAAAGCCCTGGGCAACCCCACCGGAATTCAGTGTTGGGCTTGTTTTCTGCAGGAATTTGTACCAGATGACTTCCTAAGGTCCTATCTGAATTATTTGATGAATGTGCAGCCCTTTGCTCCTTCAGAAAATTTCTCTACCTATCTGTAGAACAGCACAGCAGCAGTTGTGTCAGCTATAATTCCTGTATGACAACAACCAGTATTCTCCTGTCATTTCATTTTTCTTCCCAATTGTCTTTCTACATCCACCTATTATTTCTTAAATTCTGTAAGCTCTTTGGAGCTTCCTTTTGTTCTGCATTTGCATATCTAACACTTGGAGTCCTGGATTTGTGGCTAAGGCTTCCAGAAAATACAGCAATAGAAATAAAATAAAAACTAAAGTAAAATAAAATGACTGAATATCAGACTTAGGCTTAAGGACTACTTAAAAAGTAAGATACACTTGAGTGACAATACACTTCTTAGTTTCTTAGTAGTTAGAAAAAACAGATGGAAAGACTAAAACATAATGCAAATGACCAACAAGATATGGCAGGTCTATATATCCTTCCCCTATTATTGTAATGTACTTGTGAATGAATTCTGATTGTAGGGGAATGTGGAAGGGAAAAAAACCAAAACTGTTTAATTTTTAAGAGACTGCCTAGATTTATACTGCTGAGAGGAAGGAAAGGATTCATTTCAAATCACCATTCTTCAGATGGTGTATTTGACAAGAGAAACAGCCATCAGATTTTACTGGAGAGACAAAAGGGAAAAATATTTTTGCTAATCTGAGTATCTATTTAATGCAGATATACTTTTAGCCACTAGTTATTCTTTGCCAAGACAAACACAGGCATAACTCACATACTACCTTTCAAATCACTTGAGTCATACCTTTAACCTGACATGCCAAGATGGAAAAAGCAGTGAGAGCTGCCTGCATCACTTTCCAGTTACCTATTATTCACTGGCAAACTGTTCTTTTTACTATTTTTCTTCTGAGATAAAGCCTGTTTGTAGTTCTGCAGGTGAGTCATGGACATTGGTCTGTTGCAGTAACAAACACCTCAGAACCGAAGGAGCAGGAGTTGGGAGAGGCAGAAATCCATCTCAAGAAGAAATAGTTTCATTGGCATGTACATCAAAGCAGTTGAAGTTCAAAGCGGTAAAGTTAAAAAAACCCCAAACGTAACAACCTTTCAGTTAATTCTCATTCACTGCATTGGATTGTTCATCAAAATCAATAATATGGCATAGGCTCTAACACTGTGCACTAGCTGACAAGCAAATCAGAACATCTGATGAATCTGTCAAACCCCTGTGCTTGGAAGTGACAACATAAATGCCAGTAACTGAAGTTTGGTGGGTATTTTCTTCCTGTCTAAATTTTAAGAAGAAAAAAAACCACCTGGGGCAGGAGAAACATGCAATCTGACCAATGCTCCGCCCTCCAATTCCCAGGTCACTTACTAGGTCACTTCGAGGTGCTTCCTGATAATCTGCTGAAAAGCAGGACACTGAACTTCTTGCGCTGTTGCTCTCACTGGCTTGCCGCGGAGGCTGTGCATATTGCCTGTACGTAGCACTCTTCGGGGTCCAGCGAAACAGGTTGATTGACTCACGAACACAACGCTCAATGTCAATCTCTGATCAGGGATTTAAAGAAAAAAAACAGAAATGCAATCGTGAAAAAAATCAGTAAAGCCAATTAACCTAGCTATGACATTGCTAAATATATATATATATCCATCTATACCAGTCTGTCTCTCTTCCCCCCCTTAAAATGCGCGTAGTTTTCAAAAACATTTTCCCATTCAAAAAAAAAAAACCTTCAAATTTTTTTATGAAAAACTAGCAGACACTTTGAGCATTAATTTTATCCCTAGTTATGTATGGAAATACAGCAAGCTGTTTAAAAGAAGTGTAACAGAACTTTAACCAATGCAAAGACAGGAATATAATTGAAGCCTAGTCATTATAAGCCACCTTCATGAAATGTCTTTGCAAGTCAGACTATTGACTCTTAAATGTAAGTACACACAATACGTCAAAAGTACATTTCATGTAGTGTATAGACATCAGGACTTTTGGATCAACTAAGTGTCTTTTTTGTCAGTTAAGTACTGCTGTGAGCTAGACAAAGCTTTCAGTTGTCGAACTTTTTGTGGCCTACCATTTTGACAAAGCTACATGTTATCGGTTTGGTGGAAAATAGGAGTTCTCAACACTAATTTGTGCTGGATGGCTAACACAATGGATTTGTTTTAGACTTTTTTTTTTAAAAAGGAAAAAAAAAAAAAGTGTCCAAAGCCCAACCAGACAGTCACAGTGAAACACTGGCTGAAGGAATGAAGTGCACTGTGTGACAAAATACTATGCAACTTGGGAGGAAAGCAGACACCCATCAAATGGGAAGCATCCTAAAATAAACTCTGGTCAAATAAAAATTACCAAAGCATAATGAAAAAGTTTGCAAAAGAAAAAAGAGTAAACCTATTACAAATATCATTTTTGCAACACAAAGCATCCCACATGTATCTGTCTTCTAACAAGATGTAACACAAAAATCATTTACTTTCCTATCACTATAAAAAGACTGCAAAACTGGTTAGTTTTGCATCTCTGGTCTGAAGTCTCGCTAAGAGAAAAATTATTTTAGCTTGCATTTTATAACAAACCTAGTGTAGTTCAGAAAAACAACGGGTATGTTAGCACTTTTTTCTTGTGTCTGTCCCACGCATCTTGGATGACTCATTGCAGCACTCAAAATTTAGAATATTGAAGCATCAGCTTCTATGAAGAAAACAGAGGCACTGTAGCCAAGCTTTACCTGTGTATCTCAAACAAATTTAATGCATTGCCATCAATCAGGGAGTTACTCCAGAAACCTCAGTCATTTAGCAGGGTGGTGAGCAAAAGCATCTGAAATTGAGGATTGGGGCAGAATATTCCAGTTGGATTAGGTTATTCACTTTGTTTAAAATCTGAATGAATGATGTGATCTGTTAATCTCCCATCCAAAAAGCTGTCCATATTCCAGTAGGATATAACCTACAGCATATGCTTTAATAGCACTGAAGACAGCATGCTTGCATGCTTGCATGCTGTCTTGCTTCTGAAATTCTGAAAAATCTGGGACTAAAGCTGTGGTTTATCTAATTTTAACTCTAGCTCTAAAACCTTTTTGTGGATATGAAAGTAAACCACCGTTTTCCTTAACCATACCAAGTTCCTTAGCTACTTGGACTAATACTTGCCAGAGATAAACGGACAACACGGTGTCTCAAAGTAACTAACAATTTTTCCTCTGTGATGAAAACATATTAGATTTTTCATTTTGAATATCTTATAATGGAATGTTGTTATTTAGTATCATTCCTAAGGAAAATCCATGCAATTGGAAAATTTTACAGAATTTCTAAATTCAGGTGGAGACAGCAGATGCCTTTCACTAGTTATTATTCCTAGAATACACTCTGAAGCATGGTCATTACAGTCGCACTTTCTCTACATTCCTGAAGACCCATTTTATTTATAGAAAGTTGAGAATTTCAGTTCAAAACTGTAGTACATTTATGGGTTTTGTTTTTTTCTGTAAAGAGACTGGTATAACTGAGTTATAGCCCTGTCTCCTAAGAGTCTTAGCTAAGGAAACATTAGCAGTACTTTTGTAATAAATGAGATGAAAGCAGAATTTAGCTAGTAAAAAAAAAATAATCTGAACGAAAATAATTAATAGCATGAGAAACATTCGGTTGTGAGAGGGCGTAATAGCCTACAAATATCTGAAACTGAAAACAGAGAACTGAGGGATGGAATAGGAACGCTATGTGCAGAACAAAGTTATGAAAAAGCTGAAAGCAGAAATTGAGACTGACAGAGTTAATCATTGAGACAGACTATCAAAATATTTTTCCTAGAAACAAGGTCTGTAATTCCAAAAGGAATCCATTTAGAGAAGTGGAAAATGCAGCAATGTGTTTCCCTAAAAACAATAACCAGTTCTCATACATCAGGGTGTAAGTAAAAAATTTAAGAGTCTGTTGTTCTGTGATTCTTGGCTGTTTGGTTTCTCATTTCTTCTAAGCAGCATTTCAGGAGGACAGTGGCCATGGCTGAAAATGAAATTCCATGGAACAAGAGGGAATTTTAAATGGTTTGAGAGGGAGGTCATCAAAAGCCTAACACCAATTTACAGTCTGCTGATTAATTAATGTGCTTCCAAGTAATGCAAAATAAAAATACAACAAGTAGACTCTGTTTTCCACAAATAATTATTAAAAAAATGTATGCACATAGGTACATCTATGCATATATATGGGAATGGTCAACATTTATTATCTACAAGGGAGACAAGACTATTCGTTGTGAAAGAATTTACTAGCATTCTTTTTTTTAAAAACACTCTGTTTCAGGATACTGGCATTTAAGACAACATTAAGCTGGTGTAAATATTTACAGAATATTTATTAGTCACATTGGATGAACAAGCTTCACACTTGAGTAACCTCAAGCCCATCTTTACCCTTTGTTTGAAATTTTGGTTTACGAAAAATCACTTCCCGTCAGTAACTAAAATGCAATGCAATCTTTCGTAGCCTTGCTGGATAAGATCTTTTCTCCTCCTTTTGGCTAATAAGTAAGGGTCTGCTGAGCTACTTCAGTTCCAATTTCTTCCCATGCCCTTTCAAATATATGTCAAGTGAGTCAGTCTCCAATTAAATGTCCATCTTTTGTTATCGCACCAAGACTACATTCACACAGTATTAATCCTGCCCGTTACTTTTCCCGCTCCCAAGTAACTGTATTACAAGCTAGAAAACACTAAAGCTTACATGTTATTAAAAACATACTGTTGGTATATTGGAAGTGTAAATATATCAAGCCAGTGCCTAGATTCCTGAGCAGGACTATGAACAAATGAGAGTACCTCACCAGGATGCCAGACTACTTGTCATGTGCAAACAACTAGAAGAACATCCTTCTGAGAGCAGGCTCTGCATAAGCCTCAAGGCATCAGCAAGAAGCGAACAGAAACATTTAGAAAGGACAGGGAGGGCCTGCTCACTCATGGAGATGTACATAAAACACCCCTGTGCCCTCCAAAGTCCCAACACTGGGGTGTTTTGTAATTTAAAAAGCACAGGCCTTCCGTTTTTATTCATAAAAATACTTTACTCGAAAATGTATAACAAAAAATATGCTGACATAACATCGTGTCATTAACTGTGAAGTGAGCACTGAAAAAATTTAAGCCTAACTTTAAACATAGCATAAATACTAGAAAAATAATTTCTTATGCAAAAATCAAGTATGCCTTCAAGCACTCTGGTTTTCAAAAAGTGCAGAGCACCTGCATTTCAAAAAGTCAAAGTTGGCACCCAAGTACCTAGGGACTAAAAATCACAAGTTTCATTTTAAAACATTGGTTTTAGTTCTGGCTCAACTGAGCTCGAGTATTTCACAGTCAAGCAGCAATCAAGCCTTACAGGAAACAGTTCTATAGCACCAGCTAATTACTCCATTACTTGGCATCAAAAGACTTCTCCTGAGATTTCTAAATATGCAAATAATATGGGAATTGAAAAAGGCATGGTGGGGAAGTAAACAAAAAGAGATCTAGCAGTAATATCCTGGTTTTGCCATGGCCCCATCCCAGTATTAAGCCTACTGAAATACTGTGCTCCTTTTCTGAACTAAACTTCCTGGTTGCTCTAAGATGTTACTCATTTTGCTCTGTTCATGCTAAATTATCACTCCCTACCAAGCTGCTGCCTCCCTCTGTCAACAGCCTCAACTGAAAAGGATTGCTCAGCCTAACATAGCTGGTTTTTAAGCTACATATATTTAGTGCTTATTATTATAGATACAGGAGAGAAGTAGACCGCACTTGAAACAGATGTTAGAAAGAAAGCATCATTTTAAAGGCAATACACCTGTGACAAAAGCACATAGAACTTTTTATTTTTACAGCAAAACTGGACGTGCATATGCTGTTCACAGCAAGTAAAAGCACATAATGGAGGAAAACATAACACAAATGGTTCTTTCTTAATGAAAATGTACACAGACCAAGTCTTTGTGTGCGGTTAATCAACTCCAGAGCTCTTTCCTTGGGTAACAGGACACCAGTTAAGATATTTGGCCAAAATAAACTGCTTCTGCATTTTGGAAACAGACCAGAATTATGGGCTTGAGTTTGACCTCTCCATCACAAATACCTTATTACTACCCTGCCAGGCAACGTCAGCTTTCACCACACGGCCACATAAACAGGCCAGAAAACCTCTCTGCTGTAAAAGCAGGGAAGCTGAATAGGTCAGTCAGTTTGATCTCATGATTCCTGCTCTCAGAAGAAATAGAGGTGAAAGGCCATAAACCTTTTCTTTTCTGATGACGTACAAAAAAAGACACTAAACCTAGATATTTAAAAGGACAAATCTAGGAAGAGAAGTGACATTTCTACCCAACATCTCTGTATCTATTACTGCTAGAAGGTTACTATAAGCAAAAATGTCAATGCACAATTATTCTTTTTATATAATTTATTTCATACATTAGATGATAGTTATGTTATTCCATTGTTTTGTGGATAGTAATTTGCTCTTACTTACACACATCAGCATCCCTTTTAGTGCATCTTGCCATAAAATTTCAAAGGCAACATAAATATCAGTCATTAATTTTTAAACTCGTCAGCTAATATGATAGAACTCTTTGTTCTTTCTACAGGGATGCAAGGTGTGCACCTTGTCAATCAAGGAGCCATCCTATTCTTTATGCAATACAGCAGGTGTACGGAAGTTGCACTCAGCTAGGAAAAAGATTGGATGCAGAAGCAAAGGAGCAAACCATAGTACTATGTCTTCAGAGAAACTGCATGTTGCACGGCTCTAATAAGGATCAATAATTTCAATGCTGCATTGACAGGCTACCTTGTCTGAGAGTGCATTACTGTACAATTGTTTCAGTATCTTGGAATAAAAAAATTCTCTCTAGATGGTTCTTCATAGTCAATATTGTTTACTGCCTCTGGAAGATATTGCCATTTTCAGTGTACATGCGACAGTTTCTTGATGTTGGAAAGGAAAGACAACTATTTAGACTATTCTTGAGCCTGAATGCCCACAAACAGTGGTTAGTATATCAAAAATGAAATGGTCCAGGCCTTGCTTGGTGGAAGCACAACCACCATCTGCATCAGGGTTCAGAAACACCGCGAAAAGAAGGACTTCTGTTTATACGTAATGAAATCACATGCAATGTCCAAAGAGCAGAAAAAGAACTTGGTTGGTCTCGTCTTAATCCATAAAGGAGCTGTTCGAGGACTGAGAAATTCAGAATGTACCCAGATAAAGAGTTCTGTAGCAGAGGGTGTTATGAAGATAATAATTCAAGCAGAAATGACATATCTATATGAGATGCTGACACTTCTGCTGAGACCAACAGCAGGTATGTTTACAGCCTGTGTATAAACAAGAGAAACTGAGAGGAGAGTTATGAAAAGTACAGCTATTACAGTACCTGCAGTTACGCAGTCATCAGGACCATGCAACACTTACCAAAGTACTGAGCAATAGAGAGAAGCAGCAGTAAACGCTGTGAGTTATTCCCTGAGACATTTTCGCATAAAAGACAAATGTGAATCCTTTTCTTACTCGTGACTGTAAAAATTGCTCTGACTCAGCAGTTTAGCGAAAAGGTTTCATAAAGAATGCCTTCTAGTACAGAAACGCCATGTTGCCCTGCACTGATAAAGATGAGGAGGGAAGACATAGAACAACGAATGACTGTATGAAGAGTAAAGGTTTACCGTAAGTGAATCACCAAATGCCACATACCATGTCTTACTGAGAAAGAAGACCAAACTAGATTATATAGATACTGTAATGTCAGCTAAGCTGTGACAGGAAAGTGTGTTTTAAACAGTTTTATGAGGTATGCCATGGCTGTTTGACAGCAGACATTTCTACAAACTAACAAAATGTTAAAGACATCTGGTCTGGCCCTAACATCAGGTTAGGATACTGGCCAACAACAGAAGGACATGAATTCACACTGTATAATGGAAATAGTCAGATGGAGGCTACTATGCAAAACCTAAGACATACACAAGAATAAGGGGAAATAAAGCAGATCAGCAGAAGAACAAACATTATTTAATAGCTAGATGATAACCAACTACAGAAGATGCATAAAAGGACAGGTTTACAAAACTGCAGGGATCAGCTTAGAGGACAAACTTGTTAAATATAAATGGAGATGAGGAACTTGTGCCACCAACACAACGTGCAACAACATTCCATTTTTGAAGGAAAAACATTGTTTTGGCTTTTCTGTGTTGCATGGTTTGTTAAAATCTTTCTAAAACTGACTGAACAGACATTCAGCAATCTCAAATACTAGTGAAACTTACCTCCTTTATCCTAAACCTGTGTTTCACAGAAGTAATATGCAAATACTGAAGCTCAGTATGCATTAGTGAAGATCACGCTGTCTAAATTTCTAGCTGGGTGGTAGGTAGGAACCACTTCAGCTGTTAACCAGACATAACAGTTATAAAACTGTAAAAAACTACAGTCAGAAACTCTGACCAGGCCAAATGCTTATAAAACTGATCAGTCTCTAAAGAGCCACAAGTAGAAGACCTTTATATTAGCAGAGCTCTTCTCTTGTTAGCCTTCAGGATATTTTTAAGGAAATAATATGAAGTAACTTAGAATTTCTGTTTTTGAAATAAGACAAAAATTCAAGTAACCTTGAAAAGGAGTACCTGTTGCCATGAGAAAAGGATCAAAGTTTCTAATTTGACCCATTGGTTCCTAGACTAATAATGGAAAAAACTTTGGGTAAAGATTAATATAGATAAGATATCTAGACCTGCCTAAAGAGTACCCTGAACCATGTAACACCCACAAATTACCACAAAGCAAGAAACATATTATTCAAGACTGAAACGTTATTAATTTCCCACAAATAGAGCAACTGTAAACAAGAAGGATAATAACCATCTTGCTTACGTACCCATGCTTAAAACTGCTTTCATTTCTAAAAAAATGCTCTTATCATTTGGAATTATAGTAGGTAACTTACTGAGATGCAAAACTTCCAGCATTTACCATTAGTCAAATCTATGTTAGTGTTTCACAGTGCAAAACTAGTAGCTTTAAGTATCTAACATCAGGCCAACCTTGTCAATACATATTTCTAAGGGATTTAAAGTTTGCTGCATAATTAACCTACTCAGAAGTGAAGGAAAAAAGTTCCCCTGTTCTGTGAAGCAGCTTTCTAACATCCCCCCATTTGAATTTACACATGAAAGTATAAGAAGTACATTCCTAAATATCATATTTTTATAACAAAAAAACCCCAATTTTTAAGATATTTTTAAGTTTGTGTCATTTCAGGGTTACATTCCCAGCAGACAAGTTTGTGGTTTATACTCTATCAGCTTACATGATTGCTGAATGTGTTTCTCTAGAACTATGCTATGCTGGTGAGTAAAAAAAAGAAAAAAAAAGTGTTTTGTTTTGTTTTGTTTTTTAATCATAAGAACTGAAGAACCAGCAAGAGATTATCTAGCTCCTTGCCTTGCTCTGAAGCCAAATGATATGTGACTAGGCTATCCCCTACAGATGCTTGTCTAGACTTTTTAAATTTTTGCAGTGACAGAGGTTTCACCTGACACAGCCCTGATGGGTACTTAGCCCATTTATCACCACTTTCAGAAAACAGACAACATTCTTCACATGCAATGCGAGCTTTTCCCAGTTGGGATACCTGCCCTTCCTGAACAAGTTTTGCCCTTCAACACTAACAATCCAGTCCTGAAATTTATTCCGAGCTTGCAATATCAACAAAGTCTTAGCTTTAGGTACAAACTCTGCTCTAGTTCTCCATGTTCAGTTTTTGTCTTTCTGTTAATTTCTACTAAACTCCAGCTTTTAGTATATTAACAACAAAGAAGTTTGGATAGACAGAATCACACGCCTCATGCAGATTTATAAAGGCAAGAGTTTAAGTTCTCTGAATATGGGAAAGCAGACCAAAGGGAATTGACAGCTATCCCAAAATATGAGACTGCTGAGAATTCACTTAAACAGACCTTGTTTCTCAGTCCCTACTTCTGCAGAAAGATTTTTCTAGCTCTCAGCCTACACTGCCATTCCAATTCTGTATTTAAGTAGTTACGTATATCTCTTAACAACACTGGATATACACCCCCACCAAAATATATCTACTATCAAAGATGTGCTGCTAATGTACATTTTAACCAAGGAATTTTAACACTGCAGTATTTGTGCAGCTCATTTTAAAATCCTTCTCAATTAACAATTAGAGAACTAAAGATTATTGGGAAGACCATTTATAACCGTACAGGCAAACACATTCAGCATAACATAGATCCCCTAATCAGGCACCTTGCTCTGTCAGCAACATTTTCCATAATTGTAAAAGGAAAAAAATCTAGCGCACACTCTTGCTTTCTAAGCACTAGTCTAATCCTGAACCAGTTGTGCTCATAATTTTAATGAAACCAAAAAAAGAGGGAAATATTTTCCCAAGACACCTTTGTAAAGAGAAAAAATAATAATTCACCACATTTAGAAGCAAAGCTCAGATAAGAGTGGCCTGAATTTTGTCTTTCCATGCCTAAAAACGCTAGTATGTTTGAAGGTCTACCTTCATGTACTGTGATTTTATTCCAAGGTGTCCTGGTTTTGGCTGGGATAGAGTTAACTGTGTTCCTAGTAGCTGGTATAGTGCTGTGTTTTGGGTTCAGGATAAGAGGAATGTTGATAACATCCTGATGTTTTCAGTTGTTGCTAAGTCGTGTTTAGACTCAGTCAAGGACTTTTCAGCTTCTCCTGCCCAGCCAGCAA
>JAVKLA010000007.1:32252339-32265314 GCA_034782735.1 Sagittarius serpentarius | reverse complement strand
CGGGACAGCTGACCCAAACTGGCCAAAGGGGTATTCCATACCATGGGACGTCATGCCCAGTATATAAACTGGGGGAGGTTGGCCAGGGCAGGGATTGCTGCTCAGGAGCTAACTGGGCATCAGTCAGCGAGTGGTGAGCAATTGCGTTGTGCATCACTTGTTTTGTATATTCCAATTCTTTTACTATTATTATTGTTATTTTATTATTGCTATCATCATCATTATTATTTTCTTCCTTTTTGTTCTATTAAACTGTTCTTATATCAACCCATGAGTTATATTTTTTTTTTGCTGATTCTCTCTCCCATCCCACTGGGTGGCGGGGGAAGTGAGTGAGCGGCTGCATGGTGCTGAGTTGCTGGCTAGGGTTAAACACGACACAGGGTAAAGGTGTACAAAATCCTACAGGACTAACAGGTGGATTATTCTATTTTCTGAAGTCCTCTTTTGCTATGAAGAGTACATAAAGGCTCCCTGAAGAAACAGGAGGCATAAGCTGCACCTCAGACTGATTTTAAGACATGTACTAGTAAAGTTCTACTGATGAACTCACTTTTCACCCTTTTAATGAAATACCATCTCTTGAGACAGACAGTCCTTTGCTAAAGGATATACATTTGTTTTTCTTCTGCCAATGACAACTACAGACTAGCAAGAACACTAATATAAATAAAATAAAGGATTTTGGTATTTTTTTCCTTAGTGTGTCACCCACCACAGCATTTCTCTTTAGTCTCAAGAAGGTAGAATCTATAAATAGAACTGCATTTTGTTCATGTCACTACAAGAGGAAAACGTGAATAATTAAAGAATTCACAGCTTCAGGTAAAATGATATCAATCTTACAGAGTTTGACACTACCGAACAGCCTTGGTGAGCAGGTGTGCCCTAACAAATTGCTCTGCTTCTGTACCAGAGCCAGCTCCCAACTCACAGTTGGCTGTAAGCCATTAAAAAACCAAACCAAACCAAGTGAAACCCCCCAAAACCCCAAACCAAAATCAACCAAGCAAAAAACCTACAAATAAAAACCCCTCTCGCTAGAAGCTATGCAGAGCTTCTGCTTAATAAATGCCATTATTTAGCAACAATAATCTTCAGGAATTGCATTATAAAATACACCTGCCATTTGCATATAAAAATCCCATCTAATGTAGCAAAGATGAGGAATATGTTCAGAAAAAGATGTTTCCATAAATGTCAGTCAGACCTACACCTTTCAAGATAAGAAAACTAGAAGCATGATTTCCTTTTTGCTTCTGATGTCTTTTGATATTTCCAATCCAATTTTTTAACGTTATAGTTATAGCACCATTATCACGTGCATCATGTGACAGAGACCAAATTGCTGTTTTTCTTCAGATGTACCATAATTTGAAAAAGCAGTTCAGCTTCACTAAGTCCATGATAAATCACCTTGGAGTGTCATCTTCCATGGGGGACAACAGTTTTGAACTTGGGCAAGCTACAACAAAGCCACGTGTCAAAATTCCATAGCTGAAGTTATGAAAAAAGTTTCCTTTCAAAAGAGCTATTACAACTTCTATTCCTCAGAGCCTTAATCTAAGCAATAAGAAATTTTCAAAACTGTATGATAAAAAGTCAAGCCTAATCAAATCACTATATTACCTTTGTTTTTCTACAGCTCACTGGCACATGGAAGACCCCACTGTATCTCTTTCATTCTCTTCAAAGTTGGTGTTTTGATCTGAGAGTTTACATTTTTATTCAAGTGGTGAAACAAATGGGAGCAGGCACCAAACACTCACAGACTCAGCGTGGGCTTGGTGGCCAACTTTCTCCTACCACATCTTACTTAACTAAATGCTGAACCACCAGAAATTCTGGCACAATAAAAGTGTATGAATCACAGATGTGGACAGACAAAGGATTTTCAGGAGGAAAAACAACAGAAAGTGAAATGGTAGCTACCTAGGGTCAGATATATATCTAAAGTAGAATTCTCTGATGTGTGTCTAATTCTGCTGCTGTCAGCAGAAACACATCATTCAAAACTGCACCATACAATCTTAGTGCAGAATTTCCACTATTGTTTAATCTTTAGTCCATTTCTGAGCTGTAAGTAAACCTTCTAAGCATTTATATGGCTTTCACCATCTTGGGATTCAGCACTTTGGCACGTCACTACAATGGCAACAGATACAATTGTTTCTCCCACATTAGAGAAACTCTGTTCCTTGGAGAATCATTTATTTTTGTCGTTTGATGATAGCTAGATCTTTGACTCTCTGTTGCGTCTTAAAGCTACATGCCTATGTCTCACGAAGTAGAATTCTCTACATTTTCCACCTCAACCCTTTTACTGTAGCTCCTCGTTGCACTGCATTGCTTTTCCACAGCTAGTCTTTCTGGACTTTCTACCTGAGGCCGAGGTTCTTCCTTTGGAAGCACTGACTAGCCCAGAGTCAGCAAAAAGACACTTTCCTAAGGTGCACGGCATTAAAAGAACAAATGCTCTTCTTGCTCTAAAATTACAGAATATGAGCTTAATGTGTAAACTAACCCAAAAGGCTTATTTGAAAGTATGTTTTATCTTATGTCTAGGCTTAGTGTTTCCCTATTCTCTAATAGGGCCCATCCCCATCATTTTATTAGTTGCCCTGTCCCTTCTCGAGGCCATAATTAACCTCTGTATGTCAGTGATAATATTGGCATGGAGCTCTGGAGGAAGATCTGTTTGCCAGGCCCTATATTGCACCCATTCCAGGTGGGAGTGAATTGGTCTATGGGATCTTTCAGCTATTTGCAAAGAGCTGTATATATCTGGATGCTTCCTTCTGGGTTCGTTTCCTAACAAAAGGTGCTGGTGACTTTGTACTACTTGTTCAGTGGGTAATGAACGTAGTAATCAAAAATTATGATTCTTGTAGATTGACTTAAGTTGTGTAATGTACATTATCACACAAATATACAGCGATGCTAAAGACTAAGCTATAAGCAAAACTGCAAGTTTTAAAGTAACGTTACTTACAGTTATCCCTCAATGCATGAAAGAACCTTCTGGGTGGTAGGTTTGCTGATACATAAGATGCACACATATCCAGACTGGCTTAGTACAAGTCAGTACTGGTCTGAAAGCAGAGTCCTGCCTCCGTTGTTGGTACCTCAGGAATCACATCATAGTAGTGCTACCCTTACCATCCTCATTTTCCTGCCACATTTTCCTGCTACGTGTCAGACTCAGATAAAGGAAAAACAAAGGTAATGCATACTGTGTTTGCTCTCTTTGCATCACCTGAGTAAGATGAAATTTACTAAATCTCAAAACTACACATAAAGAACTAGCAATGACTCCAGGGTTGGTTTTGTTTGTCTGTCTCAAATAGTACCTCCTAAGTCTTCTCTGGTATTTATATTGCTTGAATAAAGTTTACACTTAACGGAGTTCCTTAAACACAAGTTAAAAAAAAAAAAAAAAAAAGAAAGAACAAATGAAAGAGAATTAAAAAACCCCCACCTTCAGTAGTAATATCCTAAACAATCTAATTCTATTTAAGTTTTAGCAATTGCTTACATGTCGTCTTTATACAGCCCCACGAGGAATGAACTAGGACATTTGTTGCTACAGCAAAGGGATTTTCCAGTGTTCTTAATTAACCAGTTATTTTGTCAAATGAAGTATATATGAAATAGCAAGAAATGCCCAATTGTATTATGTTTATAGATAAAACATGGCCAAAGCTTTGAGACAAGCATTGGAAAGGGTTTTCAGAATCAAGTAAACAGCACTGTACCCCTTCTTTTTCCTCACATCATTAACTTTTTTAAACATTAATTGAAACTGTGTTATACGCAGTGAACTGGAAATAAAGCAGTGTTGTTTGTTTGTTTTTAACTTTAAATATACATTTTTAGAAATAGCTACTGCAAACCCAAGAAATCTTAAAAAAGTCTTCCGCAAGATTGCAGTAAAATAGCTTTATCAGTCTGGAAAGCAAGTTGCTTTCACTGGCAGCCTGAGATAAGCCATTCCAGTGCACAAGAAAGCTTAAAACCCACCAGAGTTTCAGACTGTTGAGCAACAATTGATTTTAGATTGAAATTATCACAGATGTTTTGAACAACATAATCTCTTCCTCAGGGTGACCTAGTTTCAGGTGAAGGCTGTTTGTAAATTACTTTCAGAAAATTCCCAGGCATGGCACACAATTTATTTTAACCAAAATAACAGAAGTCCTGTTTGGAAGACAGAGGTGACAAAAAGCATAAGCAATCGATACTTCTTAACCAGAAATAAGACTCAGGTCAGAAAGAGAAGGCACCAAGCTATGACAATTATATGTTCAAAGAAGTTACCGATTACAGAAGTCTCAGCTAGACCAGTAACATTTAACTTTTAAGTAACACTAGGGTTGTCTTCCATCCTCATTCTTTTTTTCCCTCATTAGTCAGTTTATGATATGCTTTGGATTAATCTCACAATATTCAATTGTGCCACAGTTGACATCCAAAATATTGCAGACATCACCAACATTTAAAAAAAATAAAAATCTTTTCTGAAACACCATTGTACCAAAACATTTCCTACCAGAGTATCAGCAAAATTGTCAAACTATAATCAGCAGAAAGCATGTACATTATAACACTACAGATTTTAGTGGTTTAATTTTATTATATAAACAGATATGTATTATGAGAACTAATGTGCTCTTACACATGACCTCAGCAAAAAGTACTTCAGCTGTCAGTAAATCAGCTGGTTCAAGATAAATTGCAATATATAATTTAGAACCACTCAAGGAAAAAAAAAGAGGGAGAAATGACCTTAGGCAAGAAAATAAGTTAAATATTAATGAATCTATATTTAACTAAGACATACAGCTAATAGATGGGGGAGGAGTGAAGAGGGAGAGAGACAATCTTTTAGTTTAGCACTCACCTTTCAGACCATCTTAAGATATCCAGTTAAATATAATAAGAGCATTTGAAATGACTAAACGTTTAGACCAAAAATGAAAAAAACCCACACCATAAGGAGTGGCCTAAATTTCTTACAAATTGAAAAATACAGTAGAAATTGCATAGTACATACTAAGATAAAAGTAGCACAAAATAAAATTTTGAAATCTGGACACATGTTCAAGGTTATACACTGAGAGACTGAATTTGTGACAACAATATTTAGAGAAATCACAGAGCTTCATGTGTGACAACTCATTGAACTTCTGAGAGACTGATTTATGCAACTATGAAACTTTGCCTCAGCCTGCTTGCTGCCATATCCTAGACTACTGCTAACCTCTGCAAACTCCACAGTTGTGGAGACTGCCACACTTAACAAGAGCTTTTAAGCTTAAATGCTCTTCCAAACTTGATTCTCTCATTCGGTTCTTCTGAAAAAGAATGACTTCTGTTTAAATGAATTATGAATTATTGAATTGCACACATGGTGTTCAAACAGAGCCCACTAAATCTGTAATTAGCCCAGGAATTACCCAAAAGTTAAAGTTACTTTAAGGAAGGCCACACAATTAAAACAGTGTCTCACCTCTTAACCAAGACCTATATTATGTTAGTAAGATCCTGGGTTGGAGAGAGGGAATTAATACAAGAACGTAAGTATGTTCTGGGTGCAGCAGCCTTTCAATTCCTATGT
Organism: Sagittarius serpentarius; assembly: GCA_034782735.1. Classification (NCBI taxonomy): domain Eukaryota; kingdom Metazoa; phylum Chordata; class Aves; order Accipitriformes; family Sagittariidae; genus Sagittarius; species Sagittarius serpentarius. The sequence goes on along the minus strand of JAVKLA010000007.1, from coordinate 32,259,697 downwards.
TATGTAAATATTAGTCCATCACAAATGGAAACATCTTTCAGTTCACAGGGCTTACTCAGTTCAAATGCATTCTTCTGTCTCACTAGAAACTTGCTCAGAAAAAAGACCCAAACATTATTATTTTTTTTTTTAAAGATGCAACGCTTGCTTGTGTGGATAGGTCAACCCCTCACACTGAACAAGATGACAGAACTTCTGCACAATGATCATGCAGCCTCCGATCCTATTTTGAGGGTTCTTCTGAAAGCTGGACGTTTCAAATGGAAACCGATTTAACACAGAGCAATTCAAATGGCTTCTACACCACTTTCCCTAATCCTTTTACATTAATTGCTTCCACAGCAAAATTTAATTATTTTTGAAAGGAAAACAAGCTAGTTGAAAAAGTTGAAAAGAATTTAGTGCTGTTCTGAACAGTGCTTTTCCCTAGGAAATCTCTATCAACTGGATTGTTTCTATATGTGGCATGTCTACAAACAGTCGTTTATGAATTATTTAAAATAATTCTAAATTTCACAAGAAAGTACTCCAAGCTTCACCTGGAAATAACAACAAGCTCACCCAATTCTTGCTGATGACAGCAAAAAGACTTCTACTAACTTCATCAAGCTGTAGTTAAGACCTACACACTCTGACAGTGAGTTTGCCTAAATCTACCATGATTTCAAAACACATGTAAGATTTGCAGTATATACTCACACGCAAGCACATATTTTCTTCAGCACCACACTGCGGAAGACAGAGAAAGAGGGAAGAAATACTTTTTTTCTGTACCTGGCAAGTCTGAAAAAAGGAGAATGCATTCATTGAATCCATTAGCCAGAAGACGATCCCTCAGCTGTTGAAGTATTGCAACTCCAATACAGAACGGGAAGGAGGAATTTCCAAGCAGTAACGTATCCCACAAGTGAAAAATTTTGTGCAAAGGAAAGACATCTGCATGATGAAAAAGCACAATAAAAAAAGCTATAAGCATATAAGTTGATAAAAACATAGATGCACACTTTTAAGGAGTTGCCTATATACTTTTTTCTTCTCCTGTCTTAGCGTTATTTCTTTTTTATTTGGGAACAAAAAGGACTGAACCTGTTGAGAAACAGGTTTGCCTTCACATGCAGTTTGATTATTCTGGAAATCAACCGTGTCTTCTTTCATTATTAAATACTTAGAAATGCAGAGGTTTTCATATTTCAAACACACACAAAATTAGGCAATTTATTTTTCTTTTGGTACAGTGCAATTATGCATTAGGACATGCATATCAGTTTTTTCCAACAGGACGAAGACATTAATGAGTTAATCAATAAGCTCAACTACTTAGACAAGCAAATGAGCAGAATAGAGCAAAAATTGGCAGAATAAAGGAAAGACAAGGAGAAAGGCCTGTTAAAAATAGCAAAATTTTACATATAAAGCTAAAGGTGGCTCTCCTAAAATAAGCTATCCTCCAACTAAATAGTTCTAACATCTCATTGTAATTCATTGCCAAGGAAACCATCTTCTTGGTTTTCCAAAGGTGGTGATTATCACGAAAGTTTTAGAAGAATGCACAACTGCAAGGACCAGTGCTTTACAGTCAAGATCTTTAGAAATTGCAATCAAGAATCTCACATTAAATTCTTTGATATTTCATCAGAGAAATAATCCATCAGCTCTTTTCATCCTGCCACTTTTTTTTTTTTTTTAAATTCAAAGTGTGCCAATGTTGACATGACATGAAAAAAAAAAAATCACAGTGATCTTTGAGGAAAGAATATTTTTTAATTGCTTTCTAGACTTTATTAACTTTGTCCTCTTTCATTAAAAGCTCACCAAATTATAAAGCTCTTTTTGTTCCTAACATACATGCACAAATATCATAGTAAACTAGTGCTAGTAAAATAACAATGTGTCAAAGTGCAATAGAAAAAGCTTGTTTTGTTGGTCTTCAAAAACAAAATTATTCTCTTTCTTACGTTAATTGGGTAAGGGCAGGAGAAGGCGGTGAGGTTTGGTTTTGTTTTTTTAACTATTATATCTTTTTCCAGTAGATAACAGCTGCCTTTTCACTCTCCCTAAATACTGCATGCATAAAATAATCCAGTTCAAATTTAATATAATGCTTTTTTAAAAAAATAAGAAAATGCTAATTATTGTCAAAACAGGGCAGAAAATATGTGACAGGCACTGCTAAGACTCAAACCACAACACACATCCTTGCAAATTACAAGTGACCTACTAAATGATAGACACATCACACCAATTAGGAGGGCTTTAGCTGAAAAAGTGAGAAAAACTATGCTTAAGAAGTAGAAGAACATTTAATCAGAGAAAAAGAACGCATACTCACGTGTAAACATTGTAAGAAACCAAGGAATAGCATAAAGCTGCAAAAGGTGGTGATGGGGGGAAGAGAACAAAAAAAGATAAAGTTGTTTGTGACAATTGTCTACTACATCAAAAATTGCCTAGCTTGGCACGAATGTATTTAAAATGAGAAATAACTGCAGTGGCAGAACCATTATCACACAACTTTTAGCCCCTCAGAGAAGCTTTTTTCCTCCCACAGGCCCCCATTCTCATCTCTTACAAATTACTAGTTTGTGATACTATATCGAAAACAATGACCAAAACAACCACCCCCTCCCTAGGCTTACGTTTGCAAAAAATAACCCCCAAAGTCTTAAAGAACTCAAAAACCTGCTCTACTAAACTGTCACACTTCTTACCTCACACATATATAATGCTAAGTGAAAATTACCAAAGGATGCCTGAACAAGCATAAACCAACTTGATTCAATGTCTCTTTTTGACTATGGAAAAAAACCTCGTTCTATATAAACAATTAAAAGTGCAAATCATAATTTCCAACAGAAAAAATAACCATATCTGCCTTTTCCTCCTATGTTAGTATTTATTAAAGTGTATACTTGTCAGTAAAAGGCAGTAAGAATGGTTTCATTCTCAAAAGCATATAGGGTCAGTTACTAACACCTTAAGCATTTATGTTGTTTTACTGTGACCTTTAAAGGCAGGTGTCATCTGAAGAATCTGAGGCTGCTTCAGCACTTATACTACTACAAGACTGTCTAAGAACTTGTGCTGCTGCGATGGCTACAGCAAACCTTTAGTTTCTGCAAATTTTCATACTCATCATATAGAGAGAATTGAGTATGCATTAGAAGAGCTAAGTACTTATGACACCTCAAGAGTTTCTTAATTTTCAGTGAAGTATTTAGCATGTTAAAGGGAACAGAACCAATTTTCTTGAAACATCGAACTGCACAGAAAGTCCCCACAAATTAGGAATGCAAGAGCAAGACAATCATTGTTAAATTTTACTCTGTTGCATAGCTCACGTGCTCTGTTTTCCACTTCTGAAGATTTACAGTTAGACATAAAGCTTAATATATTACTTTTTAGCTCATAAAAAGTGCAAATTAGTTGTTCTATTAAGCTTTCCCTGGAAGTAAGCAAGTGAGAAGCAGAAAGCATAATCAATATTACGTTAATAAATTACTTATTCCATAAACTCTTAACTGGGTTAGGGCACTGACTAAATGATGCACACATTTGCTGAAAAGCTCTTTAACACAGCTCTCTAAATTTTATTCCTATGTCTTCATCTAAGCATCTGATAGTATCTGAACCATACCACCTATAAAACTAAAAAAGCTGTGATGACCAGACTGTTCACCACTTTCAATATTCAGGCGGCTTTTATAAAGCCTGGTCTCCAACCTGCCAATTGATTTTAAAGGTTCAAAACCCAAAACAAATCCATTTCTATCACCATTTTAATCTTATAATACTTTCAAACTATTTGCCTGAGTGTATCTTTGTCATGCCTTCAATAGATGGCTCTCTACTGAATAGTAACATACCCTGTTCCCTGAAATACACCCTACAGTGGCTGTGATCAGCTAATACCTGTTTACCTGCTTGCTTGTATGCAATATCTTGCTCTCCATGCAGGAGGAAAACAAACATTCCTAATAGCCTGAGGCTTCTCTTTACTTGGAGGTACATATTATGCTGACGTAATTTTGAACTACATTACTTCCTTGGTATTTAAAAGCAATTATTTCCTCCTTTTCATATACTTGATTAAAATATTCTACCAGAGCAGATCTATACTTCCTCCTAATTTCACAAACACCTCTATCTTGTATGCATCTACATAGAAATATACAAGAAAATACAAAAATTTGAAACATTAAACAGATTATTAAAAGGTAACCACAAGGCAAAGCACTGCTTTGCTCTAAACCATCCTCGCCAAACCTATCAACAGTGACATGAAAAGTAGATCAAACTATTTAAGTAGAAGGTATCAGGCAAGTTTTTACTGAAGGGATTTTTCCCTCTGATTTTCATAAATATGTTCTAAGAAAGGAGGTCTTGGTAAACCTGAAGAGGTTATGATTACTATCAAAAAGCAAGCAAAGAAAAGCCATAACACTGGTGGTATTATTCCACCACGCAAGTCAAACTGAAAAACACGAACTGCACTGACTCGAGGTCCTCAAATAAATAGACTAGCAAATTCTTTTAGTTAAATGACTGCACTTTTAACATATTACTAGTAAATGCTGCCCTCTAGCAATCGCTGGCTGGAATAGCATTGTGCCATGCTTCTAGACTAACAAGCTGCTTTAAAGGGGTTTTCAACCCTTCATTACTGAAACAAAATGGGGTTGTGTATTTTTATTGACACTGAACTCTCTGTACTTGGGAAGCATACCTAATATTTAATCAAAGTAGCGTTTGAACCGCTGGAACAGCCTTAGAGTAAGTCACATTAAAATCAGAGCTTGTAAAACCAATACTTCATTTTTTTTTTTACAGTGAGCTTGAGATCAGCAACACCATAACTATCATTTTGCTTTGCTAGTAAAATACAAGCTCTTTTGTGCTTTTAAGTAAGGACTTGGACATTCCTTACAATGAAGAACACAGCAGTCCCCTAACAGTTCCCATTCAAACAATCTGAATAAATCCACAGCTTTATTTAGTTACAATTGAAATCTCTTGTCCTTAGACTTGGCTTCATTCTCCATCTTTCCATTATTCCTAGCTGAAGCTCCCTTTCCAATAGTGCTCTGCTATGACAAATTCTGCCCAGTACCTGAACTTGAAGATGCAGTTCATTGTTTTTCAACAGGGTGAAAATGTTTACTTGCCCATAGTTAGATGGGCATATTTTGAGAAGAGTGCATCTCCCATCAGACATTTAAAGCTCTTGGAGCTATTGGCTCAAGTCTTGATGGAAACCTTTTCCATGAAGATTTTGTTATTGCCTGTTATTACTGTCTGGATTGTTTCATTATTTGGCTGTTCCTCCAGAAGATGAGAGCTTTACGCACTTGTGTCTACAGAAAATTGCAATTTCAGTCGTAAAGACAACAGTTTTAAAGAAATTTAGGCTCAGGGGATTTCGATTGCAAAGATATTTTAGAAGGAACAGCAAGATGGAAATGAGTGTTAAAGTCTGTTGGTAGGGATGGTAGGGAGTATTTAAAGGCTTCTCGCTTTGTGAAAAGTCTGTAAGAATGAAGTGGCTGTTATGTATGATCCAGGTGCACCTTATGAACGTAAGGCAGCTACAGTGAAGCTATGCACCTGGTTGCAGGATAATGGAAATGAATTATTTAAAATTGAAGGTCTGAGTTTTCAAAACATCAAAAATGCCATTCTTCACAAGTTCTTGTTTGTTATGCATGTATATAACACTTAAGTTTACCAAAAACCTCTAAGAAAATTAAAAAATCTCTAAGAAAGTTCACCCTCCACGCCTCATAGAATTACAGAGCTGAGATCAAGGTTAAATACCTACAGTTTTAAAGATAAACACAACAGGAGTAATAATTATTCTTGCAGTTTTTAAAGAAGACTCCTTACTTGACCATCTTCTTTCAATGCAGTGTGTTATTTTAAACTGGTAAACTGTCATGTCTTCACTGTTGTAAAAATAATTTACAGATGGATAACAAAAAGCCTACACTATAGCATGTATTTCACACTATTTTCAGTGAAGCTGAAGTCACACTTACAGGAATACAAGAACTACCACAATCAATGGCAACATGGGCAAGTATTCTACCTCCAACAGTGAGTAGCTTCAGGACATTTGCTTCAGGAGAACATGCTAAAAGTGCTGCAATGGACAGTTTAAGATAGTTTGTCTGCCATGCTAACCTGCTTTCTACACACTTTCAGCAGGCACTAGCTTAAATACAACAGAAAGGATTCAGAAAAGGTATCACGTATTTCTTTTCTTATTGAATTGTCCAGTAACAATCCCAGATGTTGAAGATCTGTTAAGTAATCCAAACTAAAAGACCGTTTGACAGAGCTACACAGAAATGTGGTCAAACAAAGAATGAAAGGATGATCCTCAGCTAAAAAGAATCCATTTCACCCTTCCTCCCCTCCTCCACCGTGGTCATCCTCATCAAGTAGAGTGAACCTCAGTGCCGGCCCCCCAGCACAAGCACTGCCACTCAGTGCACATGTGAAATGATTCGACCCTTAGCAGGGAGCAAACCCCCACCCTTCCCCCACAGACCCCCTCTCTCCCAAGCACCAAAACTTCAAGATATTGTTTGCTTTCTTAGAAGTACTTTAAAGGAGAATTTGTTTGTATTTTTTATTTACATTTTGTATTTTTGTACATATTGTTACAAGGTCTGCCATTTTTAAGTGATCTTGGATTGACCAAAAGGGGGGGCTTTGAAGCGTATATCTCTCTTGTTACCTATCCCAGACTTTACCTGTAGCGTGACCAGGCCCAAACCATTATCTCAAAGAAGAATGAAACCAAACCTTGTAAAAAAATTTTAAAAGGCAAACATTAAAAAAAAAAAAAATTACAATCTTATTCTGAGCATTCCAGTAACTTTTTTTCTGTACATACTTTAGCTGTACCATAGATCGTGGTTTGTATAAGGTAGCAAGGACAAAGATAAAAAGTTTTTTTCTTTTTTTTTTTCTTTTCTTTTTTTCTGTTGGCAAAGTTGCTGTTTTTTTGGTTTGGTTATTTTTTCTGGGTTTGGTTTGGTTTTGGGGCCTTTTTGATGTATGTGTGAAACAATGCTGTCCAACAATAAACCGGCATCTTATTTTGCTGAGTTGTCCTAACAAGGCTGCCTCCCAACTGCTGCTTTTTGTTTTCATTTTATTTGTTAAGAAAAAAATTTTTTTGCTCTCTACAGCTTCCTGAGGAGGGGAAGTGGAGAGGGAGGTGCTGGTCTCTTCTCCCTGGTATCCAGTGACAGGACACATGGGACTGGTTCAAAGCTGCACCAGGGGAGGTTTAGACTGGACATTAGGAAGCATTTCTTTACCAAGAGCATGGTCAAACACTGGAACAGGCTTCG
>JAVKLA010000007.1:32193788-32252239 GCA_034782735.1 Sagittarius serpentarius | reverse complement strand
CACTGGAACAGGCTTCGTAGAGAGGTGGTTGATGCCCCAAGCCTGCCAGCGTTTGAGAGGCATTTGGACAATGCCCTTAACAACATGCTTTAACTTGGTCAGCCCTGAATTGGTCAGGTAGATGATCGTTGTAGGTCCCTTCCAACAGAAATAGTGTATTCTATAAAACCCTGATCTTGCACCTTCATGTTCCGTCTTTGAAATACATACACATATACTTAGCTTCAAACCTATACGGTGCCTAGACATTTAATCATATATTTAAATGCTACAGAAAGTACAAAAATGTTTTGACTGGGGATGCAAAGAGAATGCAGACTGAGTCCAATTTTTAATATTAGATTATACCCACCTATATGTACCTACACAAACAAAATTTGAAGAATGATCACTTTTCTCACAAGATAAAAATACCAGCAAGAAAATTCTCACCCAGATTCACCACTAGGTAAGCATGTAACAGAACAAACAGATAAAGTACTTCAATCGCAGGATTTGTAATTCACAGTCAGATGAAGCCCTGTTGCCAACACCTCCTGCGTATTGCCAAAACCAAGCTAAGGTATCTACCTATGACAGCAGCTCCAGCACAATGATATTAAGTAACTGCAGCCAGACTTTGTCACCTCTGTTAATGGCCAGCTGACAACTGTGTCTAGCTTCCATAACTTGTAGCTGAAAGCTTTTCAGAATAATTTATGGCTATAGTTACCCTTTTAGTAATGTAGCACATTTCCTTGTTTTAATTCAGTTCAAACTGGTCTGCTGTTGATGTCAGAATTATTCAGTAAAATACAGAACATGTTATAAAGCATTATATAGGGTGGGGGAGATTATAAACTTTGGGAGAGTGAGCAAAGAAGAACTGTAAGACTCACCATATATATCCCCCTATTCATATGTAAATCACATAGCCACAGCAATGTACTTAATCCAGGCACCACATCAACTAACAATATTCACAACTATTCAAGCTTCAGCAGTGTTCAATATTCTGAGAGCTACGTGACCTGAAGCAAATGAGAAGGGTGCCAGGAAACACAATCTTTCCTGCAGCAGAGACTGCGTTTCAATGATGAAAGTTTAATCAGGATTTACTTTGATAGGATTAGTACTCAAGCACGAAACTCTGGTTCAGATCTCATTACTATAGTGCATATCCTTCACCTTGATGGATCCCGTGCTGTCTTGTTACAGGTACAAAAATCACCTCTCACTAACCTAAAAGACAGAACAACTTCGACTTATTAAAAAGACAGATGATTATGAAAGGACCACCTCTCTTCAGAGGTTAGTGTTAATTTTAGAACTAGCATTTGTATTCAATGCAAGTTGTGTTTTTGTTTTTTTTTAAATATACCTGTTTTGTAATTATTTACTACATTACCTAGTCATGTCCAGACTGTAACACTTAGAGACAAGGCTCACATTTGACTATATGCTGTGCAATGACTAGCACAAAACAAAAACTAAAATACAACAAAACAGGTGATTTTAAACTATTCCATCTGACTTGCACTTTGAAAGTTATCAGTGGAGAATTATAACTGTATAAGCAGACACTAGGAGCTACTGAAAGATCAGCTAACACCCAAGATGGGTTGCTACAGAGCTCTCATGTAGGTTAGTAGTAGAAACAGGGACCTGTAAGATGGTCAGGGAAATCACATCTCTACCTATTCAGTGGGAACTAATATCCTGGACAAAAATACACAGAGGAATTGCTTTGGTCATCGACAACCTTTAACAAATAAATATCAAGTGCATTTACATAGTGATGCTGCAAAACTGATTCTCCCTCAGGAACCTGAATGTTGCTGTTACCCATGCCCTTCATCCTCCCAAATATTTAGGCTTTCTACACATGAATGTTCTCCCTTCTCCCTATCTTCCCTTCATCCTGCTCCCACCTGCCCTCTTCAGATGTGGGTCATCAGCAATACAAGTGGCTTTCCCAAACACCTCTCTTTATAATGCAATACACCAGCTTTCTCTTCTGCTCATTTTAATGCCACAGTATCTTTTAAATTTGTACCATTCATAAACAACATTATTACATTAAAAACACCTCTACAAATGAAAGCATATATTTGTTTTTCCATTACAATCTTTGTAAACAGTGATAACGAGTATCTGCCAGTCCTAAAGACACAGAAATTCATCCAGGAATTGTGTACAACAAATGACTTCCAGAGGCTTGGCCTTGCTGCTTCAACTTCAAGCATCTCCTAATAAGCATAAGGCTTTTCTGATAAAATAAGCTTTATATTACTTATAGAAGAAATGCATATAAATTTCTTATTTATGAAATTTATATTTCTGCATCAACATCTCCTGACTTCAGTTTCCTTCCATTTTGACCTCTCAGTCATCATCTGTTCTTACAACCAACTTGTAATTACCAAATTTCTAAATGTCAAATACATCATGATACAGACTGGACCAATTAACAATGTTCTCTCTATGGCTTTGCCTAAATCTACTTTTCAGAAACATCAGCCATAAACTTCAATAATGCTACAAGTAGGAAGATAAACATTTTTACAGAGTATTATCTTGGCTTTCTGGACTACACACGCCTCTCTAAACAAAGGAGGAAAGCTATTTACAGCGATAGCTAAAAGTGAAGCTCTAAGGAAGGCCTTGTTTTGCTTTTTCCAACATAACCCTCCCTCTCTACAATATTTTGGCTGTCTTCTCAGTTTTCATTTTCTTCCATCTTACAAACTTCTTCCAATGAAAGCATAAAACTTAGACACAAGTTACACACTTGTCCAATGTTTCTGATAGATTCCAACAAATGACTGCTAAGCAGTTTCCAAGGTCTGACATATCTACAGATTACCCATCACTTGCAGGTGTTGGTTTTTTTTTTTTTTAATTACTTGCAAATTTATGTGTTTTTTGTGTTAACCAATGGCATTTAATTAGTTTGCAGAAATTTTGCTATTAGTCATTTATGGCCACATTAATTTCTGTATATTAATCCACACTTTAAAAACAAAATTATATACATCTTCTACGATGAATCTGTAAGTTATAATAACTGACTAGTAGTATTTTTATTGTATTTACCATACCAACAGAATGGGAAGGAGTGAGGTATGTAAAACAACAACTAAAACTTTACTATTTTATCAGCATACTGAAAGCTTCACTTATGTCAAACTGCTACTGAAACAGTCTGGAAAGGCATCTCATCCTGGTTACCCTCATTTTCCATTTTTTACTTCCTTTGAACAATACTTACAAGAACCCTTAGCACTTACATCTGGAATAAAACCAATTTCATTAAGGTGGTTACTCAGCTCTGGATCATGGAATGCAATCATCTGGGAAAACACTGTCAGGTATTCTGAAATGACAAGCATATTCAAGATCATAGTCAAAACCACAAGCCACTACATACCGCTAACTCTCAACAGAGCTGTATAAAAGGAATAACATTAATTTTTTGAATTTTTTTTTTTTAATATCTACAGTAAAACAGCAAGTGAATACCACTACTGGCCTCCTTGTCACCATTATATTCAACACAGAGGAAGAAATGTTTCATTTCCCTTCCTTAGTACTTCTCAATTCGGATTTTCAACAACCCAAATACTTAGTTCATACTTAGGTTGTGATGTATGTTTGACATGCAAAGTTAGACTTTTCAGTATGAGTAGGAGCCACAAGATATTGATGGAAGCAAATTAGAACAAGATTGTTCCAAGGATTTTTAAGACCCAAACTGTTTTAGTGATACACAAAGTTTAAATTACATTCTGTGGTTTCTTTTCTACAAAGTTAAATTTTGTATTCGGAAGTTGAGGTTTTAAGACAATAGGGCTTTAAGGTTCCCATTTCCATGAGCAGTAACATTTTAATTTGTATTTTTTGGAACAGATAAAGAGAAATACTTATTGTAAAAGACAAAATTTATTACATCTTGGGCATGGCACATTAGGCTGATGGGTACAATTTCATTAAGTTGTCTAAATAACACTTGCTTTTAATTGGGAGAGAAGCAGACAGCAGAACACAGACACCAACAGATTTCTCTCTCTGTTCTGCCCCTCTCCCAATTTTATACACAGTGTCATATGCTTTGTTAGAAGGAAGATGAAGAGGCAATAACATTGCAGTTTTGTAACAGATGGCAATTCCTTTTCCTCCATGCTCCCCAGAAGAGAATAATTAGGGCTCCAGCAGCTAGTTGAAGGGAGGAAGAGAGACAGAGAATGTGAACCTGCTCCCAGATCAGAACATGCTGACATCTCAATGCTCCACAGACTACTGTCCCCAAATATAGGCCCCCAAACACCAAGTCCACACAGCTCCACAAATTAGCCATCCAGAGTTGCCACTGCTTCCTTTAAAGTCTCTTGTAAGGATTAGATACCTACTACTGTCTCTCTCGAGGACAGCAAATAACTCCCTATTACTCAGTCTGTCTTCATCCCTGAAGTGGCAAAATTAAATTCCAGTTCCACTGCTGAGCAGCACAGATGTGGCTCTGCTGCAATAATTCCAAATATAGACACCTTTATTTAAGAATAGAAGTAGGTCTAAACATTCAGGTGTTTACAGACTCCTATCTTACTTAAATCTTGATTATCTGCACTCGAGTTAGGTCCTCTCAGGTTAAGCCAGCAAGTTAACAACAATCACTCTGTAAATAATTCTGTTTGGACTACAGATTTTGAAAGCTGATTCTGCCTCGGGAGGACTGATAAACAATGTTCTCACTGTAAGAACACAAGGGAAACAAGTCACAGTCCTACTGCAAATTATACTTGAAAGGTTGCCTAATTCTCCAAGGTAAGTTGCAACAAAAATTCAGACCTCTTGAGCCTACTCCAGAATTTCACAACTTTCGCTTCAAGCTGCAAAGACAAAACCACCGCACACTAAACCTCCCAGGAGGTTTCTGGTATCTCAGGAGTGCCAGCCTCTCCCCTCCGATACTGCATCTCTATTATGCCACAGACGACCTGGCAGCACTCAGCTGGGGAGTTACATGGGTAAACAGACCCATGCTGAGTTTTGTGTCACCAAGGCCAGACTGCTTTGGACCTACTCACATATCTCACACTTTCTCTGTTTCAAGCCAGTTATTCTTGCATTCTTGCATGTATTCACATGCATATGTTAGGGAGTTAGGGAGATAACTGAATCCATGCCTTAAATTTATACCACACTACATGATAATAATTTTAAAAAGTGCATCTCTAAGGTGCATCTTGCATCAATTTTATTTCACGAAACAGCCAGTAATCACAAGTCAGGTATAGCAAACCAGTAATCCTACACGTTCAGCCGTATGCTGATGAAAACAATTTCACAATTAGATTCCCTGAAGCACATTTATTTTAAAATCGAAGATTCGTGCCCATGATGGTTCTCTACAGATATACCACCGGTTGATAAATAACATCTTTATTTGACTAGCCAGTCTCATGAAATGTAATTATTGTGTGGGATTACATGGTTAATTAAGGATCTGTTGAAAACACACAAAACTAAAAAAATGAGTCGCTTAGGTCCAGCCAATTGCTGTTGGTTGGAATTTTATTATATGAATTTTTGTTTTAGATAACTGGGCATTCCATACCCAAACCCCTTTAACTGCTCTTGCTTCCTATTTCGTGTAAGGAAATATATCTAATAATCTTAGGAAAAACATCTGTCTTCACTGTATATGACAAGCTCAGAAATGAGGTATGTTGAACCCTGCCGTTCGAAAGATTCCTTCTGTCCACCCCTACATGGAACACACAAAGAAGCTAAGAAGCTAAAACTGCAGTAGGCAGTTAAATGACACATTCTTAACACTCTCTTCCGACCCAATAAAGCACGGAAATTACACAGACTTTTCCTTTAAAACTGTATTTACATACTGGTGTTTGACATACAACCCTAGAAACGATTAAATCAGAATACTGAAAGAATCCTAAAAGGTCCAGTCTCCCTGAGTCCTTAACGATGCCAGATGTTGCACAGGAACTCAGGAACGCCTACCCTACTTCACAAAACCCTACTGACCTATATTTCTAACTTTGGCAGATACATATTTTTGTAAAGCCCCTTAGGAATAACTTCAGGGGACTCCAGAAAGCAAAAGTATTATTTTATGGAAGAGTATACCCCCTTGAGAAAAGTCTTCACCAAGCTATTAATCTTGAAGTCTAAAGTGGTTGTCTCCACAGGACCATCTGATACAATATAATTAACTCGTTTCATCTTCAGACCTTTACTGCCCCTTTCTTTCCAGCAAGCACTATTTCTTTACAGACAAAAGGATGCAAACAAGTTCTCTTGAATAGTTTTCCAAACTATTATTTTACATATTCAGTTCATAATACCCCTTAGCCATTGTCTTTTATACGTAAACTCTCCTAACCACTGTGTTCTCTCCTTATGTTAGCTCTCTCCCTATTACCCAAAATGTAACTGCTTTTATGTCCGATTACTTTTTGTTGATCAGTTCTTAATTCCCTTTCATTTTTTGGAAACAAAAAAATGACAGATACGGTTTCTAAGCTGAGGAGTTTCACAAGTTATATACAAAAGAATTTCTTTAAAAGAAATTCCAGGACAGCAAGCCATGTTGAAACCCAGCATTCAATAAATTCATAACTGCTTGCAATGAAAAACATTCATTACCACCTGGGTTGTTTTTTTTTAACTACTGATGGCTTTTCAAACAGCTTATTTTGTTTTTGAAAAACTCTCTGCAAGACAAATTATCTTTCCAACACAGACTGTGCCAAGGTGCCTTTCTTCGTGCTTCCATGAAATTTACAATTAATTTTCAAGTAGAACACACATTTACCTCCTAGCTATTGTTTTAATTTCTCTGAGTTACCTATATAGTTGTTGAAGACTAACTATGGAATGTTATTTCTCAGGGTTCTCCAACTCCTGTCCTGTATTGAATGACATTATCTTCTGTTCAGTAAGAAATTCCCCTCAAATCCCTAACTCTGAATAACATAACTTCCATTTTTTGAGGAGACCCTGGTTTGTACTGTTCATTTTCCTTCATCATCAAAATAGCTCCTGTAACAGTACGATTTTGATCACCTGAAGGGTAGGTCTTTACAACCTAACACTGGAAAGACTAATTCCTCATTTTACAACTTTGCGTTATCAACTGACTCTTACCTTGGGTATTACATAGAACCTTTTTGGTGTTTTGTTTTTTTTTTTTCTCTCTGTGTGTGTGTGTGTGTGTCCTGGGTTCAGCTGGGGTAGAGTTAATTTTCATAAGAAGCTGGGAGGGGACACAGTCAGGACAGCTGACCCAAACAAGCCAAGGGGATATTCCATACCATATGACATCATGCTGAGTACATAAACTAGGTGAGATGGCTGGGGGGGTGGGAGGGATTGCAGCTCAGGAATGGGCTGGGCATCGGGTACTAGGTGGTAAGCAATTGCATCGTGCATCACTCACTTTGTATATTCTTTTATTAGTAGTACTAGTAGTATTACTTCTCTCCTTGTGTTGTCCTGTTAAACTGTCCTTATCTCAACCTTTTTTTCTTGTTCTCCCCAGGCCACCAGAGGCAGGGGAGGAGTGAGCAAGCATCCACCTGATGCTTAGTTGCCAGCTGGGCCTAAACCACATAATGTGCAGATGGGTATTTTCTCCAGCCTGAATCTTTACCCACTTATTTTGTTCCTACTTTTCTTTCATAGCTGTTGTTCTTATTTATCTAAAATTAAGCTTTTGAAAGAAATAGATGGGTATTTCTACAGTGTGATTCTAATGGTGTTCCAATTTTACAGCCACTTGAAAAAGTGTATTTATATATCCAAAAATAATTCTACTTCTCTTAGGACTACAAAAAATAAAAGCGACTTACTTACCTTGAATAACATGAGAATTATCCTTCAGAAAGAAGTTGTACAAATACTTGGGGATAAAAGCAGACATGCAGGCATATGCCAGAGCTGAAAGAATTAGAAAAATGGATGCAACTACAGAGGTAGAAATATAAGTACACTTTCAAAAGTTCATTAATAAGCACATGATAAGCATAAGTACTTAATCTATATACAAAAACTATTGTAAAACACATAAAGAGGGCCCATTCCTCATTCAAGAATTTTAAAAGCTCCTAAAAAAGTCTCCTTCCATCACTGAGTAACCAATATAAAGCTGGCTGGACCTGATCTGCTCCCAGTTTGTTTCCATACTTCTCAGTGACAAATAAATGAGATGATGTTTGGAAAGTCATGGTGATGTTTGTGTCAAAATGTGAAAGTCCCTGGATGAATAAAATTTTAGAAGACAGTTTCAGACAACCGCATTGTGCAGTCTTCTGGGTTTTCTCCTATAGAACTTACACCCAGTTTATGCCCCATTAGACTCACATCTTGTCTCTTATTTCAGCTCAGAGACTAAAGATGATAGAATTCAGAAGAAAAAAGAGTGGAATATAATTAAGAATACTGTCAAAAAGATGGACAAAAACATCTTAAATTTCTCAACGGCTCCTCACATACATACCAAATAGAGATTAGAGGGTAAAAGCTTAAGTGTTTATCCCTTTGATTAATTCCTGGGAACTTGGCTGAGAGACAATGTATTGTAATACAATTCTTAGCCATGGTGCCAGACCACAGATATAAAAAAGAAACACAGGTTTGTCAATAAATTGTCCAAAGACAATAAATATAATTTTGGAAGTTTCTAAGCAAAACATCAGATTTATAGCAAATATGACATAGGATCATGTTATAAATGAATTCTGTGTTAGAACTTTTCTAGCATTGAAACCAATTTTTAAATATCCAAGCCAAATGTGTACAATTAAGTTTGTAAACCAGAACAAAAAACTTTATATAATTCACTACTATTATATTTTGCTTCAATGGTAAGGAAACCAGGTTCTACAATCAAACTGTATAGGAACATGTCCAAGAGCAAGAAAAATCTACTGAAATATTTAAATTAGTACGCACAGCAGGCATAATACGAGTCATCCTAAGAAATTAGTTTTCCCACACAGGGACTTTATATAAAGAAGGCCAGGTGCAAGAGAATAGAAGATTGGACTAGACCTATTCTTAAAGAATCACATTCTAGGCAGATAAAGGTCACATATTCAAAGCTGGTCTGATAAGCTTTTAGGCATTTAAAACCATCATCAGCTTTTCTGAATAAAGCTAGCCTGACAGGTTAACAGTTAGGTTAATAAATAATGCATTCACATTAAATAAGGTGGAACTACAGCTTCACTGAAAAAGACAAGTACTAGAGAAGCATTTCTTGCTTTTGCATAATCGAGGTTATTTGTGCTTTTTATTACATATTCATTGTTGTACTTGAAAATAAACACAGGGTTTGAACCCCTGCTTGAAGAGCAGTACAACACATACACTTTTCAAAAACCAACCATTTCTTTTGACTTGCGACAACAAGAGCTTTAAAATTCCTTTGTAGCTACAGAAAGTTTCCATCTATAAATGGGTTCACACACATCTGTCTACAACTAGACACAGATGACAGACTGTGCTTCCTCTTCAACCGCAGCAGAAAAAGGTACTCACCTTCATTGTTAAAATTCAAGTACAGAAATGGTGCACAAAGAGAGTCAAGACCTAAAGAAAGAAGAGCCATGAACAGCATAAAGAGCTCATTTATTGTGATGCACAACATAAATTCATTAATTTATCATGCAAATTTGCATACTTGATACTGATAATAATTCTGCAATGTCAGGCTTCACATGTAATGCTGAGAACAACTGTGAAATCAATGCGTGAAAACAGAGAGGATTTCAAATTACTGAACTATAATGCTGAATTGATTATTCTGCCAAGGATTCCAAGAAATGCAGTTTACCATCCCAAGAACTCTCTCACTAACTTCTGCAGTTTTACCTTGGAACTGAACAGACTTTTCTTTTTTAAAAATAAAGTGACTGAAACTTAAAGAGAGTAAATATATAAGAAAGAGTGGGGCAATTTTGCTTTACAAATTAAATATAAATTATTAGGATCTAAATTTGCAGTAACCCACAGATTCATTCTTCAAAAGAAACCGAAAGGAAAGCACTCAAAAAAAGCTTACATTATTGGTGGTGGTGGTGTAATTTTAAGTCAGCCATAGCTTTCCAGTTATTTATCTGACCTTGCCAACTAGTCAAACTCACCTTGCCAGTACACCAAATCAGGATGGGAAACAACCCAGGCCTTCAGTACACGTCTAAACTTTGCATGACCCTCTGGTGATGACAGCAATTCATCATACTGATGGCAACGAGGAATATCAACTTCAATCTGCACCACAGCCAAGCATATAATATAAAGAGAAATCAGGGTAAGTGCGGTAGCACTACAGCAATCTTGCAACACTAGAGGTGGAAGTCAGCCAAAGAATGTTGGTCAGACCACCATCATAAACACAGTCTGCTTCCTCCACCACTCAAAACCAAAACTGAAAGGGGACAGGGGACTAACAGTCCCATCAAAGATTAAAAACAGATTTGGTTTTTTTCTTTTTCCAGATTCACATTTTTAAAAGGGTTCTAACCCTTGAAAAAGACAGAAAGCAGATTACAGTTATAGTTTTTTTCTGACCCAACTTTTGGACTCATTTCAGGTGCTAGTATCACTTTGCTTTAAAGGATAATCAAATCAGAGTTCCCAGAACGTACCCAATTTGATGGAAAGTATTTTTTTGCCCAGCTGAAAGGAACAGCTGTTGCTCGTGATGTCTTTTTATGTCTGGCAAGACTTCCTGGAGAACCAAATTGCTCAAGAACCCATTTCTGTGAAGCACAGCTCACCTTACAGGATCTCAGGGTACTCAGCACTATCTGGTACAAGGTCCAACGGGCAGAACATTCAATAAAAACAGGACTTTTAACAATACATCAGTAACATTGTTCAGTACACTCTGCTGCTGCTACAGAAACAGTGATTCTGAAGTAAAAGAATTTCACTTTCCACATGTTATAATTTGAGTTAAACTACTTGTTCCTATCTGTTTTGCAAGATTCTTGCTACAGCATGAATAAGGTTAGAGGACACGGGGAACCGTTTTAGTATTGTCAGCCATATCTGTTGTAACAGGCAGATAACTGTGACTGGTGGAAGAGATCTTTGCATTACTTCAAACGACAATATTTGGTAACACTGGAAGTCTTACTTGTCTGTCTGTAGGAATCGGTGTGTCTTTATCAATGGCATCGTATTTAGCTTGTATGGCACCCTAAATGTGAAAGAAGAATACTTGAACTTAGAAAGCCCTTACTAATGCGCATAAATGCACATTACAATGTACACGCTGATATACAGAAGTTTGTTTTTGTTAGGTGCTTTAGTTAGCAACTTTTTCCCCTGAAAAAATTTTCCAAAGTACAGAAAATTCTGACAGCTGAATTTTAACAAAACCATCTTTATTCTGTTATGATTCATGACGTATAGACCTCTCTGTGACCTCCTCAATACAATCTTCTGTGATTTTCAGTTGTTTATGCAGAAAGCTATGTACTTGATCCAGTTTTCCATCTTCAAGTTATGAGATGCTCTCAGTTTAAAGTCCGTGCTTACCTCAGCCACTGGCAAATGGCTTTCAGTATCATCTCTGTAAAGTCACTGAATCCAGCTGCCTGTTAATTAATAATGGTTTTACCAATATACACTACTCTTAAGTAGCCTGTCCTTGCATGAATCCCAAGACAGGCATGCTAACAAGTCCATCTTAATGCTACGGGACAGGGAAACACCACCTGCATTGTAAGCATATGAAGCATGAGAACTGACTTATCTCCCAAGACCCAGGCTAGAACCCTGACTGTTACTTGTTCTTTACCTTTACAGCATTTTTTTTTTGGTCATACTACTTTGCACTCAGCAGATCACGTCCTATGCTAAATATCCTAAATAACCTGGGATGTGTTATCTACAAGAACCTCTTTGCTGCGCTGCTGCAGATTGCAAGCAGGGTAGATGCAAAAGCTGGGTAGTCAAGCAGTCTCTGTGAGGAATCCTTATTTCTGGTACATTCCTTTCTAGTCCTTTGTCCAAAAGGGTTACATTTAATTTATTTATTGTCCAGTCTTCAGAGGAAGCAAATTGATTGGTAGGTGAGAAAAATACATTTGATATGTTTCATCCTGTTTTGCCCAACTATTGCTGACTGAAACAGAAGGATTCTAACTGCATGTCAAAAATATTAAAAATCAAAACAAAAATCCTGTTAACTACCGATTGTATTTAAACAATCTAGCAAAATTTGGCTGTGTGGGTAGTATTTTTCCATCCCATAATCAAAATTAAAGGCAGTCAAGTTTACATACATTCTCTGAAATCAAATAATATTAGAGAAAAGAAGCAAGTTCCCATTCCTATCCTATTCCCTCCCCAGTCAGTACGGGAACTCCTGCAAATGTCCTCTCATTACCCTTACCTCAACACCCAGCAGGGCAGCCCAGGTTATGCCTCTCAGAAGAGGAGGGATGTCAACCCTGGCTTCTTTCCAAATTTGGTTTTTCTTATAGGGGTAGGCCTTTAAAGAGAAGAGGTTAACAGCAAAAAACATTACCATGTAACTGAAACAATCCTGGGACAGTCTGTTCTGCAAAGGACAAATGTTGTCAGCCTGAACAGTGAATGCAAGTTTTACAAGTAAATTTCATTCCTAACTGGAAGGCCTGGTTGGAGGACTACTGTTTGATTTTAAAATACCCACTCCTTCTCATAAATGTATTCATGTGCTTTGGTATATACTGGATATATAAATTTATTAATCCAAATTTTTATTAAAAGCTTTTTCTTCATTAAATGTTTCTTTTCATACTATGTATCCAACTTAGTTTTCTTAAACATTTATAGTTTATACCTTCCTAAGTACTGCACTTGATAATGTGCATCAGCTCTCTCTCATTCTTAAGCAAGGATCCATCTCTCCGCACATATGTAAATTAGGGACTGGTATTTTCCCCCCTCAGTATAAAACCCGTATTTCTAACATGGCACTGCTACAGTAAAGACGGGTATTGTTTTCAAGTACCTTACTGCTTGGAAGTACAGAAATGTTACAGGCATATTTATACCTGTAATAGCTTAGCCTGTTATGAAATACAGGATTCAGAAGTATTTTCTTCAGTAAATAACAGATATTAGCAGCACCTCGATTTTCATGTGCATACTTTAAAATCTACTTTTATATTAATCACTACTGAAAAGACCTATTTCTCCTATTTTTATTTTCAATCTTCTTATACTTCTGTAGGGGTTTCTTCCCCCTTTCCCACTATGGTCTCTTGTATCTCTGCTTTCTTCTTCAATTACTTGATCCTTTAAAAATCCTCTAATTAACAGACCAAATCCAATTATCCAGCATCAGAAAGATTCCATACCTTCAACAGCCTGTCAAACAGGACAATTCTATTTAGCTGGTACTCTGTGTCCCTCTCCCGGATGATCAGAGGAAGATTAGCAGCTGCAGATAGCTCATTACTACTATTTGAATGAGGTAAAGTTGACTGGCTGGAATGAGAGTTAGGATAGTAGTAGTGAACAGCAAGAAATACAAATCACTGAGAAAAAAAAGAATATCTTGCGATACATTTCTGAGTCAGAAACAAGTATAAACGCATAATTTTGAATATTCACTGCAAAGAATTGATTTCCAGAAGAGAGAAACAGGCTAGGATCCTCAGTTTGGTATCAGGGCCTTAAGTCCACCAGTGCAGAGTGCTTAGCAGCTCTCGTTGACTTTAAGAGCCAAACAAGGACACGTTAGGTTTGCTTTTGGAAGGCAGTAGTGTCTAGCTCTGCAGTGTGCCACTCAAAACTAACAACTCAAAATTCAGTCCCTTGTATATGTACAAATATACACACACACTTACTCATCTTCAAGCAATGGATAAAATGCTTCCCCACCAACATCTTTCAGTCTCTGAAATGAAGAATAAAAGTAATTATCAGAACACTGCTCAGAATTCAAGTGGAAATGTTTAGTGGAATAGGAAAACTATTAATTAGCAATTCATTTGCCAAATTTAGTAGCTTGCCTTGAGATCTAAGCATTAGGTCAGTCCTCATCAGCAAAGAGAGATACAGCCCTTAACACTAAAAACTTTTGCTAATACAGGATTTTTGAGTCGATGGAAGTAAGTTCTTCTGCCTGAAGATAACACTGATTCATAAAGCTATTTCCACACAAAAAATAGCTTCTATGGACCATGGATTAATAGAGCAATAGTATTACATAGTTCTTTTTCTTTTCCTCATTTTTCTACATGGAATTCCTATCCAAGTAGCTGCAAAGCAACTGCGTGACTTGGTTTTATATTTTAATCAGTTCAAGAGTTATGCAAATTAGAGTTTCTTTTAGTAGCTGCATCTGAAATCTGCACAGAAGTACAGACACTCTCTGGAAAGGTGACAGACAAGCATGCCTGGACATTTGCCTGAAGTTTTCAGACATCTTTGGTGCATCGTGATTAATGTTTAATACCATCCTCCCTGCAGTGCTCTGTTTTGCAGTTCAGTCCCTAACTTAAAGTCATACAGTACACAGCCTGTTCCTCCTGGGACTGACAGAACAGTTCACTCAGTTCATTCAGTACTGATTCTCTTTTGATTATAAGCATCATGCTCTGCTCTATAAAAGGTGTTTGAAGAATTGCGTAAGTTCAAAAATTTATTTCAACTAACACTACAAGGTTCAGGCTTGCATCTTCCTCAAAATGAAACTTCAGTATATACTTATTTGCTGCTGTTATTTATAGAAGTAGGCAGCGATATCCAAAATTACAGACTAAAAAGTTTAAAAAAAGCCTTAAAAGCTGCCCTTTTGTAGGAACAACAGTAGAAGCTGCAGTGTGTATTACCTTTAAAATAGCTTGTTGCATATTCTTAACCTCCCCCTGCCCAAACCCCACCAACCAAGCAAAAAATCTTTGGCCTGTTTTCATGCATTTGTGTGAAGTAATGCAAAGTTCTACTGAAGAAATATGTTTACACAGTATTTGCCACATTGCCCCCAAAATTAAGGTAATGGTGGCAGAGTTCAAGACTTCAGCAGTCACCTTCCTTTCTGTATTAACCCCTGCAATCATATGGAAAGATTTTTTATAAAGACTGTGACAGAATTGCATTCGCTACTATAAAAAGCAAGCTGCAAACAGTGCAGCACAGATTTCTAATTCTACAGCAATAAAGCTCTACATGTGCAAAGACGTGAACAATTAAAACATTTCAGTGATACATGCAGTAAATCTTGTAACTGATCATTACATCAGGAAAAATCATGAGTTATCATATGCTGATTTTTCCGCTGAAGATGGAAGAAAACTGCATTACTGCATTTTGGCAAAATGCTTTGAAGCGATCTTTTGAACTAGTTTAATAGCCATATATTCCAAAGATTAGTAATTAACTACTGGAAACTTGGTATCCAATGTTAAGTACAAAGTCTTTAAGGAGCTGCAACTGCATTGAGTTGATCTTTCTTTTGAATATTGTGAGCCACCTACAGACAGGAATTAAAGAATGCAAGAAGACACTCACTGTCCAATTAGCTTAGCGATCGTGGAAAGTAACAGGTACTACAGAACTATTTGGGCTACAGCAGAACAAAGCAGGTAACAAATAGAAGGAAAGGGAGTGACACAAGAAGGGGATGGAGGGACAGAAGATAAATCAAATTTAGTAAGCTTTTGCAGGCAAAGCAATTTAATAGCATATATCAGACTCTGACTTGGACACCAAGAAGTGTTCTCTTGGAATCAGTAACACTGTCATTTGTAGGAACAGCAGTAGGAGCTGCTGTTCCATATTCCCTTTAAATAAATGTTTCTGCAGGAAAGACGTAAGAACAAGTGCACAATATTATTCTTACGTTTCGGAGCTGGCACAGAGACAAAGTCACAGTTGTGTCATCTAGGAGGGAACTTCTATCTCGTCCTTGCCCAAAGCTCTCACCATCTTCTAACAAAAAGCTTCAAAAGGGAGGTGGAAAAAAAAAAACCAGGTCATTTTATAACATAAGACTTGAGTTAGAAAAAAACAGAAAATCCTTACATCAATCAGTTTTCTCTTTAAAACAAAATACTAGCTCTTAGAAGTGTACTGTATTGACTCTGCACAGCATGAAACCTGCTATCAAGGGAATGTACAATCACCTTAAATTATTCAAACAGTTTTTGCTGTAAAAAGACACATTTCAGGTTTTCTGTAACTTTGGTTTGCACACAAAGGAAGAGTAATGAGATATGGGATTAATATTCTCTTATTCCTTGACCTGGCACAGACCAGGACTGCCATTTATTGTGAAAAGCAAAACCAAAACATTGTCGTCACATGAAAGCCATTTCTCACTGTGACAAAAAAACCAAGTAAAGCCTGACCCAGACCTCTTCTGTTGCAGTCCATCTAAGGATACAAATGCATCCAAGAAAGAGTATACACAAATTGTCTATTTGATGATATTTTTAAAGCAGACAACATGAAACTGATTTCCAGAAATTAAGCTAACATTCTCAGTATCACTTAGAAGATGCAGTTAGACTGCATTTTTGAAATTAACACCACATCTTCAAGATAGATAGTATGACAAAAAATATTTTCCCCTCATAATTCAAAAGCACATGCATTCACCTATGGGTACAGAAACAGGCAATCCCTTAAAATCTCACACTAATTTTGCCACCAAAATATCACTCATAATCTAGCTCCAACTTTTTTTCCAAGACATTGCATTTTGGCTGTACACAGACTTCATGTGTTTTAAAAGCCCAGAACCAGCAAATTGATCTATATGAACAAATAATTATGCTTATTAATATCAGATTGTGGGATTAAAACATGAATACACTACATAAAATTGCAACATGTGCAGCAGTAAGTTAAAAGTAGTAATGACTAAAATGCTGTCACGGAATTGTAAGCCATAAAACTAACCATTTAAAGAAAAAGTAATCAGCTGATCTGCCAAATAATTGGGTTGACCATTCAGCACTGCTGCTCTGTGAAAGGGAATTCAGAATGTGAGAATTTGCTGCAGAATATATTAAATTAAATTACAATTACAAATGTGCTGTTGAAGCACAGTGAGACATTTTTACTAAAACTTAATGCTATTGGAAAGCGTGCTAAATTTAGGGACTTCCAGTTCAGTATTTTGCACTTCACATACATTTCTTCAAATTTCAGAAAGTGACGTGAAGCGCAAGCAGGCAACAGATACAAGGCATTCAGCCCTAAATTGGATAAGAGGGGAAGCAACGTGATTTCCTGCTGTTCAAGAACGCTATTTTCAATATCTTTCACACATACAGGTCTTGAAACTAAAAATGTTCTCTCAGAATCACTGGCCTTCATCCATCCTCCTTTCCCTTAAAGTGCTGCTTCTTCCTTACTTGGGAAGTGTACAGACAGGTGGCTTTGATCGAATGATTTCCTTGTTGACAAGTTCTTTCTCCAAGTCTCCTCCAGCCAAACACCAGAGATAATAAACCTCTTCAATTGATCTTTCTGCTAGGTAATCACTATCGTCATCTATTAGGAGAAACCACATAAAAATGAGTTACAGCTTTTTAGGCAGCTTGTATTTCTTCCTACCACTCTAAACACATACTGTTTTTTAAAAAAATATTCTTATTCGTGAAAGGTCCTAGATCTTAATGTGAAGTTCAAGGAAAAGTGATCTTCCCTTTGTAAAAGTGCCCTTTAGGTAGATATAAGGAAAGAGCACATGGGCAGAAGTCAGAAGAAAGCAAATATTTCTGCAGTTTGCCTTGGTGCCAGAAAATAGAAACAATCAGATAAATACATTCAAGTGTGGACTTTTGCTTCCTGTGTGTGTTTAAAAAAACCCCACTAACACTATTTTGTACACAACACAGCACTAAGAGTAATAAGAAACTAGCGATTCATACTGAATAGTTCTAATCTATCTTCCCTTCACGTACCATACCCATACTAACAAGGTGTAAAATCTTAAGTCTCCAAAAATTGTATAATGAGATTTTCTAAATGTGGAAATCAGAGTTCATCAGAAAAAGTTAATGAGAACTTAAGAGTGGAAACACTTTCAGCATACTGTAGTTTTCAATTTTAAAATGTCGCTTTTTATTCTAGAACGTGACCTCTTTCACAAGGATTTCGTTTTCCGGTACTTCCAAAAATCTTCTCATGCTATGATCCAGCAGAATCCCATTACCAATGCACAACACAATTTAGTGAAATAAACTACCTTGTACACGCAGATGTCCAGATTCTAAAGGCAAAAGATGATATTGATATTCCAAGCTGGACTTGAATACTAATGATAACTATTTATTAGCTGAGCTTGAAGCACAAAATCAAGATGCCCTCCTTTGACTTGCACACTTCCCTCAAAACATGTTTGCCCATACCTCTGCCCATTAAACAACTTATTACAAGAATGTAGTATTGTAACATTTAATAGTTTCTCTCCAACAAAGTATTCAAAGAAAATGTGAAAACATTTTATTTTCCTTCCCCCTCCAAGGACATTTATCCCACCACCTGCTTTTACCTTTACATAATTGACTTATGTCTTCAGGAAGCGTTAAATTAGCACACCTTGGAGAAGATGAGAACAGACCAGCAGGTTTGTGGAAGAGAGGATATACTGAGGATACTTCACTGAACAAACTATCATGCAGCAATTCCTCTGGAGTTGGCCTTGAATTAAGAAAAGGGAATAAAATACTAAGAATAAAGTGCTTCCAAAAATATTACATTTCAGTAAGAAATGTCCCCAGTAACAAATATTGGCAAGCTATTTTAAATTATATTAGATTTCAGAAATTTTAATAGCAAAAATGTCTACCAATTTTGTTCAATTCATGATGCACAACACACCACACAGTCTATTTACAGCCTAAGTTCAGATCTCACCTTCATTTAATGTACATAGCAACTATTTTATTAATTCCCCTTTAATTCCTCTAAGTAGAGATGGAAAAATGAAAATGCAAAGCCTTGATTAAAGAATAAAAGCATACTTCTGCTTTTGGAAGAAAGTTGAGGTGGACTGATATAATGAAAAAGTACTTTGAAAGAAGAAAAGTGAAGAAAGCAGCCCTAATTCTGGCTACAACTGAGCTATAGCAACCACCACCAACTTCCAGACATGGAATCAGTAAAAGCTGTGAATTAAGAACTACAGATGCCTGAATAGTTTTCCCCCCAAATACTCAGATTCAATCTCAAAGTTTTGCACACTTGATTTCCGCCACCCTCCCCCCTGCTCCAATTCTTTTTCTTTAAACACTGAAAAGCAACAAACCCAAGAATTTCTTATAGGTAGCACAAATCATCAGTATTCCACAGGCGTTCAGCAACAGGTCTTCTAATTTCATACTATCCCAGCAGAGTTTCCTAGGCATTTGGACTGAATACTTGCCTCTGAGAAGGCTGGAATGTAAGGCATTTCTTCAGTAGAGCTATGATATTTTCAGCAAGGTCCTGGAACATAAGAAAAATATGGAGGAGGTCTGTCTATTACTGTCTTAATTCAGCAAGCCACTTAGCTCATACTTAACTTTTAACATACAGGCTATTCCTTTGAGGGCAGTAAAATTTCACATCTACACATGTGAGGTTAGCTGTGTCAGACGAAGATGCTGAGAAAGTAATTCTTCTCACCCCCCAAGCCCTGCATTTGCTTTGCAGAAGAAATACTGAAAAATTTGCAATGTATGTAGCTTTTCATTTTTATGTTTTAATTTAGATATTCTGTATCCAGCTTGAAACAATGCAGTACCTGGGAACTCCCTTCTGCTAATAGTCAGAATCATTTTCCACAATGTCTCAAAATACACAGACACTACAATTCAGTAATTAATTTTGGGGGTGGGGAGGAGTTGAACTGTATAAACCTACAATATCAGAATGTGTAAAGTGGACCAAATAGAAGACTAGATTTCCAGAAGAAAAATACTTAACTCCCAACACTTTAAAGAAAATTTGTAACTTATTAAACTATCCAGAGAGCATAAACATTTACTGAGATTGACAACAATTTTAGGAAAGAATGAGTATTACCAGTAATGGCTATTTGAAGGGACCTTAGATACAGTTTAGACTTCAAAATTTTCCCTCATACTGCAATACATCAAATGACCAAGTAAGTTTATTTTTACATATATAAAATATATAAATATATAATATATATAAAAATATATACATACGTGAAATACTATGCAACTATAATAAAATGTTTTGGATAAGACAGTACGGAAGAGCAAACAAGTTCCACAAACCTTAAGAATATCAAGACAACCATGTTCTTCAGCCAATACAGTTACAATATCATCTACACAGCCTTTGAAAAACAAACAGAATAAAAAGTTAAAGACTATGAAAAAAGTGATACCAATTAAAGAGGATATCAGATAAAAATCCCGTCCCAATAAAAAGCGCTTAACTTTGGCTTTTTATTGACATTGTCACATCACTTGGAAGTGAATTCTCAAAATTAGAAATTAAAATTATTATTATCACCTAATGCAGACAGAAAATTGGAAGCCTAAGAAAGTAAAGTAGCACATCTAATTTAACAGTGAAAATCTTTTTGCAGGCTTAGTAAATCCAGAGTGTCAGCCTCTGCCAAATAAATTAAAACAGTCTTTCCACTTACAAAAAAAATCCTCGATAGAACTTAAAAATACCTGCATATAGAAGCTCAAAGTGATTTTCTCTTTGTTGTTACTTGCAGATAATAATAGCAGTATTTTGTAACTTGTTTTCAACACATTATTGAGACAATAATTCCCAAGTCAGGACATGAATGTTCTTCAGTGGATAAAGGTTACCAATAACTTGCATTCAACTTGAAGGGGACTGAAATGCTTCAAGAAGCTATGTTAACAAATCACTTACCAAAACAGTCAGAATGCTGAAGGAAAAAGATGTTTCTACTGGCAGTAACTAACTAACAGTACTCCTTTTTGCTCTGGATAATAATAACTTACTGATAAAGCTTCAAATTGCAAATTCATGTCCTTCCTGTCCCCATGTTTTATATATAAACCCCACAAGAAATCAAATTTTAAAAGCCACAAAATAGTCCCACTTCCAGACTCATTTACATTAAGAAAAAATTCCACATCTACAGTAATGTTTTATAGGTTGTAGGTGAAGCCAGAAACAAAAGCCTGGATCCAGTAATATGCTTCTCAGCCCTCTTTTTATTTTCTGTCTTCCTATTTGTGTCCTGCTTCTCCCTGCTTGGGATTTGGTAGAAAAGCACTGCTAGTGCAGGGACAGTTTTCTTTAGTGTCATACAATTACTAACTCATTTCAGAAACCTCCTGCAACACAAACCAACAAATAACCATCAAAATGACAACCTTTCCTGAGCATGTTTTTTTTATAGTTTGCCCTTAGTCTAACGTACTCATAGCTCTTCTGTAAAGTTTTTTTTCCTGGCACCCACCTCCATGCCTTCGCCAGACAAGCAAACATGCTTCAAATGCCTATTTAATGCTGGAGATGAAAGCTGACTAAGGTAAAGTGCCTCAGGTCTGAGCATCACAAGCTGACTAGTCTGTAAAGCTCTAACTCTAAAAATGCTTGGAAACATAAAAAGTTGATTTTGTGCTACTTACCTAACATAATTATAAATTTTAATCTTTCTGCTATCTCCAAACTCTGGAATAATTTTCTCCCCTAAACGAATAACCAAAAAAAAAAAAAAAAAAAAAAAAAAATTAAAAAAAAAATCAAACCAACAGTTGAATGCTACTACATAAAAATACTTAGATAGCATACACACCCATCTATAGGCAAAGACAGTGAAATAAGCTTCTACACATGAATTTTTCGTTTAGAAAACTATCTCTTAGAAGAGAAAACATTATTTACCCCAACTATAGCAGAAACACTTTCATGCCATCAAAAAGAAAAAAAAAAAAGTATCATTTATAACATCTCTTAACTGGAACAAATGCAAAACCAAAAAAAACATGCAAAACAAAGCCCCAAGCTGCCTTAGCAAACCTGCAGGTTTATTATTAAATCACTAATAGGCTTTCCAAGGTAAGCATGAACAAAGGTAATTAATTACTAAACATGGTAATCATCATAGCCTGTATTATTGCAGAGCGCTTTTGAAAAGTCATCTGAAAATCCCTTTAAAGGTGTTTCAAAAATATTATTGCATTTTTAAAAAAATGTACTTATTCAAAAGAATAATGACCTACGGAAATTTACAGAAGAGCAGAATACGCAAAAGATGACTATTTCCAATGTCCTGATCTAATCACTACATAAAAGAGGTTCTTGGCCATGCAATTGTCTGACAGTTATCTTATACAATGAGACTAAATATCAACACCGAGGTATTTGGTAGATCATACCTCCCTACAGAACGTTCCTGTCTTTGAATGAAAGAAGTCCAGTTTAACACATACAAATAGTAAAGATTATGCTGTCATAATTTATTTCAACTTCTAGAGTCAAATAAGCATTTTCCAAATAAACCCGTAATTCTATACAGAAGCTCTTTAAACTCTGGCAATAAGGCAGATTCTCCCTTTGCTTCCTCTCCGTGAAACTTTATTAGTTTCTCATCCTTTCCAAGGAGAATGAGGGCATGACAGCAATGGTTATTTCATACTTAAAAGCACAATTAAAACAACAAATTATCTAGAGAAACTTCTTGGTTCAGAAGCTATTCCTTGCTAAAAATTTCATCATGCAATCACATCATTGTGGCTTAACAGGCAGCTGCCCTTCATGATTAACACATATACTCATACCAAGCCAATATGCATCCCACTACTTGAACCACAACCAATACCATCCAGGTAGGAATGCTAACATATTCTGATGTTTGAACTCGGGTGATGGGCAGTGTCATTAAGCCCATGCTCAAGAGCAACCAAGTTAATGTAACTATTCCCCAAAAGTCACAATCAAGAGAATTATCCTCCTACTTACCATGCAAAGCTCAAATAATATTATACCAAGAGACCACAGATCTGATTTAGGGCCAGAAGGCAGAGGCTTCTCACACTGAGTGTGATCACTTGGTTTGACTATTCCTTGTGCAATTACTTCAGGTGCCAGATACGATGGGTACCTAGAAAGATACAGCAACATTAAATAATATCTTGTCTGTCAAAAAAACCTGCCTTTCAGTTACAGTAATCAAAATAATTTTGCATTCTGAGAAACTAGAATTCATAGCAATGAAGATTGTTCTAATTTATTCAGTCAAAATCCATACAATGCAGCAAAGTTTCACTCCAATTGCAAAATACATAGTGCCTACTACATAAAAGATCAAATCTTAATCACTAGCTCTGTCTTTTTGTAAGAGGAAATAACAGCAGCTTTCAAAACAGTAAGTCTACATATCTCAGAGAAAACATATATTGAGTTTCAGCACTAGTACATTAAATAAATGTATCCCAGACCCATATTTGAGGTTGGTGGCAGTATTCTCCTCCATCGACAGTGTTCCCATCAAATGACTTTTGAATTTGTTAAAAAAGTAACAAAAGGTGTTGAGGACATATTCTACTTGCTGCTAGATAATTTTAAAGTAATATTATCACTTTTTCTGTCAATAATTCATTATAATACTTGAAAAAAATCTAAATCACCTTTTGAAGGGAAACAACATTACTTCTTTCAGGCATGTCTTTAAGAATCAGCTCAGTATTTCCATTGTAAACAACAAGACACCTCAAAAAACCCAAAAAGTGGCAAGGAAACACTGCAAAAAAGGATGTTGCTCTGGCTAGACAGTAAGATCACTTGAAAATAAAATACAAAATGATAAAGAGACAAGAGGCCTACAGTGGTGCTCAGTAGTGAAACACTGATTGTGCTTTTTCCTAAATTTGAAATTAGATTATACTTCCAGAATCCGTCACAGGCTACTACTAGCATTTGAAGGCAAATCTAGGCAATAAGGACTGATATCACATAGTCACAGTAACACGCTTGCATGGTACCCATTCTCTGTCTTTCATTAATTTCACCTAGTTAGGTGATAACCTCTTCAGTGACATTATCAGAAGCTTGTGTAAGGGGTGTATGCAACAGATACAAATTAAAACAGCAGCCTTTAAGAGCCCTGTGCACAAAACACATTTTTGAAGATGATTCCTCAAAACATAAATATATTTCCTGAAAAAATACATCCCTGATATGTTTGTACTGTGTAGCTACATCCTTACCCTATAGGAAAATCAACATCAACGCCTTGAGCAGTCATATGGTAGAGTCCAAATTTAGCCAACTTCACATGTTCCTGAAAAGGAAAAAATAAATGATCAAGAGCAGCAGAATCTGACATTGGAAGAATCTGTGTTTAAGTTAAAAAGAAAAAAAATAATTTCAAGTTGCATCAGCTGTCAGAAGACAGATATCTATAAAAAGTCACCCTCTTACATTTCTGTCTCATCTATTATGCAGAACTCCACTGCAAGTTAATAAGGTGCTTATTTCTAATGTTTTTACTTTCCAAGAGCATTACGTAATCACCTTGTTTGGAATACACAAGAAAATCAGAACTTTGTAAGTTACAGTATATTTTCAGTAAATTAAAAAGGCTTAAATACTCTTTTGAACATTTTTCCTGTTTGAAAACTGTTCAAAATCCTGTTTGAATCCTAGAACTCCCTAAGCATCACCACTCTTCCCTCACCTTTTGCATTTACCCAGCCTCGCTCCTCCAGTCCTTCCCATCAACTCATTACTATCTTGCTCTCCTGAACTGTATCAACACATATTTCAAACAAACAAGTTTTCCAGGTGCTTGCTTTTATTCTGCGAAGGCAGAAAGTTAAAACAAAAACAACAAAAAATAGGCATAGAAGTTAAACTGAGGTGTTGCTTCTGCTGGATTTTGAATTATACTCAGCCAGCCTGCAGATGGTGCAACAGTGAAGGCTACATCAGCAAGCTATTCAAAGTGCAGGGGAAAAGTTTAGAAGTTTATGGTCTCATGGCCCCCTTTTGTTCTTTTACTGATTTTAGGAGTACCTTAAAATCCTAAAGTAATTTTGCTTGTTAGAGCATTATGATGATTTTCATTTGTTTACAAACATATAAAAAAGTGTTCCTTTCTTCCTCTTTTTTTTTTCCTGCCTTCCAAGAGGAGGATCTAGCTATTCTACCTAAACTGAGTAAGAAGGGGAAGGAGAGAGGGCTTATGCAGACAGTCTAAGTTGTTTAGCTGTCCGTTCAGGTGAAGCAACTGCTCTGAGTACAACAGCAGCTATTAACTTCTCTCAGATTTTATAAGCAGAATCTGTATTCCACACTGCCAACTCAACCATCTGTGACAAAAGAATTGACAGACACTGGAATTTTAATAATTTAACACTAACAAATATCTTAATATCTTGAAAGTAAAAGTCAAGAATCAGATCACCATGAAACACAGGAAATACTATTAACAGCCAGAAGAAATATTTTCCTATTCAAATGGCTAGAAAGGTCTTGTAACTAATTACAATGACAACAAGTAGACTTAGATGACCACCTTTAGAAAAGGGTGAAAAAAGTGGTTTAGGATAGAAGAAAATGGGAAAAGAGAAAAATAAAATCTGAAATACATTTGAAATTTAGGAAATGAGGGAAAAGTGTAGTTAAAAAAAACCCAAAACACAACACAAAACCCAAACAAAACCAACACCTTTCCAGATATGCAATTTTTTCCCCATCCAGAAGGACTGTGACTGCCCAGTCTCCATATATGACATAGCATGCTACTTGTTGCAGCAAGAGGAAAAAACAAAAACCAAACAAAACCATAGGTTTATTCCTGCAGCTGTACCTTTCGATCCAAAAGAATATTGCAAGGGGAGAGTGCTCGGTGGACCATGCCATCTTTGTTCATATATTGCAAACCTTGCAAAACCTCATATGCTATTCATAACATCCTTTAAGAACTGGGGGAAAAAAAAAAAAAAAAAAAGAAAAATAGAAGAACACGTTATACTGAATGTTTCCCTTTTTAATTTGTAAAAATGTAGAGTGTTCCACAGCTATTCCAAACACAAGTGAGACATTACAATTCCAGAACAGTTTAATGCATCAACATTGAATATGCTAGGATATGTTCAGTGCCATACACAACTCCTCAATATCCCACAACTAGGTTTCTTTACCCTGAACTGGTCCTTAAGAACAGCAGAAGATTGTGACAAAGTATAAAATACTCTCTGCAATAGAAACTGAGATATAACTCAACTAACCAGGGAAAAACAAATCCCAGCCCTCCTTTATTTTTATTTGTTCTTCCTAAGTCTGCTATTGATGTTCATAGAAAAGTTCAACTGAACAAAAGTTCTTGAAACTCAGATGTTAACTGGAGCTTATCTAGAAGATAGCACAGAGGCATGGCTAGATCACACCTACAGTCTTCAGTCATCTCAACATCTAAAACAAGAAACAAAAGAAAGAGAAGAAAACTTCATTTTCAGGACATTTTATTTTACAGCCTTGGAAGCATCAACATTATTGTCTTTGGAAAGAAATGAAGTTTACCATCCAAACCATCTTGATATAACCATGTATTTTGACAAAAGTTACCGTTTACTGTAAGAACTGATACCCATAAAACAGGAATTTCTGTGAACAAGTGAACAGGAATTTGTACATAGACCACCAGTATTGGCTTCCAAAGTGCACCCAAAACAAGAACAAAAAGCGCAGATCTAATGTCACCCAGAGAGATTCCTTTTTAATTTTTTACCCTCCTCATTTCCCAACCACTCCCCCTCAGAGCACAATTCAGGTCTGTTTGGCAACTTTATCTCTGAAGACTCTGATTTACAAAATGTCCAGAAAACAAAGCGTATCTACCTATAAAGGCCTAACTTTACATCCCCATTTTTTAAATTCATTGTTAAAGAATAACATACAATAGCATTCTGGACAAGGCTCACCACGTTCTCTTGCTTATTAAAAATTGTGCAACAGCAAAATGAGGGGGAACATTATCGTATGGGGAGAGCGACAAGCCAACTAGCTGACTAAACACCAAAATTAATTTCTTTATGAAAGCTTTATTAGCTGCTATTCATACCTGATGGAATGCCAAATCTTTGTCACAAGAGTTAACAGCTAGATTTTGACAAAAGCCACAATTCCAACAAATTCTGAGACTAAGCAACACAGAAATACTGAAAAGAGCTGTTTCAATAATAGTCTAAGGCCACCATTAAGTTACCTTACATGGAGCTATTCTCTAGAATGTAACCTTTTTCCTAGAAGGAGAGCTCTGTACTACTTTACACTAGTTGTGAATGTACACTTTTAAGTTAAATTTTAAGCACAAAGGCAATCTACTCTAACATATGTCCACACTGCTGTATCTTAGATCATAGCATTTGGAAGTGATTCTCAAGGTCTTAGCAATTCAACCAAAACCACATGGCTAATAACCACAAAAACAAAACAAAACCCCACAACTATCGCTCCTCCCTCACTGGCACTTTTTCTTCCCCATCCCTCCCATGCCCAAGTTATATAATACACCACAGCATCAGACACCACTGCCTGCGTAGTGTTTTCCTCACAGTCATTCTTGGGCTGAGATATAAGTGTGGTAAAAGATTTACCTTACAAGCCTTCAGCTTCCCTGTATAGTTTCTTGCCTGCAACACAAATATTAACAATAATGGTTGCAAACAGAATCCTCTCTCTCACTTTTTGCACAGCTTTGCAAAACAAGACATGAAAAATAAATGATGGAGAACTCATGTTTCCAGTAAGGAAATAATTGCATGTGAACAATTAGTACATCATGAAGTATTTTAGCCTAAAAAGTGTTTCTTCTTATGAAAAAATAAGAGTAAATCTAAAGTGCAATTTTGTGGCCGTTGCGCCTGAGGAGTGCAGTGTGCTCTGGTGGCACTAGGCGGCCTCAGCCACCCATTTATTCTCCATGTTCTCTCACAATTCATAAAAATAGAACCCCGGCAAATGCCTGAAAATACTGCTTTTGGACTCTTTGCTCTTTAAGATAAATCCTCCATGGTGTTAGAACGACCAGCAACACATGAATGATAAGTATTTTTCATTGCACATAATTCTGTGTTCTTAAGCTCCTGCTGGGCCTAAGCTTTCAGCCTCGTACCTCACCCTCAAGCTGAAGCACATACACCACCTCCCCAGGAGAGAAGGAACTCCGTATAACAAGCTCTTCATAATGCTGTGCATATTATCTAGTTCTTACTTCATTTATTAGGTAAAACACACTGTGGCATTTAACGGCAAAGGGCCTAACAACATCACTTCATCACTGTTATCAAGCACAAGAGATCTTTTTGCTTTAAACTCCCCAAAGCCAAGTTCAACAGCAGTCCCTTGCCTCGCTGGGCGACTACCAAGGCTGTCCCCTCACTTCAGTGGGACTCCCCTCTCATCCAGTTTCTACAGCCGCTGTCAACACTGTAAGCATTGCAATGGTGTTCTGCAAGTGCAGAAGGTGCATTCATGAAGCTGCTTCCAAGCTTCAGGTTAAGCTGACCTTCAAAAAAACCCATAATTAGAGAATCAAAACACAGTCTAAGTGAGGAGGACACTTACAATACCCAATGCTGGCAGCGAGGTCTGAGCAGATTCAAAAACTTTTCCCCTGATTATACGGAAGCCTGTTTTTCAACAGGTTAGCTAGTGTCGAACTATGATAGATGCAGACGAGTTGTTTAGCCACTGGGACTCTTGAACTACAGAGGCTTCAGCACCCTCCTTTAACAGGAGGTGGGGGGAAAAGAAACAACAGCAAAAGCACTAGAAACAACACAGGAGAAAAGGTGGCAAAATGGAGGCGTGGCAGGTTTGACAGCAACCATGCTATACCACTGACCTAAGGAGAGCCGTAATGACAGTTGTGTGGCATGAAATACCCTGTTCACCTCCGCAGCTGACGAACATGGTTGTGACTTTAAACTATTGGGCAGCAAATCATTCCACTGCTCAAGGCAGATATGGCAGGAGGCAGTAAGTAAAAGCAGCAATGTGTGAGATGCACTTCAACAACTGGCAGATCTGAAGGGACATTAGTCTTCAGCTTCCCAGCTTTCCT
Source organism: Sagittarius serpentarius (assembly GCA_034782735.1). Taxonomy (NCBI): domain Eukaryota; kingdom Metazoa; phylum Chordata; class Aves; order Accipitriformes; family Sagittariidae; genus Sagittarius; species Sagittarius serpentarius. Next base: position 32,223,207 of record JAVKLA010000007.1, on the reverse strand, counting down.
AACAAGACTTGCTTTAAGGTACTTTTCCTCTCCACCAATGGGAGAAAGAGAGAAGCAACGGGAGTTTCTCTGCAAAAGCAATACTTCACAGACAGAAAAAACAGCATGATGTCTCTACAACTACCAGCACATTTTCAAGGAGCAGGCTTCATTTTAATCCTCCGTCTGGATACCAGCAAATCTACTCAGCTGTAGCCTACGCAGCTAGGCTTTAAAAAAGGAGTTGTCTTCAAGTGAAAGGATTGCACACTGATGTAAAATCAAACTACTTAGATTTAATCATTGCCTGCTTTTTTCCTGGTTTGGAGAAGAAGAAATGTAGCCATGAAAAGGTGCTGCATTCTAGAAACAAAGAATTAGAAGAACATAAAGATTAAAACCAGTACCAGGTTTAGGTCTGTACCTTGAATGTATAGAACCATAGCAAAGGAAGCACAAAGGATAACTGAATTCCTCCCTCAGAAATTCATCTTGCAAGTTGCGGGGGGAAGGAAATCTCTGCGAGTTGATATGACCAAGTTCAGCCAACAGTACAAAACCAGCATGGTTAAGAGAGGCATGTGCATGGCATTTGTGGGCGGAAAGAGAAGGGAAGATGACTTAAAAACACATAAAAATGAGGATTGTTTTATTACCTCCAGAATTTGTCAGACCAAAAGCTATACCAGACAAATGACTAATTTCCACACTGTAATAGTACACAGGTGGCTGCACTGTGCCTTCACAAAAAACATTAACTTTTCCACTTAGCAGTCAGCCTGATCTCCAGCCTGTTGAATTCTTACTGTTAAGGATACAAAGCCATTTTCTGGAAGTTTACTTCAGGAATAATGAACCTAACCTGTCAGAAAACAGATGTTTTAGCAGAGTTTCAATCTCTTGTGGTACTGCAAACACACTGATGAAATAATCTGATTCCTTAGGGCACTCTTGTCACTTTTTGGATTCAGATGGGGGGGGCGGGGGGAGGGGGAAGATTCTTCTCTGTGTGCCCGCTACAATCTTCCTTCTGGACCAAGGTGAAAAGGAAAAGTTGTACTAGAAGATATTGGCATACTGAGAGTCTTGCCTTCTTCAAAAGGATCAGATATGAATAAACAGAGAAGGGAGAAAGAGGGATTTATCAGGAAGCAAGTAAAGACAATAAGCCCCTAAAATAACTAATGGAATGGAGAGCTAAGAGCGAGCATACTCACCCAGTAGTGACAGAGCAGTACCTGGGAACAAACATCTAGGGAGAATTGCCCAAGCCATAGGTCAACATAAACACAAGACCAAACAAAAAAGGTTGGAAACACATTTAGAAATTAGAAAGTTTATGACAGAAAGGTGGGATTCTGAATTCTTGCAAAAAAACCCACCATCAGTATTATCTATGTTATTATTCAGTTTGAATGTTTATTTATTAACTTACTATTTGTGATTATTAATGGGAACAATAATGCAGCTGCTTGTAGAAGCAGGAAGCTGGACTCCAAGACAGGATGCTCTAGGAACAAACAACTTTCTGCAACTGATTATTTCCATTTTAGGTAAAACTACTGGTCTTCCAAATCCTACAAATGGTCATACTAGCTCAGACCAAAAACTATTTGAGACCACTATCCTATTTCCAAAAAAGATGACAGGCAGATGCCTAGGAGAGAGGGACTACAGAGCAAGCATATATGAAATGTTCCCTCGTATTTTCCTGGCTTCCAGCCTCTTTAATTCAAGCTTGCTTATGGGTTAAAAAAAAAAAAAAAAAAAAAAAAAAGTTTGCCTCGAGCATCACATCTGATAATGTCAGAACATAAAGTAACCCCTGCAAGCCTCAACAGCTCTTGTAACAGGATACCCATTATCCCAAGTCTTTAATCCATGTTCACAGAATATTGCCCATGAGTTACTGTGGAAATTCACAGCCGAATATTCTGTTGGTAAGATCTCTTTGCTATCTGTTTTCTCATGAGGTTCTCTTCATGCTGCTCTGTTGCTCCAACTTCCAGAAAGGCAATTTTAAATTTCACCTTCAAGCAAAGAAAATAATTGCTTAACCCCAGAGTAGGAAAAGTGATTTTGGAAAAATGCATTTGACAGCCAGCAGCAGTAGTCCCTACATATACCACAGATTGCTAAAGGGAAAATAAAAACTACTTGATGCATGACATCTTGAATACTTAAGAACAAGAGGACTGTAGATCATACAGTTGGAAGTAGGAGATGGGTGGCGTCAGGAGACTTGACCTATTAAACTGTTGGAATAAAAGAATTCCAACATAAGAAAAGAAACAATGAAAAGAATAGATAAAATTTCAGCATTCATGTCAGTATCACGGAAGTTACAGGTTCATACAAGTTTCTTTTCCTCCAGTTTAAAGGAAAATCAATACCAATCTACACATGAATTCACTGTATTCATTATCTTTAATAGAAATGCATTCATGGCACTAACTGGAAATACATCTTCTCCATACTTTTTTTGGTGCTGCAATAAAATAGTTAACATGAAAGAGTAATCAGGTATCTCAAAAGATCTTCCTGCCTGCTTACTGTCTCCAGTCCTATCTTCTCCTAGACAAAGCAATCTCCCCCTTTGATGACTTTGAGCCACACAGCCGTAGCTACTACAGTGTAGTTAACCACAACACGTAGATGTACCTGGACTGCAGTACAGGAGCAAAGATAACTGGGGCTGAAGGCAAAGTGGAAGCAGCAGCAAGATCTTGGGGAGAGGACAAATATTTCTGGTTGTTACAAATGCATTTGTGGTATTTTTAACTGGTTATGGCCAGTTGTAAATTTCACTTGCTTTTATGCTATTGTAACTGTCAACATGGAGTACCTAAACCATTTTGTAAAAGAAAGCTGTGCCTGGAAAGCATTGACAGTGCAATCACCACTTAATGGATTATTTTGAATAAGAGTGTTTCATCTGGTGAAATGAAGAGAGGCCCCACTGGCATTTGAAACAACACAGGACTGGCACCAGAAAGCAAGCCGCACAATCTACTTAACTGTAGAGGGCCCTGTAATTTTTGTACCTACTGGAGACGTATGTGTGGATTAGTGTTAAGTCATGCTTCTTCAATGCAGTGGCAACTTCAAGAAGAAATTGATAACAAAAACTGTAACTAGAACTATTTTGACTTGCCTCAGGAAGGCAGAACGAGATGAAACGGGCTAAGATTATGCTGATGATACCATGTTCCAGAGTTTCTCTTTCCTCAGACTTACAACTCATGGGTACACAGAAATGCCTGCTTAAGGAACTCCTTTATCAAATCTGTGTGTCTTGTTCTAACATTGTATTATTGCTGTAAACAAGTAAACTCTTCCTCTAGAGTTTACTCTAGAGTTTACTGAGCATCTCAGCAACCAGAAGTCTTAAGAAGCTTATGGCACTAATACACAGGAGCAAAAATAGGTGTTCCTCTTCCAAAAGGAGTATCAGACAGGGTCTGCCCTGAGGAAGCACACCAGAGCAACACAAACCAGCAATGTCATCAATCACTATCCCAGAACTTGTGAAACTAACACACATTTGGAATTCAGGAAGGGGATTCATCACAAAAAATCGTGTCTGTTCAAAGTGGAACAGAACCAGGTTGTGAACAGATGTAATGTTTGTGAACTCATAAAAGTGACAATATTTCAATACAAGCAAAACTATAAAACAAAGAAAATGACATTTGCAGTTAGTTCCATTACCGCCAACAATGTGGATAGACTGGTTAGGAGTGGTGTGGCCAAGTGGTTACAGCAAAGGATAAAGTTTGGGTATAATCCCAGCTGAGACAATCACTACACTGACCTCAAGAAAGCCATCTGACCTCCTTATGCCTCAATCAACCAGCTGGAAAACTGGATAAAAAGCAGGACTGGGTTGAAAACCAGATGTGCAGATAAATTGGGTCTTCCTGGGTAAATAAATTACAAAATACCCTATACAGAACATAAAGAGTTTGATGCAGGTGGGAACGGCTTATTTAGCACTTTATTATGTGTTTGATTAAAAAATGGCACTAGGGACTGACACTGTAAACACTGCCAATTTACTTGGAAACGCATTCACATTATCAGAATGAAATGAACTGGAAGGGAATGCAACAAGGAGAGAATACAAGACAAAAAAATGAATTTTATAGGCAGAGTCCTCAGGAAGTCTCTAACTCACACACTGAGATATTTCACACAGGATATCTTCAACAAGTTCATATTGCTCATCTGAGGAAACTCAGTAAGTCTCTTCATTCCTTTTTTAAAGTTCTAAGCTGCAAGCATGACTTCAAAAGCAACACAAATGATGTTAACTTTTTATGAAGGTCTCAACTTGTTATGTACAATATAAAAGTCCATAAAACAATGGACAAAGGCAGAGATAAAGAACAATTTCACATATACAGCAGACTGCACACGAAGATTTTTAATAGACAGGTGATTTTTCAGATCATTATCACTCTGTATGATTTAAGTATACCTGCTCCTCATAAAGCAAAAATTTTAAAACACTGTACCTTGAATTCCTTTAAGACATCCAAGTATTCATCCCATAACTTGGGGGAGCAAATGAATAAAGTCCTTTTGAAAAGTAAGCACACCTTATAAAGTACCACCTTAATGAAACCTCTAGTGCTATCTGGTTTAACACACGGAAGGGGAAACACACATCCACAATCCCAGTTTTTGATCTTGCCACTGACTAGCTTCTGAGAAGTCGTTTTCTGCATCTTAGCCTCAGCTGGCTCATATGTAAAAGGAATAATAATAATACTTTTCATTGGACTAAAAAGCACAACAAAATAAACAAAATTTCAATCACCACATGTAAAGATTAGGTAAAATAGCCCTCATTTAAACCCAAAGCACAGACTCTACATTCTTATCACAGACTATACATTTTGAGATAACTAACACAACAGAACTAGATGCACAGGTGACAATAAGAGAAAAAGAGCTAATGGGATGAAAACCAAGACAATGACCTCAAAATATATAATAAAGAACTTAACTTCAATAGCTTTATAAACATGCATCATACGTCACATCGCCAACATTTCATAAACGGAAACACCACATCTCACATTCTCCTCTCCTTCTCCAAAAGGAGTGAACTGGTAAAATGTAAGAGTAGAATTAGGATCAATTGAAGTCAGATCTCCAAACATCTTTATTTTGTTTTCTTTTGGACTTCATCTGGACAAATACACACACTTTTAAAAGGCCACACGTTTTGTGACCAACAGTCCTGGCAACATCGATCACAACCTGACAGACTCAGGAAACCAATCAGATGACACATAAAAAGCAAGTAAGGGAATTAACTGCAGCTAGGATACTCTTCCTTTACAATAAAAGGTACTAAACCAGATCTTCAGCTGCTTGGGCATGTCTTGGTAAATTAGTTCCAAACCAGGCATCAAATCTCATGCTTTAGGCAAGGACTATCATTCCTTTGTACCTGAATGCACCAGCATCTAAATTTCTAGGCATAGGTTATGTTAAGTTTCAGCTCTCTAAAGTACAGAGGCCTTGACGTCTGTCTATTAAACATTTACTATGTGGTAAATGGTACAAGTAGCAGTATTACCAGAGCCTTACAGCACACAATCATTGAAGGAAGAGTGACTTCTAAAGACTCACGATGAATGGACACGCAGTAGGCAGCGCCTATTTCCTTACCTTCCTCCATGTTAAAGTAAAAGGTGTATCTGAAAAACAATTGCTGTTTGGAAGCCGAAATGCCAACTGGAAACTGTAGATCAGCATCTGGCTCAGACCCTATGCTTTTGGAGACACCTAAGTTCCTAAGAAGTCAAAAGTGACTTTTGTAGCAAACCAACTTTGCTTGCTTCCCAAATCCTGCCCTGTCACAATTCTTACATACTAATAATCTTTTCAGACTGAAACACCTAATATTATCTGTTTAAATAGAAAACAGATGACAGAAAAAGTAATAGACCTAGCAAAATTATCTTAGTTTGGAGAGTTGAGGGTAAAACAAAATCACAGGTTTGGATTTTTCACCATAACTTTTGTTATGAAAAGAAAACCACAACTTCATACCACGAGAAGCATTAGAAAAGTGGATGCCTGATTCAGAATGACTAATAAATTAATAATAAAAAAAAAGAAGCCACCAGGTCCACACATTCATGAGGCTAATTTCAAAAAGAATAGTTCTACTACTACAAGAAGTGGGGAGGAAGGATTACAAAAGCTCATGGTTACAGCTATATAGGTAAGATTGTTTTTCTCTAAAAGAAAATATTCCGAAGTAATCACATCCAAGTGATCAAACAGTACTAACCTGGCATTTAAAAAACCACAAAATGATAGTTACAATACAATGATAAGAGTTGGCAACACTGACTTTGCAGTAAAAAATTACAGAAAAAGAATACTATGCATTTCAAAGTCCATGTAATCCCTGCAACTCACGAGTGACAGCACATCCGTTCAGCAGATACGGCAGTATAAAAAGGTGGTTACAGACTTGGGAAAGTGGGTATCAAGCACCAAAGCAAGGTGCTCCACAAAACATTTTCATTATCCCTCAGCCAGCTACTCTTCACCTTCCTCACTGCAGCATTGCACTGCTGAGAAATTTTGCTGATGTACAACTCGACAGATTCAGGATTTTTGTAATGTAGGGAAGCTGAAGAAGTTGAGGCAATCTATTTCCCTTTCCTGCAAAAAAAACCCCAAACAAACTCTGATGCACATAAACAGCAACGATGAAGATCAAGAAGTATTCTTCTTGTTTTGATATCACTTTTACACCAAAAAAGTTAAGATTCAGTTAACACACGTTAGCAACTTCCATACAACCAGAAGGCTGTGGAGATCTGGAATATCTTCGTATCTGAGAGCACAGTTATTTTAAGGGCCAAATCCTTGCAAACCCCCTTCAAACCAATGATCAAAAGGGGAAGTTCTCCTTTGTCTGTACGCTTCACGCATGCTTTGAAGACATTGCTTCCAATGGCTGAAGTTGGCATATTAGACTATCAAATCCAGGTATCAGTCAATGCACTGTCTACACAAAAATCTTATTTTGAGCTGGGGATCTCTACCCAGAATTCACCTAACAGAACATAATTTGGCCTATTATTCTTTCCTGCCACTACAGACGTTTTGAGACTATTACTAACATAAAATGATGACTTCAGTGAGACTAAATTTACAGAACACCATTCTTCCACATTTTTCCACCAAAAATATATTAATGATTTAAGAAAAAAATTATACTTCTAAAAAAAGCTTATATTACATTATGCATTGTCAATTACACAGTGTAATGCAAGCTTTTTTTAAAAAGTATAATTTTTAAGTGTAAGTGTTGACCTAATGTCAATTATGGCAACACTATGTTGACATCAAGTGTATTTAAAGTGCTCTTTCAAGGGGAAGAACATAGCAAAATCATTTTTAGTCACCACAATCATTCACTACAAAGGTTTTAAAAAAAATGTAATTTCCACTTTCCCTGTTTATAGTCAGATGATATCTTTAATGATTGCTGTATCCACATCAAGAAACAAAAAGTGTTTAATGCCCAGGCATTAATTTCTAATTGAACCAACAGAGTTATCAGAAATTATAGTAATTAACGAAAACTGCTCATCCTGTGTTGTTAGTCCACCCAATTAATATCCAGAAGTTACCCAAAGCTTTCAATGCTGCACTTAAAATAGACAGTACCATGTGCTTGTTCAGCAGCAATTCTGTGAAGTCAGCAAGTCTCAGTACTATTTGCATTAGTCACTCAAAATTACTGCTTTCCAAAGGTTTGCCGACAGGATACTGCCAACTAATTTCATCACTGCTTTTCTGTTTCCTCCCATTAAGAAAAGAGGTAATATTGCACAGTTTGCTACTACGGTCTTTGCCAGGAAAAAAGGGAAGTGGGGTGGGTGGGAGGATATTACGAGAACTGCCTTACTATGCTACAGTTAACTTAGTGCAGCTTCCTTCTATATACCAAGGCCAGAAGGAAAACATTTTCTTAATCAAAGGCATAGCCATGTACATATAAAAGAACAGTATCAGTGGGCCACCTTAGATTGTATGTTTGAAGCACTGTCTTAAGAAAACAAATGTTCAGATGCTGGAGGTATGTTATTTTCAGATACCAAAGTAGCCTCTTTTCACCCTGAACTGCTATACCCTTCAGGCTTAGCTCAACAGGATGACAGAAGGTTCTTCTGTCACTACTGTCTTTATCTGGACAGAACTCAAGCCTCATAAACTGGAAGCTGTAACCTTACAGCCACTTTATAAAGATAACTGTGATTTTACAAGGGCTGAGGATTCTCTGGTACAAAGATCAGTGTCACTGCTAGATTTCTTCAGAAACAAACACCAAGACAGAAACATTTTGAAGTTTTCATTCTGATGCGGAGTAGGTCAAACCTACATTTGCTCTTAGGAACAACTCTGCAACCATGTCATTACAAGACTAAAGGTCTTGTCATACTTTCAATTGCAAGCAGAGGAATTATTTTGAGATATAATTACTAAGTGGAAGCTTTCTAAGAAGTTTTTGCTTAGAGTGACATTTTTCACAAGAAGAAAAAATTAAAGATACTTAATTTGGAAACAATGCTTTTCATTGAGTCTTTCAGCAGGGGCTTTCATTCCTGTCTTATATAGTTCTTGGTTCATAGCAAATGTATGCATGGAAATAAACGAATTAGGGAATAGCCACAGAATTCCAAGTCTGCTTTAAGCATTCTCTATAAAAAAATCAATCATTTTTTTTCCTTAAGCAAATTTGTTTGCATATTAGCTTCCGTGCTTATAAGAACATGCGTATGCACAGCATTCACAGAGGACTGTAACAGTGGTTTTAGTGCTAAATGTTTGGTTTTGGTTTTTGTCCCCCCCCCCACCAAGGGAAAGCAAAACCAGCGTTTTATTACTTTTGTAAATGTCGCACTGGCAAAACAGCTGAAGTTGGCTTGTACCAGTTGGTTATCATCTTTGATAAAATTAGAAGAGAAAAATGAGATTTCAGATATCACTGGAAAATAAAACCAAGATAAGGTTGTCTGCTCAGGATCTGATGGAAATTTTGTACAGAAAGGCACCAAATGGCTAGCCATAACTTAAGTACAGGAAAGAAACATGTCTCCAATGCTCATCTCATTTTCCATTGTCATCATATTAAGTCTGCAGACCTCTGAAGATCAAAGTGTCTGAAAAGTTAAAATAAAATAATTAAAAAAACCCAAACAAAACCAAACAAAAAAAACCCAAACCCCAATGCCTAGATTTCCTTTAGTGAGTTTTAAGCCTGAATGACTCCTTCTGGAGACTACAAAGTATTACTGATAGCAGACAGGAAAGAATTCACATGTCTGCCTTTGTATTTTACCATAAACTTGCACAAACTTCAGTTATGTCTGGAAGCCAAACATAAATTAATCACAGAGCAAGCAGGTATTGCACAATCCAGTGTTTTCCTTATCTTTAAACTTCTCCCAGCTTGGACAGATGTGCCACTCTTCACTCTGCTAGAAGACAACAGAACAGATGAGATCCTGGAAATCCAGCTTTCATACTCCGACACCCAAAGCAAGGGGCTCCCAACCATTAAAATACTGCCTGAATTCAAAGCTCACGTATTATGAATTACTGTGTAACATAGTTAAGAAAGAAAATGTTCAGAATAATGGGATTCTCAACACCACGTCTTCAGCTCCTGAGTAAATCCAACATTTTTTCCCTTTGTTTGGGGATTAAAAAACAGTCCAGAATCACTCTCCAGTACACAAAAAGCTACAAGAATTCTCAAACCACTCAGATCATGAAAAAAATAGAAAGCTCCTCTTCTTCAAAGACCTAAAAGCTGAAGAACTGAGCTCCCTTTAAGAATTTAGCTTCTCTGAGCAGAACAGTCTTCTTGCGCACATCATTTAGTGCAAGAAGCAGCCAAGGAATAATCTGCAGAGATTAAAGATGATCCTGTGACTATCGCACAAGAATCCTCAGGTAGGGAGAGGGAAGTCTGCATTGAAAGTAGGCACTATCATTTTGTTAAAATTAAAAACCAAACACACACAAAAAGGTTTTCTGTTGGTAGCAAGTGGTCAAGAAAATAACACAAGAACAAGTGTTCAGAATTTTAAGAACTTACATGAGGGCTATAAATGTTATGCCATCTCACTATAGTGGCTCAGAACACAAAAGTGAGCATCCTCACAGGTACTGTATTTAAAACTAAAGGATGTGTAGAGATTACTGAAGACATACAGGGAAAAATAATTATTTTTTCCCCCAAGAAGTACACACAAACACACACAAATTCATACAAGAACCAACTATCCTTATCTACTTTCAGCATCTTACCTGTAGCTCTACGAATATAAATTAAAGCAAGAACTATGTCCCACAACTTCTAGCTTCCCCTGTTTCACTCTGCACTGGAACACAGTAAGTATTCCATCTTTGAAAATTAATTATATCTGTCAGGAATTCCGAGCAACTACGATGAAAAGGAGAGACTTGACTCTACTTCCAGGTTGCTTTGATAATCAGCAAAGGGGATATATAAGCTACTTATGTAGGGCCAGCTCACAGCTTTTCTGCAGCTTATGCAAAACTGAGCTTTATTTAAGTTAAATAAACAGGAACAGCAACCTTCAGTTTTGTGTTTGCAGCAGAAAGCTCAAGGCAACTTAAGGAGTTCTATATTAAGACTTGAGTTCGCATCAGAGCGTACCTTTAAAGTATACCCTCCTGATCAGCCTCTCCTACTACGCTCGATTCACAAGAGTGGTTTCAGAGCACACAAACTGGATTCCTTTTAAATGAACCAGAAGGTAGGATCCAGAACCTGCCTATTGTCCTGCAGCTGCTAACGGGCATTTGGTCCAGAGCAGACTGGAGCTATATGGAATCAGCACTCCTAAAAGATGTATAGCACACTTTGCTTTACACATCTGTTCCTACTGGGTCATATTACTTACTAATAAAGACACAGGCTGAGAATGTCCCTTTTCTTAGTACAGGTAATCCAAGGCTTTTTTACCTCATCTGTGGTAACCTGCACTCTTGGGTTCCACAGAAACACTAGCAACTGTGGGCCAAGGGGAGTGCAGACAGCCTACAGGCTGTCCCCACGACTGAGCCAGCTGCCAACCTCAGCCAGCATTCCCTGTACGAACTCCCACCTGCAGCACTGGGAGGGCACAAGCAGGGGCAAAAGTCTGAGCTGCAGCTGTCCACAGCTTCTTCCACTGCAGCCAGGGAGCATACGTGGTTAGCCTCTCAGGGTGGAGGACTCTTGCCCTACTGCAACTGAGGACCAGGTACTGAGCAGACATCTTAAGATCATAGGGGTACTTTCTCCCATTTAAGGTTACAATGGACAACTACATACTTTATTTTTAAGGAAGACCTGTATCTATGGCATGAGAACAGAGTTTTGCTTAATGTTAGCCATGCCGACTTTCTCCTTCCCACTGCAACGGAAGTGACGGTTCCCTAACTTCATTATACAAGGAGATGGATTCTCTCATTCTTTCTGTAGTGCCCCAGGTGGAGCAGAAAAATCTCATTAAGAATCTGATCAATGAAAATTTTTAAAAGAAGAGCTGAAAATGAAGTGTAGTTGTTAACGCAGTTAACATTATTGCAGCTGTGTGGCAGTATGAACTGAACTGACAGCCCTAGAAATCGTGACTAGCTAACAATAAATAATGCTGTCCTTGCAGCCAGACAGGATTGATTTTTTTTGTTTTTCATTTCTACAGTTCTGTGAAGCACTGCCAGTTAAGGAAAAAAAAAAATTAAAAAGGAGCAGGCTATTTCTTAACAGAGTAGCTGCAGAGCTAACACACTAGAAGATAACTAACTTTTTAAAAAAAGAAATTACATTAGAAAAAGTAAACTTATTTCAAAAAAATATAACCACTAACTCCAGTAAGCACAGATATTAATGGGAATGATAACTGAACATGCTTTCTTTTTTATGATTTACTGAATAGCAGGAAAAGCACCTAGAACTTCATAAAACCGTGCTAAAGCAATCTCTACAAATTTCTCAGCGTTTGAGAGAAAGACTGCATTTCAGGCATCTATGCATGACAGGATTAAGCATTATAAATAAGACATACTCCTAATTAATCCCTTGCGCCCATCCCTTTTTATAAAGGTGCAACAGAATTTTTAAAGCTATGAACAAAAATTGCAACCGTGCACAGCTCTTCTCCTAAAACCAGGCATTTCCTGTACATCAGTAGACTTCACAACAGTGTTCTTTCAACAAACAACTTGACTATACCATTTAAAAAAAAAATAATCTAAACATCTAAGGTTAAAAGCTATACCTAGGTATGTTTTAATGGTTAGCTCAAAAAAAAATCTGGATCCCTATATCAACGGTACTCAAAAGCAAAACAGAACGGAAAGTTCCAAGAGAAGAACAGTCTGCAAATGCAGGTGATCAAAGGGACTTTGCAACTAGGCCAATAAGCAATGGTGTTGTCAGGAATTTCATAGCTAACAACTAATATTCCAAAAGGCATTAGAAGTGCATCACTTTGATCTATATCCCAGTACACATCATCACAACGGGCAGGAAACACCTATCAAGAGAGATAACGATAAACTCAAGTGTAGCCAAAACAGATGCCTGTGCCTATAATTAGAAATGTATTAATCAGCATATAATATAATTAATATTAAATATAATATATAATTAATCTAATTAATATTAAATTTCCTTGAAAGTGATATGAGAAATGTGATCATCAGAGGGGCAAATAGAGATGGATATAGTTGCATGTAGGACAAATCCACACAACAGAAGTTGCCAGACAAAAGGACAAGAAAAGCACAGCAGACGGTAAATATGCAGGACATACTCCCAAATACATAAGAAGGATGACTGGCAAAATATAAAACAAAACAAGCAGTACCGGGCATACAGGAGACCACCCCTTGCGGGTAAAAAATACCAGGCATTTGATAATAATAGAAGAAAGACCAGTCCACACTGGTTCTTACTTCACTCAAAGAGCTCTCAAGCGTGATCACCTTGACTTCCAAGAACCACCAAGGGCCATAACTACCACTGCTAACCGCACAGCATCAGCTCCGTGGCCCTGTATACTCACAGCTAATTACAATGCGTTAAAGACTAACAGTTTTGTGTACACAGTGATGATTAATAACATAAATGAGTTACCTTTTAGCAAGATGTGTGCTGTTAATGAATGAAATTAACAGTTTTAAACCTTAAAACTAGCCTGATCTGCCAGCCTTCTGAACACTCCTATCACAGCAGTCTCCAGTTCCATGGTATCTATCTAGCTATAAACACACGTGAAAGCGCATATATTCAGTCCCAATACAAGTTCCTTCTGCCTGCGCATGTATGAGTCCATCTGAAGGTCCTGTTGGTTCAGGAGTCAAGCAATTCAGTTAACTTAGTGCTGTGCTCATGATATGGTGCCCACAAAATTGCAGAGCAGGGAAAAAGGGGCTATACAGTGTTTCCCATCCCATTATGTTCTGTACATCTATCATTTCAAGTCTGGCACAACAATGAGGTAGGGATGGCAGGGGACTAATGCAGCTTCTAGGCAGGAAAGCAGCTAGCTTGGAGTGAAGGCACAAGTCTGGGTCTATTTGCACTGTGAAACAGAGGAGCTTGAACCCAAGGAGAGAACATCCATATGCACAAAACGATCTCAAACCACAATGACGTTAGAGACGTTTGTAAGCATATCAAGGCATCTGAATAAACCAGCTGTCTGATCCCTGATTAGTGACAAATGCTCCCCTGAAGACATTGCTCAGTAGTTCCAAATGCAAGAACTTACGCTTTAAAAATATAATCACTTTCTAGAAGTATGCACTGTATAGCAAGTTTAAGGAGAGTTAGCTCTTCCTTTTTTTCCTTCCTAAAAGCAGGATGAAGTGTCAAACACTGTACTAAGTTAGAATAACCATATACTAACCACATCTTGTTCTCAGAAGTCTACAGGCAATTTTTATTCCAAACACAACTATCATAAATCAAGATTAAGATTAATAATGTATCTTAAATCCAGTAAGATTTGCACAGTACAAAGTTGACATTTGGTTTTTCAGCCATTAGCTCATTAGTAGTAGTTTGCTCTTTTATGCAGAATGGAATTTTAACACTGATCCTTACACAATTATTTGCAGAAATATCTCTGCAGGACGAAGCCACCCTCCCACTGAGGATGGCGTTTGGTCTGTTCAAGAGAAACTCAACATCCTCTTTCACTAGATAGTGAAGACTCAAAACTCTTTGCTACTTTTGTTCTCAATTAACTCAGCATAACTCATCTTCAGTGCAGTATCTTTAATACTGCTTTTAGCACGGAAATCTGTATGAAGTGTCTACAAGCAACTACAGAACAAGGACAGTAAAGCCAAAGGTTGAAAGATAATTACACACTTTTTCCACATCTACAGACTTTATGTTGTATACAGCCATCGTATCTACTTTTTAGTAGCAAGAAGCAGAGGCTATCATAATCTCAAACAGCAGGATTCTTCTGTTTTCTTTTTTCCTGGAAGAGAGGAAGATAAGAAACAAGCATGCACTCACTGTCACGTTTTCACATACAAAGGAGACATGGACACGTGTTCTGGGATGTCTTTGTGCTGCCATCAAACATTGCAGCCAACTATACAAACAAAGAATTTGGTTCCATAGCTAAAAAGGTCACTCAGACATCAAGAACAACAATGTTCACCTCGACCACCTTATGAAAGCTATACTCCTTTTCCATTCCAAACAATTGTTTTCTCATTGTGAGGGGAAAGGCAAGTCACAGGAGACAACCTATGCTAAAAGGAACGCTACAGGAAGAGTTGCGGTCAGACAAAAAATCACTTACAGAAATAAAAAAATACTCCTATATGAAGAAAAGCATCATTGGACAATATATAAACAAGTCTGGACTAATGGTTAATCTTTCATCATGGCTTTGGAAGTAAAGCATTGGCAAGAAACTAAAGAAAAACTCTTCAGACACTAAATGCCCAAACTGTATACTCTCACACATGCTTAGGAAAAAAATAATTTTGTTTATTAATGCTACTTCATTTTACTACTTCATCATTTCTCCTTGCTAAATGCAGTCTCATTATGACATATGGATTTCTCATGTGAAATTCCAACACAGACTTGATTCAAAGCAGAATACACTCAGCCCTTGAAGTTCTGCTCATATGCAGCTCTTCAAGTCAAACCATGTAAAACCTTCAGCCTTTTGATGACTTGCACCTGTCTTACAATATTTTTGAAGAATTCCTGGCTACTCAGAAATTGCTTTTTCCCCTGTCTAATAATCTCTTCTGAAATGTATTTTCACTTCAAGTTTGCCAAAAGCATGCTAACAGCAAGGATGGCGTAAAAAAAACCCTAATTCAATCAATGAGCAGACAACTGTTTAATATAGGCAAATAAAATGTACTCATCCGAATCAGTCAGATCATGTTTTCTCCAAACTAGTAAACAGCTGCAGACACAGTCTGCTTCCCATCAAATGTTCCATGTATAACAAACTATACCTTGTATCTCTGATGGTTCACTAGTAATTTTTCAAAACCATGACTTTCAAAACATATGACAACTATATTTTATTGAAGAAAGGAATAGGCTTAGACTGCCCAGGCCACAAATTGGACACCAATCTAGAAACTACGGTAGGTGCCAAAAGTCTGCTGAATGTCAGTATTTGCCAGCATTTTTATTATTATGAATACAAGTGCAGACCAACTTCTTCAAAGAAGAAACACGCTTCAAGTGTGACAGAAAAGCAAAAGCTCACAACTCCTATTATAACAGCACAGGAGCAGAGAAAATAACGCCTTTAACACTGTCTGGAAAAGGTATCCCGAAGGAGTAGTTGTAAATGTGTTTAAAAGATGGAGAACCTTAAAAGTAAATGCACATCTTACATTCTGGTCTGTGGTATCAACAGTGCTAAAATAACAAGCGATTTTGAAAATCTAGTAAAATTTCGACTGCCACAAACATGAAAACTACCCTTAGTGAGATCACTGAAGTACATAACTTCTACCCAACGTAATTTTTTGTGACTTATTTTCAATTCATTCACAAGAAAAAAATCCTTGCATGTGCAAGAAGACACCGAGGAAGCCAGCGAGACCGAGACACATTTTCAAATCTCTGAACAGCAGTAAACTATTATGAGCTTAAATCAGGTAGTCACTATTTTTGCTTAACTATGTACATAAATTCCTAGCCCTTTAAAAATGTAACTGACTCCTGAACATACTTCAGAGGTGATTTTGCACTAATGTGACTGCTACAAATATAAATTAAGTGCATACCTTCTCTGACTCAGAGTAACAACAAACAGCACAATAAATCAGGAATAAACAAACAGGAAACAATGACCCAGACTACAATCTCACACAGAGGACAATGGAGACTGATCTGGTAAAAAAACGGGACATCAATGCCTAAAATTCTTATCCTACCCTATCCTATCCTAAAACTCTTATCCATGGTTGCAGGCCGAGTTCCCTGTGGCATACAACTCCAAAAGAGCTCCCCTGCTGTTACTGTGATGCCCTGTGGAAGCACAGTAAAGAAAATTGGAATTGATGTCACTTTCAGAAGCATTAATTGTAGTTATAATGTCCACACGGCTATCCCCTGAATAAAACACAGAAAACACTAAAGAACTGTATTAAATTCCTTTTCTGCATCTGGTTATCTATGGTAAGAATCACAAAGAGCCAACTCATTTCATCTATTTGAGAGTTCTTGAAATTTACCTGACAGAATTCTAACAGCAGCATGTGCTTGTTCTAGATCCCAAATATGCATCACTCAAAAGAGAAAATAATCTGGCCATAAATTACCAAACACTTACTCGCATTACCCTTTGAAAGTGAAGCTGAACATGTTAACTTTGAGGACAATTACAAGCCATCTTTATAATTCCTGGAGACTGCCATCACGGTATTGTTAGGTAATGAACAAATTCTTGAATATATCACAAATTCAAGATCTAGAAAATTTTTGGTGGTACGCTCAGTAAAATGACTTACTGCACTGTGACACATCAGACAAGGCATATGGTTAGAGCTCTAATTTGTGTACAACTGATCATTAGAATGAGAAGACATGGTGAAACTCTGAGGTTAACTGGACAAAGAACTCTGCTGCATTTTTTTTTTTTAAAATACGATTCACATATTAAGGAATGTATGCTACACTTGATGCGTGACTTCAGGAAAGATTAACTGCAAATAACTACCAAACAGCTGTATGGCCTGTTTTCCAGTATGTATGGAAAGATAGTCCATAACGTAATATCTTGAATTTCAGCACTAACATAATAGAAGATTTCCTGCTGATTTTACATCAGCTTGTGGTACAGGTGCAAAGGACTTAGGTTACTGGCAAGCATAAGGAAAATTAATCTAGAAACCAGAAGAGCAGCTTCTCGCTTTCCATAAACAGTTTATGAAATTAATTGCAATAGCATACACATCAACTCTGGATGTGTAACCAGCTATGCTATCATTGACCAATACAATCAGAATACATGGAAAAAGCCAAATACTTCCCTCCAAAGGTAATTGATATAGACAGATCACATAACAAATAAGTGGCAATTGGTCCGTCCAAGTTATTTCTGGAAATTTATGGGTCTCACATAAGAACCAAAAAATGTCTGTTTTCATTAAAAAAAAAATAGAAGTAGAGGGAAAATGTCAGTCTTGCAAGAAATTCATTTGAAGTGAACATAATTTATCTTTTAGGTACTACTGCAAAAGCTGTAGTTTACAGTAGATGAATCCCTAACATCTCTTAAAGCTATGAACATACATACAGGCTATGTTTTAGCCCTATAACTCAGGTGCTAAAACTTCCTGAAGAAATCCCAATTGGCTTATTAAAAGAAAGATCAGATAGTAGAATAACTTATTTCTGTAAAAACTCTCTCAAGCTGAAAGAAAAAAATAAAGCCAGGCTTTATGCATCTACTTTCAACAGAGCCACAGCCCAAATACATGAGGTAACTGTTGCAAACTAAGTAACTTCCCTCAGCATGTCAAAAACCCACAGTTGCACACCTTACCAAACTATCTAAAATGTTCTCAAAAATCTTTCTGGGTGCCACAAAACACATGCTAGTATAGAGGGGCATAACAGATGTGTGTACAGACCACAACTGTTACTTGAGAAAGTTTTGTTTACAGACTTATGATAGAGAAATATAATTTTTTTTCCTCTCAAAAAAGGTTATGTTCCCCTTGCAATTCTAAGGCTGCAGGATTAAATTGTAACAGAAGTTGTCAGAGAATCTAGGTAAGTATGCTGTATCAAGTAGTTCAAAGCAAATTAAAATAGCTACATGCATGATTTCTCAAAAAACGTCCAGAGGCAGCAGACAGTCTGGGCTGCTTCTCATCTGACACCAAGATGCACACGTTCAAAGAACAGTGTGAGAACTGAGTGAAAAAGGAAAGAAAAGAGCTTCTGATGCTTTAACTATTTCTGGAACTTTGCACAATAAGAACCTGATGCAAAACTGCGTGAAAGGCTGTAATATATATCACACACGAAAAGCCCTTTACGCTAAATACCTCTCTATCTTAAGAAAAAATGGAAGCCATATTTGCCTAACATTTCTCAAACTATAGTCCTCTGCAACACATACTGTCATACAAGCTTAAGTTCACAAAAAGCAAACACACAGGGACAGGGCATTTGGCATTTAGATTTATCTCTGCCAGACAAGACTGTTAGCATCCTATTTAGGGGCTGCAAGTCTCAAAAGGCTACCGATCCAGTGTTACTCCCCTTATACAAATCTAATTTGGGATGAGTGACAGGAAGCCTGTCTGGATAGCACCTTATGAAACACAGCCCACCTGAGATGCCTAACATTAACTGGGAAGACACATAAAAAACTGTGGATTATTTTACTGAGTAATCATCATCTCTACACTTGCATGAATATCAAGAGAGATGAAATCTAATGCTTGCTATAAACTTTTCAGAAACTAGAATGAAGAGACTTTGGATTTCTCTAAATGTGTTTTATATTTATATATTTGTCATTCTGGAAATAACCAGTTAGCCTACAATGCCTTGCTATCCCAAATAGAAATAATGTTTCTCTTCTTCCATGCTTCACTTTTTCTGTGTTACATATTCTTTAGGACAAGAGACCACTTCTTTGCTCCAAAGGTAATAGTGATAGACTTTAAAATTACAGTTAACACTTTTAGCAACAAGTCTGATGGGAGTTTTGTTTGTTCTTTTGCTTCTTTAAAGATACAGCTCAACTATTCTATACATCCTGGTATGAAAGCAAATATTCTTGACATTCAGCCTTTGGACTCGGTTTTGACCAAAGCCTTACTGAAATGACTGTATTAACCCAAATTCACTTATTAGCACGCTGGCATATGTTCTGACACCCTGTACACTTTCTAGTTAATAAATTAATGCATTTCTGCGTATGAAAAACACACACACGAAATCCTGTCCTTTCTAGTGAAAGTTGTAATTCATCATCTGGCAGACATACAATCCTCAAGTTAATTCTTAGGAAGATACTTATCCTGTCATAGGTCTGATTTTATTTTTAAAAAGAAAACCCAACACTACTATTACAAGACAGAGAGGATTTTATGAGTTACAATGTATGTCAGTTGTAAGCAAGCTCCCCGTAACTCTTCTAGCTTTTAGAATTGTACAGAAATAAGTACTCCTCTTCCAGGCATGCGTTTTATCTGATAAACAGTGTCTTTAGGTTAGACTTTAACATAGTAAAATTTATATAAACCAGTAAAAGTAAAAAAAAAAAAAAAAAAAAGTCTGGGACTTTGCCATAGATGATATGTGAAATTATGGTAAGTGGATTTGAGTTTAGCTTGACACTTTACCTGACTGGCTTTCTTTCTCGTAGCAAATCTTCCAGACTCTTTTCACAGTGTTCAGCTGCCACAACCAGTCTCTCTAGTTGAAAAAAAACCACCAAAAAACATATAAAAGAGGACTAGAATACAAATGAGACACTGGGAGTACAGACTTCTCAGTCTACCTATTTGGCAAATGTTAAAGTATTTTGACATACACTGTATGGAAAATTACATATAATTAAATATTAAAGATGTACAACTTCTGGATATCACCACCATTTTAATTTATGAGATACAGCAGTTTCTCTTTCCTGTTTCCTCATGCAAAGCACTGTCAATCCATCCATCCAGTAACCTCCTAATAAATGCTGAATGCCTCAGCCAATGTCAATCAGATTTGACTTAAGAACAGAGGCCTCAAAGATAAGCACCCACAAATTTGCAGGAATCTGTGGCTGGGTTAATGAGAGAGACTTAAAGTAACACCAGCTTTGAGAAAAGGCACTCAAGAACAAGCACAGGAGTTTCAGTCCTGATGGGCCAACTAGCACATTACTACCTCCAGCACCTCTTGCCCAACAAATAGCTATAGGACTTGCAGGGGTCCCACATGTTCCAAAGACTGATGGGCTGGCTCTGAATACAGAGTAAAAGCCAAAACAATTGTTGCACTGAAGATAGCAATTATAAAGTAGGAAAAGACAGAGGTGTAAGATGTTACATGGGGGTGAGAGAACTCCTAAAGAAACTAGGCTTTGCTACTTCCACTACTCGTAGAACAGCTAGTAGGGAATGTTCAGATTCAAAAATCAAATCAGACTAAACTATTTCAAACATATTTATGCAAGAAGACTGTTACAGTAAGATAAAGATGGAAAATACTTTGAGGAACACAAGTCATCACATTAAAGCTGGAATGCTTGTCACTCAGCTCTTTGTTTCTCCTCTTTGAAGTCAAAGGACCACCTTAGGCTTTCTTTGGAAGAAAACAATTCTGGCCTTCTACAACCCTAGCAAAGATTTACAAGTAATTTCAGTTTGAATGTTTTTCTGTTAATTTTCTACTGCCCTTTTGAGGGTCTTTCGGGAGGAATACATACATCTAATTAATTTTTTTGCATTGTTTTCCTAGTCTGCTATCATATTTCTCTGTAAGAGTAAAAACTGACATTTGCAAGAAAAACATTAAATCACTACACATAGGATTGACTAGTGAAAAATTCTGTTGTTATCAGAATGATAAAATTTGCCACCAAATTTGCCATATTATTTGAAAGTGATTAACTGCTGTTCTAACCACTAGGAACAGAACAGTCTCCTGACTTCATGGTTAGACATGTCATTTGCTTCATGTTACTTCAATTATCAGAAGATATTTGCTCCTTCATATTTATAAACACTCATAAACCTTCACGTTGTTGACTCTTCATTGTCAAAAAGGCCACATTTTCCTATTTAACCATATCTTTTATTTACTGTTATGTTAGCTAATGTTTTTTAACCTTTCATTCCAAACAGCGTTGTAAGAAAACCCCAGTTTCTCTTTCAAGATGTACTAGCGAAAACAAGATGAAAATGAATAAACTTTCTAGATCTGCTGACTGCAGAAAATGAAGAATTTGCAAGTTTGAGAGCAAATGAAAACACACAAAGAACCCCCTGCCCCATGGAGTACTTCAGTGCTCATTTTCTAAAAATCTGAAACATCCTGTCATACTGCATTCCAAAGGGGAAAAAATTACTTGCTCTACTTTATGAGACTCTCTAGCTAATCAAACAAATACATACAATGCACTTTTATATGGGAACATTGTTGATTTAGAAGTTAAAGGTGGCAACCATTTAAATTGTCACAGGTGTCGCAGCCGTTTTGTGGACATTAAGTGCTGTACTCCTGCTGAGCTTGCAACAGAGTAAGATCATCTGAAGCAGAAAAAAAAACAACCCGCAACTGAAGCCTTATTTGAGCTAACAATAAGTGTGATAACAGTTACACAAAAAAAATAATCTGTACTAGAATAATTATTAGTAGGAGAGATCTTGAAGAGCTAGAATAATAAAAAAAAATAAATAAGGGAAGCTTGCAGCCAAGACACGAGATGACTAAGACAAAAAGAATAGCTGCAAATCAAGTACAAGAAACCTAACCATTACATGAAAATGTTCACAAGATTAGAACATGGGTATAGGAGCTCAGCATTGAAAATACATGCATTTCAATGTCCCACACAAAGACATGGCACAGCAACTGAGTACAAGAATTTTACAGTGAGGTATAAAGAAAGTTCTTAGCTTTTATCAGTTAGCATAACATATAACAAATGAGGACAGACAACTAACCTCTGCCTTGACTCTGTAGAGAAGAAACAAAAGCACCAGTACCACCAGTCAGAGCAAAGGCATAAAGTCATTCTGAGACTGAAAAACAGCCACTTCCTAGTGCTATAAAGGCAATATTCTAATCAGTCACCTTTAGATACATTGTCACAAAAATATAACTGTAACCATACATAAAATTTCCTTACTAAACAGATACTCACCATGTTTACCTCTGGTAATGTCAACGTACTGGCAAAGTCTGGGATGCGTGATTGTTTTAAGGATTTGAAATCTCCCCAAAATTTTTATGGAGTTAGGTGTCAGAGGAAGGCCATTACTTCCACAAACATCATGTGGCAAAGCTGAGGCGAAGAAGGTGGAGGCACCCATCTCAGTATCTTTTAAAGGAAACATCTTTTTTGCACAATCTTAAACCTTTTGGAGCAATTCCTGTTCTTTAAAAAGAAAACACAGAGTAAAAATTTATCTGCAAAAGATACAGTTTCTTATGACTCAGCTTACTAGTTATTTACTAAATAATGCAATTAAAGTGTTCCATTTCCCCATAAGAGAGAAAAAAACATTGTTGCATAATGAACGCAATAATAATAGTACAGTGCTGCCACATCATAAACTGTATTCAAAGATGAAAGTATAGTGATAGTTATAAACACAGATTTAAGAATCAAATAGAACTATTTTTAGGAGCAGATAAATGCTTTAATACAAGTAATCTTCAGATGACTACTGCGATATAGTAGGTTATGTATTCAAAAACCAGTAAAGGCACCAAACAGAAAAAAACCTCTTCTAAAATACCACCTTGTCTAAGCAGGCCACAAATGCAGATTACCACAGTTTTAGTGATAATCCAGTATCTACATACTATAGCACTCCTAATATTTCAAGCTATGAAGTAACAACAGTGCTCTGTCCTACCACCATCTTTTTCCCTACCCATAGGTAAACTGCTAGCTCACACACTGACTCAATAACAGATTAAGGAAGTAATCTACATTAAATATTTCTGAGACAGTCAAGCAAAATCAATTAGCTTGCAATTTAGTTCCAGGAGCACTTAGTTTCATGACTGTTTTTCTCTCCAATGGGAACAGGCTCTCTCCTCTGAGCTATGCATTTCAATTCAGTGTAAGCTAAACATTTTCTCTGCACTTTTCCATAACCAAGCATTATGCCCATTCAAGAATATGAAAAATCTAAAGCATGCACAAGTAACAGACATGTCTAAAGTCAGCTAGGCCTCACATAAAACTGTCTGACCCCTTTTTACTAGCAAACTAAGAATTTAATCTGAGGTAAGAAATACCAAAATCCAAAAACTGAATCAAGCCTCTGCTCAGCTCTTTTCTGGATTGCCCAGATGGTGACTCAAGACACTACAAGCTGTCATTAGGCAGTATGACCCCTCTGCACATGTTAACTTCCATAGCACATACATACTTGTGTATAAGGATACATACACAAACAGAGATAAGAAGGCCAAGCTTATATGCTCTTAAGTGAGCTCTGGTCTGGAAGTTGTGATGGTGAAGTAGATGGCACTTCCACATAACATGAGACGAGAGGCCATAGAACAAAAAAAAAAAAAAAAAAAGAAAACAAAAACCAACTTCATTAATGAGCCTATGCAGACAAGTACCATCTAGCTCACTTCAACTCCTGAGACATTACAGCACAGAATCTGGAGGCATCTGTGTATACAATCAACAGAAATAGTCCATTGATGTGGAAAGCACATTCAAATCTCTTGTCAGCTATGGAATAGTAATTATAAGCTGTAAAGAGTAGAAACAGATATGCAGTTGCTCCAGGAAAAGAGGAGGAAGAACCCTCAGGATTTGAAGCCCATAAGAGAAATACTAGGAAAAGCTTAAAGTATAAAACCAACATAATTCTTTCAAACCAGATGTAATAATTTTTTATCATCTTAGGGGCTTCATGAAACAAAAACCAAGTAGAACAAGATTATTCAGAGCACTAACAAAGTTAAGTGATACTTTTTTGTTATTCTGTCAGCCAACATTTACCTGCTGCTTTCAGGAAAAGCTATTCTGTCATGAGAAAGTCACACAGGAGAAACAGAGCATTTAATATGCTAGTGTCTCAACATTATTTTTTCTCTAAGGGAATAATCTTCTTCCCATCACAAAATTCCCAGTAAAAACCTACGAAGTTTCTTTTGTGAATCTTAACTGAGAGAGTGACCCCATAACAGGTTGCACAGAGATCCTTATATACCAAACATATTTACTAAGTCTATACAAGTGGCAATTATGGAACGTACCTCTGTTCTAACTAATACAGTCCAATTTAAGATACAAAGCAAATGTTAGACTGCTCTCATTTGTGTTTTTTTTTTTTCCCTGAAGAAACACAGACATGAGATATGTACATTTAAATTCTAATATACATCATCATATTAAATACGAATGCATAGCATTAAGGAATTAAACTTAAAAAAGGAAGAAAATAAATCTGAAACAGGATTGAGCATTGGAGTTTTTATTGTAGTACTTTTGTATTAAAAGTCTTATTTGTAAAGATACAATGCTTTCATATCTCACGAACATTTCATATTTTGTGGAAGTGATTTGTTTCAGGATGCCAACAATGCAATTTACAGTTAGAATATTCCATTGGAAAGACATAAATCGGACTGAGTGCAAGCACAAAAACTTATTGGCGTGCAGCAAGTTCCAGTTGGAAAGCTTTAACTGTGTATTTATAAAAAGACCCACATTCCTGTAAAAACATCATGTCTGCCAAATGAACTACCCAGCCTCAGAAAGAAAATATATATTAACCATGAAGAAAGAAAATCTTGATTTAGAGAATGAATTATAATCTTGCTTGGCACAACAGTCCTCTAATAACTGCTCTAAAATAAAAAAAAAGTTAATATGATCAGAGTTGAGGGGAGGAAGACTAAAATTATGCTAAACAGCAGGATACATTATGTCTCTAAAAAGTTAAATATGTCGTGTACAATATATTTACTCAGGTAAGAAGTGTTTTCATTTTTACTGTAGAAAAACAATCTGCTAGATAATACTTCTCTAATACATTGTATCTGCGTTCAGCTGACATTTAGAAAGGCATTTTAATAAAAAGAATTGTTAAATATGATCAATTCAATAACCATTTTAAAGAGCTTAAACTTCTCTTGTACTCTAGATCACTCAGCCTACAAGGATGAATTAGACCACCTGCAATGCTTTCAACTAGACAACCACAGATTTATCACTCACTTCCTTTAGTTAGGAAGCACACAGACAAAAAGGAAGACAAGAGATAAGCAAACAATCTTTCCTGTCAGCCACCTAAAGGAATCAATGAAGAATTTTAAAAGGTATGCATTAAAACAAGTTCTCTTATTATAGAGTTAATTCTGTGGAATCCACTAAAGCAATGAAAAAAATTCTCTCTGATAATGGAAAAGAGCTAGTTCTGTCAATAGCTACCTTCACAGTTACACTCTGATCTCCGTCCTTAACTCTCAACTTCCATAAATTCCAGGGACTGACTTGAAAAATAAACCAAGTAACCCCAAAACTAAATTCTTAATCCTTCTACCACCTTTAAAAAGGGCCACACATCACAGCTTAAGTGACAGAGTTTTTTTTAAACTAAATTATCTCAGTCTAGTTGTTTCTCCAGTAACTGACATTTCTAAAATCAAACAGAAGTGTTACACATATTTTAAAAATTCATCTGAAAAAAGATCTTAACTATTTTTAAATTGTGGTGGGTTTTTTTGGTGTGTTTTTTTTTTTAATCCACATCAAAGTCTGGCACAATTATAAACACAGAGTGCTACACATACTCCTCATGTTCAAGGCACACAATTTTACACCTCAAACTCACCTTTTCTGTATAGAAAAGACACATATTGCATTAATGTTATGATTTGGAGGAATTAATTATATCTTGCAGAACTTCCCTATTCCTTTGAAATAAAAAGAAGAGGAGAAAAAGGAAGGTTTGTTATTTTAAACTGACACCAGAAACAGTTATGGCAAATTCAATTTTGGGACTGAATTCTGGAAATTCAATTCTGATAATCCAAAACAGTGAGGATGGAAGAGGAAGCAAAGACTAGTCTTATTAGCGTCAGCTAAAATTACTGAGTCGTCGTTTCCAAAGCACCGTTTATTCCATATATGAGAGACAGTCTATCACATCTGCGAAATAGGTCTGGAATAAAGATCAGAAGTCCAGAAGTGCCCTGGTTTGCATCTCACCTCTGAATGACCTTCCCTAGCCCACTATCTCCATCCAAATCTCCCTTAGAAACCTTTACAGTACACAAAAACACTAACCAATATTCCCAGCAAAATCCATCACAAACAAAAGACCTTTACAAATTCCTACTTAAAATTCAGATTAGCACTGTTTTGATAATCTTTCACTTGATACCTTTTCCATGCCCGACACTGAGAAATAAAATACAAGAGGCAGCCCCTCATCTACTGAGCAACTTATTTGCTCCTCTGAATACCTACTGGTCCCAGAGAACAATTTTTTTTTCTTGAGAATTTAGCATTTTCTATCCATCAACATTTACAACTTTTTCACTGCAGCAGCACTAAGGCAATTGAGTCAATGGACACTAAGAACTTTGCCCTTAAAAAAAAAAAAAGAATCAAAACATATAGATTTGACTCTCAGAAGGAAATATCGCACAAACAGACCAACCTGAATTAATTCATCCTGTGAAACACATCCATGGTTTTTAAAACGTCCACATGCATGCACAAATAAAGACAACTAGCCATGTGCTAATACCTGTTAGTAATTTGAAATGGCTAGTTATTTAAATGCCTCCTATGTATCCAGGTGTAAATGCCCCTCGCCTAATGAAGGCAGCTTCTCAGAATTAAAACATAATTATAATCAATACTGCTACTTAATTATTTTTAAAGCAATTGAGAACAATTTCAGAAGAGCAGGTGGCCGGAACATCCTATGCTTGCACAGTTCTTCATTAAATCACAGTATTTTCAACAAAGTAGGCCACTTCATAAGAAGAAATTCTTTCACAAAATATCTTTTCTTCTTCTCTTAAGTCTTAAAATATTCCTGTTGCAACTACAGTAATTTGATAAAGTAAGTGAAATAAAAGATGCAATTTTTGCTACAGTGTTGCTACTTCACAAGAAAACCAAAACTGTGTGATTTGCCTCCCACTGTCTACCATCACTCAGCTATTCATAAAGTTTATTAAAAAGCATAACAGATATTGAAGAAAAGTTGAATTCAGATTACTATGGAAGGGAGCACAGAAAATAAGTAAGAGTTTGTTAGAACGATCACAATAATGAGCTGGGACATGTTCACTTCATAATAATAATAAAAACTATTAACTTAGCTTAATTTTTGCAGGGAGTGGGAGGACTGTGGATTAAACTTAGTTCGCCTCACAATTTTTTTTTTCATCTGCAATATAAACTTCTACTACAAACATCATAAGACTGCTTAAAAATCTAAATGTAAGCAGTATTGTGTTTAACCAAATGTTTTCCCCTGCGGCATATCATCCAAACATCATCTTTTACAAAGTTATCAAACTTCTCTAACATTCATTGAAGTAAGAAGTATTCTACCTATAAATAAAGAATAACTATGGAGTCATTGGCAGACAATTACAGACTATACACACATCAGGCATACTTAAAAAAAAAAAAGCCCACAACATTTTTATTGTGTCCAAACTAATAAATACAGTGCAGAAAAGAAACACTTTGCTTCAGACTCCAGCTACACCAATTGAGCAACAGACAGAATAAATGTGTGCCAAAATTTTCATTATAATACTGTTACTTGAGATAAACAGAAAATGCAAACCAGATTTTGACAAGTTTCTGATATCATTATCTAGTCTTCAACAAACACACAAATTCTGGGGAGAAAAAACAGACAGGTATTGTGGTGGTTTTGGCACAGGAAACCAACAAATATTTGAAGAGTTATTTCATGAAAATGCTAAAGAGTAATTCCTTTCCCTGCTCTTGTAGGGATATTAAAGCATAACGTCACTCAAGTGAAATAAAGCATTTTTTTAATTTTTGCTGATGGCTTCTACCTCAGTAATATCTGGAGAATTATGTCACACATACATGAAAGCCCCTGTATTCTGTGTAGGTGTTTGCATAAGAACTACTGGCGGTGTTTGGAGCATTTATGGTGTCACAATGTTGCTGCTTTGAAAGCCAGGCAGAAGAGTTAGGGAGATTAGGGACCTCTCAAGTTTTACACCTGCAGCTAGAACATTTAGCTAGTGGGAAAAAATAACAACACTTGGATAGCATGAAGAAAACATCTAACCTAATTTTAATAGATCAGGATAGGCTTTTAGTCACATCTCTCTATTCATAAAGCTGTTACTTATTTTACCTCTTTGTCAGTGTCTTTTGTTTCATAGAATGGCTTGGGTTGGAAGGGACCATCAAAGGCCATCTAGTCCAACCCCCCTGCGGTGAGCAGGGACCCCTTCGACTAGATCAGGTTGCTCAGAGCCTGTTCTGCTACATCAGTGCACATAAAGATGGGGTTTGTTACCGTTTCATTTATACGTTATACACGGCTGTTCAAGAATTAAATCTAGCAAAAGAGAAATCAGCTTTAACCAGTTAGCTAAATGACTACTAGAAACGCCGGTAACCCCGGGCAGCCCTGGTCACCACGCCTTCAGGCCCTCTAACGCCAGCCAGAGCCCCGCGAAGCCCTGAGGTGCTACACGCCGGCCGGCGCTCGCAGCCCAGAAAGGGGCGAACGGGCGCTGCCTTTCCGGCCGGCCCCGCACACCTCACGGCGCTGCGGGGGAGCCCTCGCCCTGCGCCCCCGCCCGGCTCCCGCCCTGCTCAGCCGGGCCGGCCGCTCCCTCAGCCCCTCCGTTACCCAACGGCCACCAGCGGAGGCTGCCCTCGGGGGAGGCTGCCGGCCTGGGCACGGCCTGGCGGGGGAAGGGGAAGAGAAGGGGAAAGGCCAGGGCTAGTGCCGCTGCCGGGGAGGGTACCTGCGCGACCGCCGCCGTCCCTGCCGCCCGCCCCGCCCCCGAGTGCAGCGTCAACACCCTCATCCGCCTTCGCCGCTCCGTGGCGTCACTCCACCCCGCCGGCCGCCGGAAGGACCCTGGCCTAGAGGCATCCTGCGCGATGCCTGAGCTTTCTATTTGTTTGGGCCTTTCGAAAGGAAAAAAAAC
>JAVKLA010000007.1:32157683-32193688 GCA_034782735.1 Sagittarius serpentarius | reverse complement strand
ATGAAAAAAAAAACTTTTACGGGTGCCCCCCCCCCCCCCCGTGTGTGTGTGCGTGCGTACTCTGCCAGTATTCTGAGAACGACGTGTTGAGCGCCTTGGCCGTAAAAACAGTGCTCTCTGGGGGTAGTGAGGCTTTCCTACGCGCCTTCTTCTAAGCCTCAGGCAGTCAGTTGGGCAGCCCAGAGGAGAGGGTCCTTCTTCCCTCAGCGGACGAAGGTGTGTGGCGGCGGTACGGTTCATGTGAGTGCTTCTCGGTGGGGCCTGCGGGGGGGCGGCGGCGGCCGCCTTGCCCCCTCAGCGTGCTCTCAGCGCGCTCTTAGCGCGCCCGCGGGTGGCTTGGTTTGCTCGCCGCTGGGGGACTGTGTCATAGCGGTCTGATGCCCTAGGGCAGGGGCCGGGCTGTCTGGGGCGGGCAGGCGGGAGCCGGGCAGGGCCCTGTTAGTTTGCGTCGAGCCGCTGGCGCAGTGGCGGGGCGGGGCGGGCGGCGGGCGGCTGGAGCTGGGGTTCCCTGCGGGCTGTGTGCTGCGGCAGTGGTCGTAGGGAGGCCGCTGCCGTCCCTCTGAGGGGTATTCTCCTGTAACGGAGGGGCAGGATGAGTGTCTCGAATTAGGGTTCGTTCGTTCGTTGTTGTTTCATTTAT
The DNA here is from genome assembly GCA_034782735.1 of Sagittarius serpentarius. NCBI lineage: Eukaryota > Metazoa > Chordata > Aves > Accipitriformes > Sagittariidae > Sagittarius > Sagittarius serpentarius. The sequence continues at coordinate 32,193,048 of JAVKLA010000007.1, read as the reverse complement.
ATAAGGAATTTAATCATGGGGCTTAATGTGTGCTGTAGCTGTAGGGTGGCATCTCAAATAAAGATACCAAACTTTGCGAGGAGGAAGCGTGCACGTGAAATGGTTCTTCTGAAATCAGTTGTGTTCCTTTATTCAGCCGATCGACTGAAATGACAGTTTGGAAGTGGCATAGCGGTGGGCTGTTGAAAATGCTGTAATAGCTTGGAAAGAACAGGCACAGAGTATCTACTGAGCTTTGCACAGGAACAGCTGTTACTAAGTGAAAAGTAGATGTTTTCTCTGGTTTGGTAAACGGTATATATGTTCGTTATGCTTTTGCATAGGCTTCAGTGAGTGAAAAATGGAGTATAACTAAGTATTTGGTCCATCCTCGATGAAGATACTTGCAAGATTTAACATACAGCACATAATCTGTACAGGGATGCATGGACTGGATAAAAGGGATGAGCTTATGATTTGTTGCTTGTTAGGTTATGTTGCGAGTCCACAGCTAACCAGCATACAGCAATGTTACTGAAGTATCGTATACCTTGAGCTAATTAGTAAGTATTTTTGTGCTAGGTTTAGCGGCTCACAAAATGCAGGAAAATACTACTGCAAAATAAGCAATCCTTGCGTTTCCTTTTCTTTCTGTTTCTTTAACTTAGATATTTATCTTTTTCAATATAGTCATTGCTTTTCACAAATAGTTTTGCAATTTAGGATACTTGCATGGAATCTGTAGTAAGGTGAGGCAGTAGTGATTAAATATAGCACCTCCTTTTTGTATACCCTTATTGTTCACTTAATATATTATTCTCCAGTTACGTTTAAGTAATAATACATTATTTGGCAGACCTGTTGGAAAGTAAGCCCAAAATCTGTAAAATAAAACCAAAGTCCTAAAACTGAGTTCTTAACACTGGATGTTGTTAAAAGGGGTACGGCCTCAGAAATGAGTAACAGATAGAACTTTGACAAATCTTACCAAATAGTTGGTAAAGTGGGGGTTTTCTTGGTTTTGAGGTTTTTTGGTTTGATTTAGTTTGGTTTTTTTAGCTAGCCTCAAGGATCTTTGCTTGTCAACGTGGCTTCATCATAATGTATTCTCACCCTGTTGCAAATTAACAATGTATTCTTGTTATGGTAATTTTGACTTTAAAGAATTTTAGAAATATATTGGTGAGTTGCTTTGATGTTTTAGCAGCACTGAATCCTGAAGGTGCAAGATGTTGAAGGTAGAGGGATATAAATCAAAGTGATTCTTAAAACTATCTTCAGCAAATTGGGCTCTGGAATGTCTTTTTCCAGTTGTAAATATGAAGCTTGTGCATGTTTTCTGTGTATTGCTATAGGTGTATTTGTTTCTTTTACACTTTTAAATATAAAGAGAGAAGGAAACAACTTCTCATTCCCCAGACTGAAAGCAGTGAACAGTCTGGAGAGAATGGTATCAAATGAAAAAGGATATTTGCTAAAAAAAGGACATTTATGCAAATCTGAACATAGTCCATCAGACTGGAAATAATAGAACTCTTGAGTTGCCTAGACCCTTGAAGACTTGATACTTCTGATGATGAAGCATATGTGAGTGGGATAACAATCTGAAAAATAAAAGTTTAATGTGGAAAGGTATGATGAAGTTGCTTTGACATCATTACAAAAATAATTTAGTATGAATTTAACAATGGCAGGCTAACCTAGAGCCTCTTTATCAAAGGAGGGCCAAAGAACCCATGGATATTTCTTCACCCTTTTGGTTTAGATGTTCTCCGTAATGACTTTTCTCTTAAATATACTTGTCTGAAATCTGTTTTAATACATTAGTGTTATCTCAATTATGTATGTTATCCAAGAAGACTAGCAATGAAGTTAATTGTATGCCGTGATGGGGGGAAGCAAGCAACCCTTTAGGACTTCTTGTGCTTTGCAAAATCTTTTAAATCAATTCATGGCATTTTCTTAAAATTGTTTCTGAAAATTAGTCAAGGGATTCTAGTCTGCTGGAGTCTTTGACTGTCTGCTGACCTGGAAGTTTCACAATATTATGTTTTCCTGAAAAGAGAACAGTAAAATGTCATGTGAGTAATGCTCCATCATGCAAGGTATGTTGGTGGCATTCCTCCCTTTTCCTGTTTTTGTTCTTTCTAAAGTTGCCTGCTTAATATCACATTTTTGAAGAACAGAGCCCTAATTTAGAAAACGTTAAAATCTATATCTTTAACTGTAATGTTTATCACTGAAATTTCATGCTATATGCTTGACATACTGAATTCCTAATTAAATTGACACATCATCACAATAATTTGGTGTTTCCAAATTATCTCTTAGTCTTTTGTTTTTCTTCCATAAACTCCATAGAGACCTGGTTGTTCGTGACTTTGGGGGTTGGGGAGGTAGCATTGTTCTTTCTTAAAGTAGGACTGAAGTAGAAAGTAAAACACTTTGGTTTTATGTTAGTCTGTAATATATTGAGATACAGTACACTCATTTCAGTTGGCATGAAGCTTTAAAACCAGTGTCTGGAAATATTGTAAAAATGCCTCAAAATATTTCTATACTTTCATGATATGGCACATTTTATAGTATAGAACTGTGCTAGCTTGTATTATAAGATAGTAACAGACAACATAATGTAATAATCAGCTGTAGTGATTTGTGTGTTTTCTTTCTGAATCAACAGACCACTTCTAAAATTGCTGTTCTGTGTAAATTTATAATTAGCAGTAGAATCAAATTAGAAAAGAACTAGTTTCTCAGCTTCCTCCCCCCACAACATTAAAGTAGAATAAATAATTTTATGGATGTTGTGTTACTCTGTTCAGTTCTGTAAAAGCCCTAAGAAGCAGCAGAGGTAGCTTGTACATTCTGCAGGAGAAGAACTCAAATAATGGCATCAGAATGAAGAGTGGATCTTGAATTGACAAGAAAAAAAATGTATTGAGATGCAAAATAGGAGATAAGTTTTATCTAAGACCTGTCTCGACCAAAAGTGAAAAGAAAAATTGAGCTCTCTGGTGCCTACAAATCCCACCTACTTTACAAGTCTCTATAAGCATACTGGGGAAGTACCTATATAATAAAAATAACATAAAACAGTTGTCATAATGATTGATCAAGTGTGCAGGAAGACAAAGCTGGTATCTACCGTAATATTTTTGAACTTTTCTGATTATGATTTGATTGCTGTATGTCACAGCTGCCGTGTGAATGAATTCATTCACGTTTGTCTCTTCTAAGGGAGTGTTTCCTAAAACCTAAAGAAGGTCAAATGCTAGACAACACAGATAAAACTGAGGGGTCAGCAGAGAGGGCAGCTGCTAGGAACATCAGATGTGAGCAAAGTAAATAGCATCTCATTTCTTGTAGTGATATGAATTATATCATGTCAGTCCAGCAGAGACCCGCAGAAACTGCTGTTTATTCATCTTCTAAACAGTTACCTGTATGGTTCTTATTACTGTCACCAAGAAACATTTCCCTTGTTAGATTTCCTGTCATACTGGGGGTGAGGGAGAAATTGATGTTTAGTTTTCGTTTCCATGGTTACATTAGTATTAAACAGTAGGGGGGAAAAAATCATTTCCATGGTTACATTAGTATTAAACAGTGCAGGGGGAAGTCTCTCATGGCTCTTTTCCCCCGATGTGGTGGAAGCCATCCTTACTCATAATTTTATATGGCTTCAAAAAGGTTTGGATACTTCTCAAAGCAGTCTTCTGCTTTCATTGTTTTGATTTTTTTTTTTAATATATATAAATATTTTTTGTGTGTGTGTGTGCTTGAGAAAAAGTGCTTACCTTGAAAAAAAATTCCTTTAAGCAAAAACTGAAAAATGGTTTACTGACTAGGTTTGCTGACCACAGATCAGTAGGTCATCAGTTAAAGTTTTAACAATTTTCTTTTCTCTTGGAAAAGAAGAAAATATAGTACTGTCTGCATTATGATGTTAGAGGTCTGTTTCTTCAGAGTGAGCGTAAAATTAATACTCTGGTGGATTACTTCACAGGTGTTTTATTTGTCCTGCTTTCACAGTTGGCAAAGCTTTGATGTGTTTTGTTCTCCCAAATAATCACGCTTGAATATGTGGAAGTATCACAATTAGAAGGGTAGGTTTTACTACATCTTTTTTTTTTAAAGTTAAATAAAAGGCAGGGGTATAAGAGGGAAATATTATTACTTTTGTAATGCTGGGTGTAATGAAAAGACCTTAGCAGAAGAGGAGTAAAAGATCTCAAGTTCATTCTCATCTGTTATACCTCGATCACTTCTGACAGATGTTTGCCTAACCTGTTTTTGAAACCTTCCAGTGATGGATATTCCGCAACCTCCGTAGGCAGCCTGTTCAGTCCTTTACTCTTACTTGAAAGTTTTCCAAATGTCTAACTTAAATCTTCCTTGCTTTTTCCTGTCTGCAGTAGACCCAGTGAACCATTTAGTCCCATTCTCATACCAGCTTCCTTTGCATTTGAAGAACAAGACCAAGTCTCCCATCTAACTTCTCTCCTATAGACTAAACAACTACACTTCTTTCAAGTTTTTTGATCTTCTTTGAAGTGTCTTTAAAAAGTTGAGAGACAGGAAAGGAGAATCTGAAAAAATCTCTGTGGCAGTTGTGGGGGGTCTTGAGTACGCATGAGTGCAATGTGAATATTGCTTGGGAAGCCTCTTGAACAGCTGAGACAGTTTGCCTATAATAAAATGTGGTTAGTCAGGCTTTTCCTGACTTGCCTGTCCTTTATTTTCTCTTCTAGAGAAATTTCAAGTTTGAGCTGATTTTTTTTTTTTTTTTTTTTTAATTAGAGGGGAGAGGCATAGGTTCCCAGATGAGAAATTTGTTCTTCTCCATGTTTGTGGTGTGGTGTTGTGTTAATTGACTAATTCATGAGTTAGTTGCCTTTACACTTTTTGAGCCATAAAGTCTTAATGGTGAAGTCCGTAACAAGCAGGAAACATTCTGCAAGCAGGTATTTTCTTCCTGAAAATGTAGCCCCTGTGTTTCTAGTCAGCTGAATGGATCTGATAGACAGAACAAGGGAAAGCATTTTTCGAGCATAATAAAAATGTGCTAGTTTGCTTGGGTAGCACGACAGCTCCAAATGTTTTGAGATTGTCACCATATTCATTTGAGTATTCCTAAACTGTCCAAGCATACGTGTTTAAATAAGAAAAGTTCCTTGCCTGAGCATGCTCTGTGCTTCTGACAAATGCTTCTAAATTCAGTATGGTTAGAAAATTGTGATCAGTTATAACTGGTTTTAGGCATGGCAATTGCTGGCATTCCTGATGACAAAATCCAGTGTGCCAGATCCCTGTTGAGTTTTCTAGGGGATATTTGCTTATGATGCAAGTCATGGCCTGCTCCTGGGTCATACTCTGTAGTACCAGGGGATTGGCCAACACAAAAATAAATCAGTTTAATTTATAGGATTTTTTTCTAAATGCTGGTTTTGACTTTTTTTTTGTTCCCCTAATGAAACCATCTTAAAAATGGTATGCCTTTCAGAACTGGCAGATGGTGGCCGTTTCAGATCTTAGTGTCCTCTTACTTTCTTACTGCTAGCTTGTAAAATAGTTTGCAATTTCAGTTTTCAATATATTTTAAATAACTGGCTAGTTCAAATAGAAAAAAAAAAGGAGCAATTCAGTCACTCATTTGTTCCATTGTATGCTATTTATTTTACTATGGACATTAATCTACTCCAATAAATCTAATGCTACTGCTTACCGGCTAACAGTTAGTGTGTGGCCACCAAAGAATGTGTTTCTGGATCGTCATGTATATTCTTCCTCTTGAATGTCCTTGACTCTGTTCCTCTTCTGTTACTCAACAAATCTTGTCTCCTGCCATGGGATACGGGCAGGAATGGGGGGATAAAAGTAACTAGGAAAATAAGTCAGCATCTATATAATCTTTTCTTTGAAGTCTTGGAGCAGAGCACCTTCCAGTTGTTCACTTGCACATTTGTGGCTTGTTTTTCTTTGTTCTATTTTGTCAGAATGTTGTCAGTTGGTCAGTGGCCATCTGGTAAGGGTAGGTCATGCATTCTGTCCATAGAAACTGAGGTGGTGATGTTTGTCCAAAAAAATGTTTATTGTCCATAAGGAACGCGAACATTATTAATGAATGTAATTACTTTAAAGGGACAAGTGAGGGAATCATCTCTGCCTACCAAGATGAAAGATAAGATTTCTCTGAAGTTACACTTATAACCTAGAGTCATGATAGTCTGAAACTGATCTAGTTCAATGATTAAGTGCATCAGTGGGGGTCTGTAATAGCAGCTGTAATCACTTGTTGACACTTGCTGTTTCTAAAGAAAATGACTGATACCTTACTGAAATGGGAATTGGATAAATTTCTCTTTGCTGTGTACCATTTTCAGAGAGAAATTCTAGAAAAGAGACACCTTCTGCTGACCTAGCTTTTACAGTTTTTCTTACATTCCACAACTTTGTATACAATTCTTATGCCCCTTTATATTAAATAACAGCCTAGAAACTGTTCCTTGACTTAAAAAACTGCAGAGAGGGAAGCTTAAACTAGCATTCATATTAGAAAGCAATATATACTCTATTTAACCATCATCTGGTAAACACAATTCATGTACAAGAATCCATTCTTCTTTCCTCAGAATGCTGGGAAAAAACCTGACAGAAATTCTGTGTTGGATTAGAGGAAAATTGAATTCCTCTCATAACTGCTTCCCTAGTGTGTTGTCTTGTATCCTAATTATCTGAAGCAGACAGATTCTGAGATGCTTTTTACATTTGAAGGCGGCTGGCAATGCATAAAACATAATCAAAAATTGCCTCGAGTTAGCAAATCTCTTCTTGAGATCACTTGGTACAATCTTTTGGCATAAAACTACCTATTATAGAAGATTTTTATTTCCATTTCCTTCTCATCAGGACCTTTCCCGGCATAACTTCAACTGAGTATGAATTCATAGTTTAAAGATCAGTCTCTGACTTCAGGACCCTTTCTCGGAAGTGATCCATGGCTATTGGATCTGGTTTCTATCCCAGAGTATTTCTTCAGTTACGGTTTAATATACAGCTTTGTAGTGGCATCTTGTTTCAGACTCTGAAGATAAGTGAGCAGATCATTTCAGCAGCTCAGCTGGCCTGGGCAGCTAGGGACTGCTATTCCCACAAGAGTGCGCAGGCTTGCACATGGCATGCAAGAGGCACTGTGTTTGGCTTGGTATCAGCTGCTCTGGAGTGGAGGCTGTAAGTTCGCATTTGTGCTTGTCCTGTTATAAGGTTTGAAACTTTCTGTGTGAAGTGCTTTAGTAATTGCTAACAGTCGCACACTAAGGAAGTCACCGTTGCCAACTAGGATATGACACTGAATTGTACACCAGGGAAATTAGTCTTTTCGTAGGGCTTGAATTACCCCGCTATGTCACAGTGTGTAAGTAATTTCACATCCCTATGACCATCTATAAAATAATGCTAATGATAAGAACGAGGCACAGGTTTATTTTTTTCCTTTACGTATAGCTTATAATTAAATTTTACTGAGAATGTACCTGCAAATTTGCAGGTTTTGAAGATGCTAAACCAAGATACTCTAATTGAAAATAATTGTTGCAAAATGGTTGGATTTTTAATAGAATAATTTGGAACATAGCAAAATTAGAATTTAACTCAGTTTGTATTAAGCTACAGAAACAAAAGAAGCTTTGAATCCGTAGAAGAAATACAGCTATTTCCCAAAAGCTGCTTGGTGGATTTTTCTGTCAAGATACTGTCAGTCTTAACAGTGACATCAGTCCTCTCAGTGTCCAGGATGAATGCACAAGGGTTTTGTTTGTGTTTTGTTTGTTTTTTTTTTTTTCTCTGCACAGATCTAGTATTAAAAGAGGGGAAAATAATTTTCATTCTAGAAATTTTAAAAGCTGTGAATCTAAAATGCTTTTCACTACATACAGCTACAAAGAAGGTTCTGAAAGGCAATTACAGGACTGCTTACTTTTTTGGTACCGTTAAAAGATACAATATTACTGTGCTTTCTCTCAAGCAGTACTGAAGTATTTAATAGAACATGTGGTCCAGAAGTTTACCTAGACTAACACGCTATTAACTCAGTAACCATGTTGCTGTTCTGAGCGTGCCCAAAGAACTACTGAGTATACTTACTTTGAAATTGGGTTATCAAGTGCTCATAGAACCAGATATTTAACTAACAGTGGTGTTCCTAACTTAATTCTTTTCAGTACCAGTGTGTGAACATTTTTGTGAGGTTATTCATGAATGTATGTACTGCTAAATTAACAGAGGGCAGAAGAAGGTGGGGACAGTGTCCTGTAACCAAAAAACTCTTGATGTTCCCCCCTAGTTTAGAATATAGAAAACAACTCGGGTCAAAAATAACACTTTCAAGATTGCACTCTTTGGTTTGGAAGGTCATTTCTGTGTATGCTAGAATAACTACAATAGCCAAAATTCAAAAGTGTTTTTTGTTTGTGTGGGGTTTACATTTCATTTATCAGTCGTGGCAAACTGATTTGGTTTTCAAAATGTGAAATAAGCATATAAAATCCGAGTGGTGGTTCTCTGTTAATAAGAATTAAATGATTCTCATTTTAAAAAGAAAAAAAAAATTGTTAAATATAAGCAGCATTTGCTGCACAGGAGAAAATGATGGGATTTTTCGTATACATAGAAAATCTTTCTGTAAAAATTTGTTTTGTTTCAAATCAGAAGATCTGAAATAGCTATGTAATAATATAATCCTTTGGTGGATGTTGGTGTCTGAACAGAAGGAAAGCTGGCATTTTGATTTCAAGTATCCTTTGTATTGTTACTTTGTGCACTTTATTTAGACATGATTAATAGGTAGTTGCTGTACAGTCTTTGCTTCAGAAGTTGATTGGTTTGTTTTCTTGCTGAGAATAACAAAGTCTTCATCTGCAGAAATGTAAATCTACTGAAAACTTTTTTCTTCATAGTTCCTGTCTTTTATCTCCAAAAGGGAAAAAAATATTCTCTATATTTCTGCCACATAACTTAAAATCATTGATCCAAAAGGTAGTTAGTTACAATACTTAATAGTTACATCTGAAGATTTTTTTTTTAAGTAGATGAGATGCTTGCTAGGAATTTTAAGTCTCTTCACTCTGTACGTGATAAAAGGAACGACCTGTGTTTTGAGGCTTATGCCAGGAATATGCAGTGGTAGATACTGCTGGCACGTGGTTTTGAAGTGACGTGTAACTGCTGCTGGCTGCTGAGGATTAGTTGTTCTCAGCCCACTTTAGACTTAAAAGTTAATTTAGACTTTTCACTCCACAGCTGAATAAATAATTTTCTCTGTGCAGGGTAAGTTAGTATCTTTATAGAAGGTTTTTCATTAAAATATCATCCTCCTATATTATGTGAGTGAATTCAACACTGGAAAGCGCAGTTATTTGTATGATGAATGAAACTGGGTCATTGAATGTGTGTGGGAGGGTTTTCCCTGTGTAAATAAGATACTGCAACTGCAGGTTCAAAGTTTGTCAAGGACTGCTTTTCCCCTTAAAGCTTTGTTTGACAGCTTTGTTGCTCCCCATTAAGAGATGTTTGCCCTTATTCTGGCATTGACTACACACAGACACACGTGCATACAAACACGCACATTTTCAGGTTTAATTTTCTTCGGCTTTATTTGGGCCACATAAAAGAATACCTAAAGTTTCTGTCTCAGTAAATACCAGTAATTGTTAATGCGGTTGTAGTTAGAGAACACTGATTCTTTTGCTGTACATCTGTATGATGTCTGCTGAATGGTTTAATGAATAAATAATGGTTATTTTTAACCTTAGCGCTTGCATTATCTGAATGGTTAAATTCTGTTTTCCTTTAGCTGTTCTACAAGATGCTACTTTTACATGTAGAAAACCTGATATTAGCGTAAAAGTAATATATTTCAAGATTCTTTCTTTGCTACAGTTGAACTAAGTAAGATAGCTAGTAGGCGGGTTTCAGACATTGAGTATTGTGAATTAAAATTGAAAAGGGGGATCAATGTTCTCGTGAACTACCTAAGCAATACCACTATTTTGCAGACTATTGCTGACATAAAATACGTTGCTTAGTGGTATTCTTATTTCCAAACTCTTCAAGTTTCTAAGGAGAAGGTATCTTTAAAATGTCTTTTTAGCAGCTAGGGTTTTTGACAAGGGTTATTATCCTTATTGCTCTGATAGACCCAAAAGAAAAAGATTGGATTTTGAGAGATACTTCTAAAATGTATTTTTGTTTTCAAGTGAGACCTGTCTTAGGGAGAGGAGGTAAACATTTCTTTCTTGTTTACCTTTTTATAACTGCTGTGCCTGCTCTTAATTAAGGAGGTAATGTGAATGCTTACATTTTTAGGATACAGTTAAAAAATTCAATATAATACCAACTAGACCACTGTTTCTTATGTATCAACAGGTAGATTTCAGTACAGTTCTGATTATTCTTCTGCTATCTGATTTATGGGTAGTTTACTCTGTAGTTATAATGGTAATCTAAAGCTTTCACTCCCCAGTAAAACCCTAGAGGGTGAACCACAGTACAGATTCTTCAAGTTCCTGTGGCATATGCTGACCTTGCAGACTTGTCCAGATGCAGCTGAGTCTGCTTATATTTCTGAATTTATAGGCATATGTGTGTGTCTGTAATTGTAAAGTCCATCACCTGTCGAGGAAGTTTTATGAGGATACTCTGAGGCATGAGTAGCAGCTACTTTTTTTTTATTTCAGTGATAGGCACTTTTGATACACTGTGGTTTGGAAAACTAAGCTTTTATAAATTAAAAAAAAACCCAAACAACCCTGACATTTTTTGATCTAAGCTTTCTGTTCCAAAGAATTAGATGTATTTTGGGTTTGGAAATCAGTGCTTAGGGTCAAAGAAACAGGGTGGCATGTTGTGGGTGTTGCATCTTTTTCATCATGGGATTTATGTGAGAATTTCTTCTGCATGTGGTGATCGTTTATCATAAGATTCTGATAGTACTATTAAAATATTAATGCAGTGGGATCCAAAAGATACACACTGCTGAAAAAATACATAAGGCTGTCCAACTGTTTTGGCATATGAGCTGCTACTTAAATTTCAGACTGCACTATAAAGCACAACCAGATGAATCTCTACTGAACTTCTAGGGGACCTAGCAGATGTAGTGGGTGTGTAACCTGTTGAGGCTTAAGTTAAGCAGTGCAAAGAAGTTGGTTTTCTTGAGCCATATTGTGAGCCATCCATGTCTATTGAATTACTGGGCAGTCTTCTCACAGTAATAAATGAAGTTACATATAACTTTGTATACAGTCTTTGTTACTGAAAATTTTTGGTATGTGAAGGCAAAAATTTTGTTACAAACCACATCCAAATCACTTGACTTCAATCTTTAACCTGAACAGAACTCCTTGTAGTCATGTCTCTGCTTTGTTTAGTCCTTGGGGTGTCTGCTCAGAGGTGGGAAAGAGTACAAAGTTAATTCAGAATTGGACTGAGATAAGCATTAGTAGAAACTTCTCCCTGAATACAAATTCAGCACAAGCTTACAGCTGGGATATGAATGAAATTGCAAATACTTCTAACTTACCTTAGCCTTTTGAATGTTGCAGCTGTAGTGTGTTAAGATACGATGAAGTTACTTAATATGTTGTGCATCTACTAAATGTTGAAATGCAAACTTAAACAAAGTATTTTTTACTTCTGACTATCCAGTTTCTAATGATCTCTATCATACAGATCCATTTTAATTAAAATTAAACCTGTTGTAATACTCTTATAGTAAAAATTTCATGTTTCTACCTTTGTTTGTTCTAACATATGCCTGTCTTATGACTTTGTTCATTGCTTCTCATAGATTTTTTGCCTGTCTCATTAATGCTGTGACTTGCTCGTGACTTTGGTACATCGTTCCCTTGCAAGACAGACTTGTCTTCATGTTTAAAAATAATCATTACTGAGGAACTTCTGTTGCCTCAAAATTGATACCAGTGGATGGGCCTTTTTTGTGCGATGTTCCGTCACGTTTTTTAAAAAATCTCTTTCATGCTGCAGTGTTTTTCAATATGAAAAGGTTTAGTTGTGTGTGTTTTTACTATTTACAGCCCTTTAAAATAGGGAGGGGTAGGCTCTTAGGACTACTAAAAGACCTGTCTGCAGCTGGGATTGAGCCTGATTTATCTGGCAGCCAGAAGGGTTGGACTGTAGTCTCCAGAGCTAGCAAATCATTCCTTAGGGCTGGCATTGCTTCTTGGATGGACTGTGTTAGACATGTTAGTTTGGAAATATGCAAAGCAATTATTCTCTCTCAGTGCAAAAGATGTGAGTTGATATAACATATGGCAGAAATGTACAACTTTGCCTAATAATTTGCTGCTTGGCAAATTGCTTTCAGTACTGACTACACAGGAGTTTATAGTTGTGAATACTTTAAAAATGGTATTTAAGTGCTAAAAAAAAAAATAAATCGGGCGGTTCAACTGTTAAAGCCCTAGTTATAGCAATCACTTGTTTGGAGAGAATGAGGAATGTAGAATTCTTACATCTTTTTGCAATTAAGTCTGCAAAACTATATTGCCATACTTTACAATACCCTCTTATGTTTTAGGCCGTAATTCCATTTTACTCATATCAAAAAAGAGCATTCTTCCTTTAGGAAAGTGCAAGAATAATAGTGAAAATTTAATTTGATCTTTTCTGGTGCCACATATCTAGTACCTGGTAGAGGATCACTAATCTAGTACTGAGAGTCAAAAATTAGGTTCCATGATGATTTATTTAATAATAATTTCTAGATTGTGAGTTTTTACACTGCCATTTATCAATATTGCTCAAAATCTTGACGAAAAATACAACATTCTTGGTTTGCTGTTTGGGGTGGGGTTTTTTTTTGTTGTTTAATTGTGCTTAAGCCATGTTTTTAGTTGTATGAACTTACTCTGACAACATGAGATTCAGGAAACCTACATTCTTCCCTTACAGAGCTAACAATATACTTAATTCTGAAAGACAGATGAGCAGGTAGTTAAATCTTAACTGATACATGCCTGTCTTCCCAATGTGGGTGAGATGATATTTAAGTGTAACGGGGTGCACTATGTCTTTTTGCTCTATTGTTAACAAGGAAACTAGGGCTTTCATTGTGATTAAGTAGTCTCAAGCAATGCAAAAGTTGTGTCTAATATCTAAGATACTTCTGTTTTCTTTCTCAGCATTATATTGCTGTTTATTGATACCTTAGTCTATTTGTATATGGGTTTCAAAGGCACATTTTTTGAAACGTGTTTGCGAACAGCTTCATGTTTTACTTTATTTTGCAATTGAGGAATTATATTTTTCCACAGATAAAACTGGAAAACCTGTGTTTCTGATAAGTAACTCTGATTCTTCTCTGTCTTTTGAAGCCTAGAAACCTGTAATCTTTTAGAATTGCATTTCCTGAGAAGGAATATTTGGGTGTAAAAGCCATGACTGCATTTTACAATGTGTAACAGGTATAAAACCAGTGAAACACTCAACCTTTTGCAGTAATGATAAGTAAGTGCATGAAACTTACTGAATATAACTGATTTCCAAGATGTCCTAGTAATTGAATTATATCACTGCAAATTTGTAACTAAATGTTGTAGACCATTGCCTCCCTAATGTCAAATTCGGAGCTGCTGTTGATCATCTGTGCTTTTAATTAGAGTGAAGTAGGGAGATGATCAAGTCAAAACTAAGACTTGATTTCAAAACTAATCAGTTGTAGCTCTCCTCAGGTGTTGGAGTTTTTTTTATAGTTTAAATTTTCATAGTTTTGAAAACTAATCCTTAAGTTTTTCTACGAAAAATGTGAAATCAAATCAGATATTGTAAATCTTAGCCAAAGATGTTCACGAAATCAGGTCTAAAATACTTTATCAGAAGTTAGGAGAAACCTGTAAGAGAGAATTGATTTTTAAAGCATGAATCCTGCTTCTCGAGGCAGAAGATGGGACAAGTTACAATTTCCTAGTTGCATTGATACTTTAGTTTAGCAAATGATAATACAGTTCCACTCTCTTTTGTTTTTTTTTTTTGTCCTTCTGTTTTTATCTGCTCACTACTGTTCCTTACTTTGCAGAATAAAAAGGTGTGATGTGAGATCCTTAAAGCTGATTCACTGTGTTCTGACTGTTCATAGAAGTGCAAAGCATAGGAAAGGAGAATCTGGCAAACAGCTGGCACGTTCTGTAATATTTATAGGTTTTTGTAAGATTGTCTGCCAGAAATGGCCATACTCAAAAAAGATGCTTAGATAGAAAGAAGTCTTTGAACACACTTCTTGCAGAAACAGATAGTTGATACTTTCTGTCTTTTACAGATGGTAGAATACCTTGCTATACAAGTTGGCCACAATAAAGCATCTTGAGATCTCACAGAAGAAGAAAAGGAGTTTAATTAGAGAGCTGCTTGAGCCTTAAGACCAAAAGCTTAGAAAGAGGAATTGCCATTAAATATTTTTCTATAATTTAATGAACTTTATTAGCATTGGAGAAATTATCCTTGTGTTGTTGATAACTTTTAGAACAAGGCTGATCCCACTGGTTCTGTTTCCTAAGGACAAACTTTTGATTTGAACAGAGCATCTCAACTGAAAAGGAGATAATGTCTTTTTGCAGACTTTTGTTTTCTCCTGGAGTGGTTCCTTGCCTGACCTTAGGTCTTGGTTGCTGGCTATTCATAAACATGGCATTCTCTGTAAGGCATGTGTTTATGCTATCTGGGCCATCTTGTGATTGCTGTCTGCTCTTTGCTAAAGATCAGTAGGATTGGCTTTCCTGTAGAAATACTTGATTCCCCCACAGCTAGCACAAAGTGAAGAGCAATGATGGGTCTGAGCAAACCAGCTGTGCAATGGAGAATGCTGCCTAGGTGTGGTGAGCTGTGAAAGTTTACCCTCTTGTTGTGGAGGAGTTAGTGTGTATGTGGGAGAAGAAGAGAGGAGAAGCAGGTAGTTGTAGTGATTTGGTTTTGTTTTACATCATTTCAGACAAAATTCAGCAACTTTTTGTCTCAACACATGCTCAGGTTAACCAACTGAAAAGTGGATGGCATTTGGTTGTGTTCCGTTAAGGCCCGTGGGAAAGAATGAGAACAAGAAATAAGATGTCTGTCACGTAAGAGAGCACCATAAAACTTTACTGAATTGAAAATGCTGAAATAAAGCTGCATCACTGTCATAGATGTACTTGATACATACAGGGAGAGCATGTTGATCTGTAGGCATAAATCTTAACTAAGCAGCCAGCAGGTTAGATCTCATACAGTTAGTAATCTTTGTGTGTTGACATTAACAAAGCATCGCAAGAAAAAGCTGAGAACTTCGAAGTGCTGAGCTTTTTTAAACCTCCAGCTGGAAAAGGAATGCTTAGAGCTAATTATTTTAGGTTTTGGGAATCAGTTGGCTTCCAGTTTCTGGGTTTTTTTGGTTAAATGATTGCTTTTCCAATAGTGAAAAGTAATTGGTTCCATGTTCGGACTATGGATAGATTCCAAAAACAATTTTTAGAGTTTAAGGTTTAAATCTTGTCATTAATTTTATGAGGGGTTTGGCCTTTTCTTGCTTTTAAAAATAGAGAATATTCATATTGAAGAGTAAGCTACAACAAGGCTTATGTTTTTAGCATCTTCTTGGTGTGTTCTGTTTTTGATCTGGATATATTCTAAGGTCAAGGCCAAAGTTGATAAACCAGTATTTGTAAAACATGTTGAAATTTTGGAGTAATTTGTACTTTGAGAAGTCTTGATTTATTATAGAGAGTTCGCCACTTTGGGGAACCTTCCACATTACATGTTCTTGAGAAACAAAGAAGAATAATGCCTGTTTTCTCCTGTGAGGGTACAGCAGCTACTTAGAGGACCACAGGAGGCAGTGCTTTCTGTTTAAAAAATGATAGGCAACTCTTTTAATCAGCAATTAGAATGATGAGAAATTAAACAACTTATGTGTTGCTATGTAAGTTCATCAATAACTGCAGGACTTGAGTCTTTCATTTGAAGATTCAGTTCTATTGTAGTGGAGCAAGTGGATTTTGGAGCAGTTCTGGATGTCTTGCAGGTAACAAAGTAGTCTCAGAGGTCTAAGATTAAACAGTTCCCCTTAGCTGAGCAACCAGGTAACTTCAGGAGGTTACCCTTTTCAGAAGGTCTGAATATAGCTACTCCTTACTTGTTTTTCAGAACTTTTTTTTGTTTGAAGGGAAAGCGACTCGTTAGGCAGAATTGTATGAAGCGGCTTTACTTTTGATTGGCCTCTGGAACATTTTCTGCAAAACAAGTCAGAATTATCTGTAGTAAGATACGATTTTGGTTTTTAAGCTATATTATTCCTGGTTTTCTTTCTTATTTTTAGTTTGTGCATCACCAGTAGGAGTTGGTTGTTTGAGGGTTTTTTTTGTGTGGAGTGGCAGGGAGTCAGGGTAATAGAGGGCAAACGAAACAGGGGAAAGGTTAAAAAAAATGATTGACTGTAACCTTTGATTGTTGCAGTGCTAATGTTTTTAATGTGTTTGTGTTTTATTATAAAGGGTGGGTCTTAAAAGTTATGTGCCCTTTTTAGATACAGTTTTATCACTCTGCTGTATGGGTTCCTGTGCCTGTGCAGCAGTTCGTTTCAGCCTGTTGGCTCTTTATATTAGTATCGGAAATACCTATTCCTTTGTGTTATTGTTATAATACTAGGTTTACAGAAATTTATTTGACAAGTGGGAAAATGTCTACCCATTGTAATCATGTAACTTCATTTCCAGATCTTCAGTTCATTAGCCAACTTGGCTAAAACCTATAAAATGTACCAATTCTATTTACTTTGAAGTTTTAGTAGCATTTCTGCTGTTGTTGGCAAAGTTTCCACTGTTAGTATTGTGTTCCCCTGAGAGAATATGTAGCTTGCGAGAAATCTTACTGGTATGCAGACAGTAATACCCCAGGCTTTGTATTATGCTGTGTTGTGCCATAATAGTTTCATGTCTATTTCCATTTGACATCTAAATCACTAACTTATTGGAAACACTGTTTTCCTTTTTAAACCCCTCTGTTTTCAGACTGCACATGCAAACAAAATTATTTTCTTATTAGCAGAGATTAATTTGAATATTAATGTTACTTCAGTTGTCCTGGAGAGGTGATTTTATCGCTCTCTTCTCCATGAAAGTTTCTTTCTTTTAAAAGAAAAATCTGTTGTGGATGAGTGGAAAGTGTGATGGCAGTAGTATTCTTCCATCTTTAAGTGAAACTGTGTGTGTAAAACAGATTTCTGTTGTATTAGATTGCAAAGAAGGCAAGATGTTGGTTCATTCATCACTTTTGCAGGAGTAATATACCCTATGCATCATCTGACTACTGTATTTCTCTCTGACTTTGTGAATTTTACTTTGAGAACTTTTAATTACACTATTCCTGATTCATTGTCTTTTGCCCCCCCACTTTATTTTTTTTTTTTTTTTTGAATATGTATAGCTATGGAGAATTGAGTTCTTTGTAATAAAAGATCAGATACCAAATGTAAGTTGATATTGAGAGTGCAGCAAAGGTGGTATGCTGACACTGGCATGAGCGTGATTGTATCTGTTCACCTTTCAGTTATTTCTAAACGTGTTTTGTCTTCATCGCGGTTTTTGTTGCAAATCCCAACAGAGAATATTTGTATGTTACAAACAGGTCTAGGTCGTAGTATCAGAATAATCTTGCAATAAAATGTGAAGTTTTCTGCCAATTTGATGTGAGAAAAGGCATTTTTGGGCTCTGATAAAGTTGAGGAGCCAATGCATGCATGAGGATTGGGATTTTCTTACCAGTTCTTCCCTTTGTTGCAGCTGATAGGCAAATTCACTGTTGCTTGTGAAGATCTGCAAGGCCTCTTTTCTTCCCACCTCTAATCAGTTTTCTTGATTTACAGATAAGGCAGCTGTTAGTACAGATTCTTTCTTCATCTAGATACTAAGTGGGAGGGTAAAAGCACTATCTTCTGCAGATACAAGTGACTATTTCGTCATTCTGTTGCTACTATTTGAGCTTTTATGGTTACACACAAATGTTGCAGAGGTGGGGAGCAGGCCAAATTTGGTAGCTTTTGAGAAATAAGGGCTCCATGCAAGGCATAGCTAGTTTCTGGAACATTAGAGAAACCCAGTAAAAGGAGTTGAACATCCTAAAAGAACGTTAGACAGCATTCATTTGTGCTCTTGCTTTTACCAGTCTTTTGTGTTTCTTGCTTCTTTAATTTGTTACCTGTGTGCCTGGCCTTCCATTTCAGTGGAAACAAAAGAAGACAACTGAAATCACTGCTAAAAAAATTTTAAACTTGCAATAAAAGTTGTATTAATCCGAGATTAGTAAAATACTGATGAATTCTGCTTAAAAGTAAAATAACAGTAAATTCTTAATGTATGCATAACCACAGTGTATGAAGTGTTCAGTATATGCTGAATAAATTTATTAGAAAAGTTTGGAAATTTTTGTGGGATTTTTCTGTTTTCTTAGTCTCAGGTAAAATCCTGCATACGCTTAATAAATTTTTCAGCTAAAACCAAGATACAGTGTTCTCCTGTCCAACCTTTTTCCTTTTATTTCCTTTTTTTTTTTCCCCCTAATTTATAAAGACCTTTCTTTCTGAGAAGGTGGAACTTTTTCTGTTTCATGAAGGAAGACCATGTTTTCTGCAGCTGGGAAGAAAAGTAGCTTTTCTTCCAAAATACTTGAAAGCAGCTGTCAAACATCAGATTCTGTTTAACATTGCTTTCTGTTTGGGCTTTGCATTAGGAGGTGGGAGCCCAGCTTGTTCACTTAGCAAATTTTCTTATTCAGCAACTGATTTTAGAACTGCTTCGTGTGGTAAGAGATGGTAACATTACTATATTAAGAAGTCATTAATTTTAGACTGTCTATTATTTGTCTAGGTTTTTAGCCCGTTTCTTGGTAAAGATGGCAGCCAGCAATGCAGTGCTGAACAGACTGGAGCAGAAGGGTGCAGAGGCCGATCAAGTTATTGAATACCTCAAGCAACAAGTTGCTCTGCTCAAGGAGAAAGCTAGTAAGGAATTACCTGTCTTATGATAAACTTGTTAACCAGATGGTTAACATTAAACGCTCATGGGAAAAAATGAGAACATGGAGAACTTCACTGGTGCTGTCAGCCTTTTAAGTGTGTTTCAAGTTCTCCAAGATAAAGCTTGTAGTAGTAGCACCACTTCACTGTCTTGTGGTTTGTGGTTTTCTTTGAAGCTGCTTATTCTGAAATAGAAAAGGCATGAATGAAGGAGGATTAATGACACAAACAGATTATGGAAATTTGATAGGACACGATTCCATTTGGAGGGAGAAAGGGAGTCAGGAAGAATATGAGACTATACATTTGCCTGAACGTGTTACTGCTTTTTCACCACTGTGGGTTTCTCTCAAGAGTATCATGCCTTCAGCTTTGATACTTTGTACATATCAGCATCAGTGAATTAAGATCCTCCATATTGCAAACATGTTCAAGTTTTTTTTGATAGGTTTCTTGGAATTTTTTCTTGTGAGTCTGTTTAGGGAACTGAGAAGCTAGTATGTAGAGAGGCAACTTGAGAACATTAAGTATTGTAAAAAATAGCTATTTCAACAAAAAAAGGATTCCAAAATACTTCTGATAATACACTCCTTGAAAGTTTCCACTTTTTTGGTGTTTGGCTCACCATGTTTCAGTTTTCTTTAAAAGCAAATTAATTAATGCTAATTATTGAAACCTGTTGTTTTTAATATAGTGTCAACTCTAGTCTTGCAGGCATCTCTCCGAGAAGAGAAGAAGCTCCGTGTGGAAAATGCTAAACTGAAGAAAGAAATCGAAGGGCTGAAACAGGAGCTGATTCAAGCAGAAATTAGAAATGGAGGTGGGGAAAAAGTCCTATCCTCATACAACATAGATCTAGTTAGTACAAAATATGATCAAAACTATCTTAATTCTTCTTGATTTTTATCTTTCTGTATGTGACTCTATGACATTTCTTACAAACTCTAGGTTTTCCTAGGTTCCATGCCTATGACAAGTTACTTAATTCCAGCATTTTCGTAAGCTGCAAGCCTAACAAGTACATATGCCAAATCTTAATCAGACATGGAACTGGTTCTTTGTAAGTTTTTTGTACAGTGCCTTTCATAATAAGCCCTGAATTTGACTGATCACAATGACTCTTTATAATACCTTAGAAACTACTGAATGTCTAACACTTCTTGATGCTCTTGAGTATTTAGTCTAGCATGACTGAAAAATCCGTATGGAAAATCAAGCCATAGTTCAAAGTACAGATGGGCAGTGACTTACTAGAAAATCTGTGGTAATGTAAAATTAGAAACAATCTGTTTTGAATTTTTGATTCCATGCTGTAGTAAGACCAGCCTTTCATTGCACTGTTTTTCCTTCTTTGCACTCCTCTGTGTAGCTCTGTTCAGCTCACACCATCATTATATGATTCATATTAAAAAAGAAAGGAGAAAAAACAAAACTGAACTGTTTCAGATCCAGTGTGTCTTCTTTAAAGTTATTTCCAAAGAAAGCCTCTCTGCCCTCAACAGCTGTTACTATATTTACCTGTGCTGTCAGTATTGTAAATTGGGTGAGATAGTATCCAGTGTAGCTGGATGCTAGCATTCAACTGTACTGAATGGTTTACTGGTAAAACAACACTTTCAGTCTTCAAAAAGACTAGTATTTTATGAATGCAGAGAATTCTTTTCTCCTTTGGGCATGAATAAAGTCCTTTCACGTACTAAACGGAACTATTACTTTATATTTCTCCATTGTCTGTTAGTCTGCAGCAATTCTTGACAGGTATAGCATATTTCACAGAATGTCTGTTATGCTTGAGAGATAAGACTCAAGATATATGATTTTTTTTCCAAGATGGAAAAGGACTAGGAAATTAATATTTAGTTTGACATGCATCTTCCTTTATTTAGCTAGTTTTTTCTAAAAGGTAGTAGGACTAAATTCAGATATTTTCTTTTGAAGTAAATTAGTGTATGTTAGCTTTGACAGTATTAAATAGTTGAGAACAGAAATTACGTGGACACAGAACATCAAAAATATCACTTGAGGTATTTTTTTGAAAATCCAAGAAACAAAAAGTCTTTCCACAACTAGCACGCAAAACAGCAAGCAAATGATTGTTGGTACAACAAATCTCAGATTCAAGTGATTTTAAAAAATTGTTTATAAGAACGTAAGTTGTGCAAATCACTTCAGTGTTGAAGAGAGTAGATGTCAACAAACACGGTGCAGTTCTTCAGGAAAGTTAATACATGTCTGAAGTGTAAAAAGAAGCATGTGTGCAGAATGGAGAACTGTGTAATAGTGACACTTAGAAGGATTTGTCAAACAGTAATTAATTATAGTACAGCCCAGGTTGAAAGGGACACTGAAAGACGGTCTGGCCAAACCTTTCCTGGGAAAGGAAGCCTGGATGATACTGCCTAGCGCACTGATGACACTTACCCAGTACAATGATTTTGTAAAAAGCCTTAATAAGATTCTTGAAGAGCAGACTGTAGAAGTGAGGTGATCCTTATGCTTTCATCTGATAAGACTGATAGTGAGATGATATCCAGAATTCTAGATCAGCCATTTAAAGGAAATGTGAAGATAATGTGGAGAATTTAGGGGAGTGAGGAATCAACAGATCTTTTGGGGGCTGCAGTTAACTTCTTTGAATGTAATTATTCATGCTCAGTTTCCTTAGTTCATCAGAAAAAAGAGCTGAGGAATGATCTGACTACAACATAAAATTGATTTTATGTGTAGCAAATTATGGAATAGTCGCCAGTATGATGAGCTACTAGCTAGAAATGGAAACTAGACAAACACAAATGAGAAATCAGGAGTTAGTAGCAAAGATAACTAGATGTTGAAATGAACTACAAAAAGAGGTGTTTTCTCATGTTTAACACTTTTTCCCACTTAAAAAATGTGGAGTCAAAGGCATTGTTCTTAACTGATCAGAATAATCGTATGTGGATTGAGTTCTGAAATGTGATTTGTAATGTTGTGCTTCACTACTCAGCAGCTGTGGTTTAGTTTTCTCTACTTTTTCGTTTATGTTTGAACACTGTGACATTTTAAGTTTCCAAGTTCTGGTACCCCTTCTGACTTTTGCGGTTTTGATTTTAGTAAAACAGATCGCAGTGCCTCCTGGTACAACCGTTTCTACAGCTTTGTTTTCAGACGATGTTCCACAACCTACAGCAGTTGCATCATCTCCTGGTTCCAAAGATCAAATTAAAGGTGAAGATGAAGAAAAGAAAAAGAAAGAAAAAGTAGAAAAAAAAGGTACTTTAGTTTTCTTAGCTGTGATAGACAATTAAGGCATTTAATTTATGCAAGTGCTTTTACATCATTTTGGGCATAGAAGAAAACTTCGTACAGCCGCAGTAGGAAGAGTCATGCTGGCTCTTAAAATCTTGAAGTACTTGGAAGCTAATGAAGGCCATCAAGTAAGCTACAGATTCTTACTTAAATGGGATATATGCGAAATTTCTTTTCATGTGACTGAGCTCCCTTATTTAAAAAAACCCCAAACAACAACAAAAAAACACCAGGCCCCCAAAAACTCCATAACAGAAAAAAGCAAAACCAATATACACACACAAAAGGAGAGGAAAAAAAAAAAGTGGGGAGAGGAGGGCACAAAGTTTAGAGAAGTTTTTGGCAGACTGGATTGCTTTCTGTTCTGAGGCTTAGTTAGATTCCCCACCCCATCCCCCTGCCCCCACCATGGAAACAGTGCAAGCAAAAGGCAAAGACCAGCTCAGCAAAGTATCTTGCAAGCAATAATAGCATAATATAATACTAAAGCAAGAGTGCTAAATTGCAGTTTTCTGCATCCTTTAAGTATGCTGCTTTTTTTTTTTTTTCCCCTGGAAAATTCTTACAGTCAGTGAAATTCCATCAGAATTGATCAGATACATCCATGTCAACACTGGTAAAGTTGTGTGGCTAAGAGGAAGAGCTGGATAAAGGACATGGGCAGGTAGCACAATCTGGTTTTGGCAACAGGGAGGAAATGTAGGAGAAGGGTATGAAGGTTTCCTAACATCTTTCCTCCTGTTTTTCTTCTGTAGCTGTCTGTTTTGACTTCTGTTTAACAAACTCTCTGTGGTGGGTTGACCCTGGCTGGATGCCAGGTGCCCACAAAAGCCGCTCTATCACTCCCCCTCCTTGATTGGACAGGGGAGAGAAAATATGACAAAAGGCTCGTGGGCTGAGATAAGGACAGTTTAATAAAGCAAAAGCAAAGGTCGTGCGTGACAGCAAAGAAAAACAAAAGGTTTTTATTCTGTGCTTCCCATCAGCAGGCGATGTCTGGCCACTTCCTGGGAAGCAGGGCTTCAGTGCTCGTAATGGTTTCTCCAGAAGACAAACATAACTGACGAATGTCCCCCCCTTCCTTCTTCCTTTACTTAGCTTTTATATCTGAGCTGATGTCATATGGTATGGAATATCCCACTGGTCAGTTTGGGTCAGCTGTTCTGGCTATGTCCCCTCCCAAGATCTTGCCCAGCCCCAGCCTGTTAGTGAGGGTTGGGGGGAAATGTTGGAGAGACAGCCTTGATGCTGTGCGAGCCCTGCTCAGTAGCAACCAAAACACTGGTCTGTTACCAACACTTCTCTAGCTGGCAATACAGAGCACAGCACTATGAAGGCTGCTATGGGGAGAATTAATTCCATCTCAGCCAGACCCAATACACTCTCGTAATAGGAAAAAAGGACGTGTCTGTTGCACTTGCACAGAAGTACAGGTGTCTATCTTGTAACTTAAACTCATGTTTTACAATCATTCTCTTATGCAAATTGTTATTGATTTGCTATGAATTGATTGTACAGCTTTTCAGAGTTTGGATACTGTGCTGACAGGGTACTGTATCTCTGATTTTTCTGGTGAGCTGTAGCAGGCTTATAAGCTACTTCATATTTTTTTATGTACTGCAGCCTTTTATTCCACAGAGCTGTAAATATAAAAGCAGAGGCCACATGTTCTATCAGGCAATTAACTGTTTTCTTCAAGTATTCAGTGGCTACAGAGCAAGTATTCAGTTGGTAAGGAAAAATAAAACTTTTTTGTATTTCCCCTCATCTTGTATAAGTAGCTTAAATTTGGAAAGCAACCTGTTTGACTTTTTCCTTCCAGTGACTCTATTTGGAAAAAGGTGAAATATTAGCATGAAGGTTAAATAGAAGCCCTGAACAGGGTATTTCTGTGGAGTTCAAGATCTATTGTAGGTATAGTATTTAACAAAGTAACCGATATGTAAAATTTGGTTTTTTTAGTGTTGAAATTTACAAATTTATGGAATATCTCAAATCCCTTTGCTGTCACTTACCTCATCTGTTTCCTCTCTGGTTATTCCCTTACTCTTTGTTCCCCTTCTTGCAGACTTCATCTGTGAGGCTTCTCTGGATATTGATTCTGGGCTGACTCTGACACTGGCTAGAGGAGCGCAATTCTCTCCTTAGCCTGCAGCATTGAAATGGATGTTTTCTGTGCATCTGTTATATATGCTGTGTACTGACAGGCTTTGCTGTGTACTCTTTTCCTTATTTGGCGACAGACTTCATTTCTCTAAAGTGAAATAAATAGGGTGCTAGAAGCTGATTTTTTGGCTCCAGACTATTGTGGAGAAATGTCATGGAGTAGAGAACAGTGAGGAATGATACCAAGGATAAAGATGGCAGGTCTTTGAAATGATCTTGGGTACTAAATATTAACTATTTTAATGGTATTTTTTCAGTTTCTCTTCAATTATTGTATATATGACTGATTTTATTAATCTAATTGTAATTGGATTACAGTCTAAACATGTCATAAACACTAGAGCTTTTTATTCATCATATATAAATGGAAATATTTTTGAAGAGCTATTGCTTATGTTAAAGAAATACTGCCTTTTTATTATTGAATGTATTATTTAATTTCAACCCTGTACTAGAGCAATGATAAATGAATTCAGTTGCTTGCTGTATCCACTTTTTCTTTTTGCTCCCTAAAGAAGGGAGTTTAGTTTACAGTAATACGTAAGCTATTGTGGATGAAAGAATAACAGAATATGCTTATTTTAAGTAAACACTTCTTAGACATTTCGTAATCTCCCAGAGATTATGGTTGTTAAACAAATATTGCATGTCTTTTAAACAGGGCAGTCTTATATACAAACTGGATGTAACTTCCTCATCTCAAAAGGAATAGCTAAATAAGCAGCTGAGTATGGGGAGTGTTGTTTCACTGCTGTTTTATACTATACAGTATGTATGGATGATGATAAACCCTTGCATTGCCGTGGGATAAAGACTCTACATCAGTGGAACCTTGTAAGCCATGAGCATTTTCGCACACTAGTGTATTTGGGAAGTGAAGAATGTTAGCTAAGGCCATCCTGAAGGGTTGCTTTGCAACTGTAACAGTGCACTTGCAGTGACTTAGTATTGTCCACAGTCAGGACCTGTTGTTAAGCACTAGTAACTTGGTGACTTGTGACTGTCTAGTTTCCCTTTGCTGGTGAAACACCAGGGCAAGATGAATTGCTAATTACTAAAACAGTACTATCAGGCTTATTGATGTGGCCTTTGGCAGAGTGTATATGCCACCTACATACGTACTAGCTACACTTGAAGTTCAGGATGACTTTACTTTACAAACAAGAAAATACCTCTCTCCTAAGGTGGTAATTACTTGTAGTCGCAATCTAAATTGTAGTGTGTATGATGACTTTCCACTGGAAACTAGTAACAGAGGTGCTAACCCTTTACTCTTCGTCTGTGTTTTACACTGGATTTACACTTCTGAGATTATAGCTCACTTTTCCCTTGCAATAGCCATATATGTTATTTATGCTTTTTTAATGTTTATTTCATGAACTAAATTTTCTTTGATAGGTGAAAAGAAGGAGAAGAAACAGCAGCCAGCTGCTGGAAGTATTGATGCAAAACCTGTAGATGTTTCCCGTCTGGATCTTCGTGTTGGCTGCATTGTTACTGCTGAAAAGCATCCGGATGCAGACACTCTATATGTTGAAGAAGTAGATGTTGGTGAAGCAAGCCCAAGGACTGTTGTCAGTGGTTTAGTGAAACATGTTCCTCTGGATCAGGTATTGACAAAATTATTTAGTGATACTTTAGGAAAGGAAGAGCTATCTTAAGACCTTCATCTGTTTATAGATGTGTTTTCATTCTGCTAAAAGATTTTTACCATCATGAAAACAAAAATAAAACAAAAAAAAAATGCAAATGGAAGTAATGCTTGACAATATTTGCTAGAAAATGGAGAAGTACCCTTACCCCAAATCAGTTCCTTTCTGCTTGCAGTGCTTCTATCCTCAGATCTTATTCTGACTCCTTTGTGATGCCATTGGTACACAGTGGGCTCCTAAACCAAACAGATGTGACTCTCCCTTTAAGTTTCCTAGTATGTAGTAGAGAACCCATAATACCTTTTTTTGCTATCATTCAAACTTCTGAAAGTTTGCCTTGCAGCTCTCTTTATAGTCCATTGAAGTGTTTGGCATGGAGTAAAGCAAAGAGCACGTAAATTTAACTTAGCTGGCAGTGAGTGGCTTAAACAACAGTGAAATACAAAATGCGTATTTTTACTTCCTTGTCCAGAATAGAGTCTGCCTCTATCCTTCTTTAGTTGATACACTCCTGTGTTTGACATGCATGGTTTAGGTATATCTTGGAAACAACCTAAGACTTCAAGATTACATTTTCCTTTGACACCTCTTCTACAGGGTTAGTGGAAGGGAGGAATTGACTGAAGGCTGCTTCTAAATTCAAATGCAGACTTGGCAATTAAAGCGATGTTGTATAGAGCAACTGCAAAATGGGTCATGAAGGAATTGATCTTAGTGTGGAAAAGCTACATTTTCTCAAATGTCTTTTCAATCCTTATTCACGCCCTGTCCCCATGGTTAAGACTGTAAATGTAGGAGGCAATTAAAATTGTGATTGTTTTTGTGATACAGAAAGTTATTGAGCTGAAAAAGAATGACTGACTGCAATAACTATTCTCCACTGATCAACTGATAGAGTCCAGTTATGGATTTGCAGTGGGCAAAAATTCAAATTGCTCAGTCTTAGCAGTCTACTCTCAAGACAGTTTGTAGAAAAAATATCTTAAAAGCCTTTCTAGGTAAACTTATGAACATAAAGCGTATAGAATGCAGCGGCAGTAACAGTCTTTTCTTTTTAACCTGCTTTCTGTCTGGGAAGAAAAATCCAAAATACTCATTAACAGAATTAAGGATCATTCTTGCACATTTTTTGGGAACAGTTAGTTTGTGTGTCTGGTTTTGGTTTTGGCAAGTCTCTATTAGACAGTAAATTCTTAGGGGCAAGCTTCCATCTTTTTGTGGTTTTTTGAAGCGTTCAAAAACGTGAAGGCCTGGCATGTGAGTACTGCCATATATTTAAATAAAAATGTATACATCAGGTCAAGTACTACAGACGTAATTCACTAAAAATTCAGCTATACATGATTGCAGTGTTTGATGTGGTAATTTAGCAGTGTTTGAGGCTGTAGTATTTGTATCTGATTTTACTTTTGGTTAGGAAGCACAATATGTATCTTCATTAACATTTCAGTATGCAGTGCAAGTTACTTATGGGCATGAAAACTTCTTGCATGCCCATGTTATATGTGGTACATTGTGGTTTTGTGTACCACTGATGGTGGTGAAGCCAAGTCAGAAGTTGCACCCTCAAGTATCATGTATATAGCTACATGTGTCACCAGTAACAGGGATATGGAACTGAAGCATGAGGTGGACCATGCCAATGCTGAGCTCTTTCAGCAGCAGCTGGGGACAATGGGAGAATGCTCTGAAATGTCAGCAGGAATTGACAGCTCTTCTGCCACTGCATTTGGCTTTTCAAAGTGGATCTCTGTGCTCCTAGCATCAATACCTGTCTTAGGCAATCATTCTTGAAATTCGGACAATTCTCAAGTGTCTCTTTTTTTTTTTTTTTAATCTCCTGAAATCCCCTTTAACCTAAGAGATCCTCATGTCAGTGATCAGAAGGGAAGGGAAAGAATACAGGACGTATCTTAAACCTAGCAAGAAGAGAAGCCACTAGCTCTATCTGTTGTGAACTATGTAGTCTTATTTTTATAGCAGAAACTTTTTCTTTCTACTTAGATGACTTCATCTTTTTTCTTTCTAGATCATTGTTTAAGGGTTAGTGTTGTCCACCCAGGAATTAGCAAATGGTACTGGAATTCATATTTCTTTTTCTTAGAATGGTAATTATATTCTTTACACGTACTCTTCATCTTCTAATATTCTTTGCCTAGTCCGCAGGGAAGACATGTTTATAAATCCTAAAGAACAGTGACTACAGCATGTCTGTAAACTTAATGACATATTCTGTGCAATATAAAGACACCTTTCTTAAAGCAAACCATTTTTTTTTTCTCTGCTTTTGTAGCGTTATGCTTCAAAACTATATTAAATGCTGCAGAGTTTCTTTTTAGATATTAAACAAATAGAAATATCTATATAACCACAGTTGTGACTTGCAAATTATGACTGCTGGCAAACTTAAGATTCAGGCAAGCATATAATAAATTGAGGAGGGCTTTTTGTTGCTGTTGGCATTGCAACTCGCGCTTTACAGCAGTCAGTGTATTGGTTTTGACTCGTATTCACTAGCCATTGCAGTCTGTCTGGTATTTGATTTTGAGGTATAGAGGGATAGTTAGTTGATAATCAGTTATACAAGTAACTTCAAGGATTACCCAAGAAAAAGAGCAATTTAGCACTTGTGCTTCAAGGATAAGATCTAGGTTTTTCCTGTATGGTAAACTTCAGGATTAGCTTTTCCTCTGTTTAGTTTCTTTGCTTTATTTCGCTACCCCCCTACACCCCCCTGCCCCACTTCTTTCTACCAGCGTGTTGTGAAAACGTATTATTGTATTCTCAATGTGAAGTAACTGTGTCCAACCGTAGAAACTGTAACAACTAACACTTTTACTGAAACTAAATCAGTTTCTCAGTAGTTACCAGTTTTGAAGGTCCTGGATTTCTGAAACAAAAGGGTTGGCTCTTTGGACGGCCAGTGGAGGTTGTTACTGTTTCAAGGAGGTAACATATGAATTTTGTTTGCTTATTCTCAGCTCATTTGTGTATCAAACACCTTCTGAGATGCCAAAGCGTTGTCAGTTCCCTGTAGATGTAGACTTGCTTCTGTTTTTAAGTGTAGAGATTTGCCCTATTGTTCTTAATCAGATTTTGCTTTACTGGACATGTGCAGAAGGAAACATACAGTTACTGTTTATCTGTGTCACCTTCAGCTGCTTTTCAGTAACACTCTGTATTTCTGATAGAACTTATATTGCACTGTTGTAATTGAAGCCCTGTTTTCTGGAAACATTGCAGTACGTCCCTTCTATAAAATTTAGCACAAGCAGTTTAAAAAAAAACAACACCAAGCCACACCTAAAAACTTTTGCGTTGTTAGGAACCATTTATTTAGGTCTAGTTTCTTTTTTTCTCTCTCCGTAGGGAATTGTCATTTATCTGAAGACAGTATAAAAAGTGATTAATTTATAATAAAAAAGGAAAAAAACACCTTGAAATAGTGATGTTCTGGTTTTGGCTGACCATCTTGGGGTGGCTTTTCCTTTCGTTTTGTAAAAATACTTATTTAACCTTGTGGGTTTTCTTACCATTTATTTCTTAAATAAATGCACATGTTAGAGCAGTTTTTCAAAAGCATTTGAAGATACTTCTTAGTAAAAGTGATGGGATAATGTGTGTTTGAAATGTTGATAAATCCTTCTTATTTTTGTAATGGTAATGAACTTCTCATACAGAAATCTCATGCAAAATATATATAAACATTTGGGCTACTGTGGTTTGATAGAAAGGAATGATGTGATGCTAGTTTGGTTTTCTTTCCTGTTAGTTTGATGAAGATTATGATCTCCATTTCTGTATTAATGCAGTCTGGTTTTGTCAATTGTATAATCTGTAATTAAAAAAGCTCTGAAGTCTAGAATTTTTTTCCAGTTAGTCAAAACTAAAGTTGAGTAACAAATACAGAAATCTTGTTTCTTTTATTCTGTATATCCATTTGCTAATTGTTATTCAGTGCTAGATAATGTCTAGAACTTGCATTTTAGAGTCACTAACATCTTACAACCATTTCTTATATTTTGGGTGATTTATATCCAGAGCAATAACTCAAGAGATTTTCAGTCAATGAACTGCCTTGAAACTTACGCAAGATCAACTTTTCATTGTAACTGCTTCATTTTGGAGATTTATATTTTTGATTTTTAAAATATTCTGCTTGGAAAATATGCAGTATTCAGAATACTTGATCATATGAGTTTTATGAAGTATTAAGCCTGCAGTTTTGTTTAAAGTTTATATTGTAATACACAAAGACTGAAATCTAGAGGTACGGAGATATATATGTATATTTTAGATATATGTGCACTAGGAGTATGGGAATTAAGGCTTCCTTACTTTCTGTTTATCTCTTAAGAATGTTCGGGGTTTAATTTCTATTCCATTTGAAAGTGTGGCAGTTTCCCCTAGCAAAGTGTGTTTTCTCTGGTTTACTATTATAATTTTTATTAAAATAAAACAACAAAGAAAGAAGCCTAGTTTTACAGTTTTGCTCTAACAAATTGCAGTGCACAGTATATACAACCATTTTCAGTGGTTAAAAAAAATTCAAAGCATTTGGGTTAAATAAGATAAAATTTAAGATTCAAGTGAGCTAATTATGTAAAATACCTATATGCTTCCAGTACATAGTTTGAAATTTTTATCTGTGAGCTAGCCTCATTTGTAGAGTGGTTTGTTTGCGGGTTTTTTTTGTATAATTATTATTATTATTAAATGGAAATTGTTTGGTTAATAGTGCAATATTGAAAGGGGACTGAAGTGGTGATCTAGAATGAGTAAAGGTGAAATTCGTGTGAAATGCACATTTTGTATTTCCATGACAAGTGTGTCACAATTCAGCATTTACTCCATTATTCACTTGGCCAACTCTTAAGCGGTTTAAATGTTATTTGTTACTGGTGTCCGGGCATTAAAACTGTGCATCTGACGCTCTGTGCTTCTCTTGTCCATGTTAAGGTCTCTTTGTTGTAATTCTTTTGTTACCATGAAATAATTAAGTGTCCCCAAAAGCATGTGGCATTTAAGTGCTCACATCCTTCTGTTTTCCTTCCCCAAGATGCAGAATCGGATGGCAATACTACTCTGTAACTTGAAGCCTGCAAAGATGAGAGGAGTAGTATCTCAAGCAATGGTGATGTGTGCCAGCTCCCCAGAAAAAGTGGAAATTCTGGCTCCCCCACCTGGGGCAGTACCTGGGGATAGAATCACTTTTGAAGGTTTTCCTGGTAAGTAGGTATTTGGGAAATTGGAGGAAACAGGTATGCCAAGGTGACCTCAGTGTTGAAGCAGATAAAACAGTATTTTAAAGTTGGTTGCATTTTCTGTTGAAATTTTCTGAATTAGCCATGTGCAAACTTTTTTTTTTATTGGCATGCTAAGATAGTGTAAATAAAGGAGTGAAAATACTTAACCACCTGCCAAAACCTGGAAAATACAGGGAAAAAACTAACTTGAAGTTATATAGTAATTTAACATAAAATTAGCCACTTTCAAATGTATGGACAAACGTATTTGCACTTTGCAAGTTACAATAAGCAAATGTAAAGAATCCTTCCCAGTGTCTCAGTATAAGTGATGAAGTAATAAGTTCCTGATTCCAGCTCCTCCCCCTAATGAAAGTACCAGAACTTGGGGTAGGCTTTTTTTTTTTTTTTTCCTTTGGGAGGAGGAGGGGATGGAGAGCATTGGAGGAAGTGTCAGTTTATGAGAGGATTCTGTAATATTCACACCACCAGGGGTTTTTTGTTTGTTTATCTGGGAGAAAATGACATTTTGGATCTCCAAAGATAGACATTGGATTTCTTCCCACTTAATTAAATCAATAAATCTGTATTTTTTTCAAAATATAAATAAAATAATCACATTTAAATTTTATCAGAAGATGATTTTAATCCATTTTCCCACTTCCTCCACCTCCCACTCATCTACAAAAATGATTAGTTTCTGACCCTGCATATTGGGAACTCAAATAAGTATCACAGATGTAGCATGTTGATGAATGCTTCCCTCCTACCCAACTGCCAGTTCATTGTTCTCACAGGCTGAAAGAATACGGTCAGATTCAGCTTCTCCTGTTGCTGTCTTCGTTAGCACTGTTATTTTGTTATCTTTGTTATGGTTTTAAGTGTTTTTCATCAGGAGGTGCTGGTCCATTGTGATCCCAGTAAGAAAGGCACTCGGACTCTGTAAAGTATCATTTAAAATCTTGTTTATTAGAGCTGACACTGAAAAGAGAGAGTAGTATAAATAATCTGACATTGCACAGATTATGGGAGTCCTAAGGTGGTGCAGCATCAAACAGGCTTCTGATCCACATGCAGCATGCTGTGCACAACCTGTTCATAGAACAGATTCCCTGCTTCTGGTCATTTGAGCTATTGTTCTGTTTTCTTCTTTGACTGTCAAAAGGAAAGGAAGTTTGCATGAAAGCTTGATGCTGCACTGCTCCTTAAAGGTGAGGACACGCAGGTGGCTCATGCGCTGGTACCACGTGGGAGCTGCCTGCAGGCCACTCTGTTACAATTGGCTGGCTAGGTTTATCCTGCGCCCCAGGAATTTGTGCGGCACAGCACAAGCCCAGACCTGGTCAGGTCAACTGTGACGTGGATCACAGAGTTCCTGATGAACAGTGGTCTTCTGGTCAGGATCACTGCATCGCTTTATCTTAAGATAAAGTGGTCTAACTTCCAGTATTTCCCATATTGGGTGGAGTTGTAGGTGTTTCCATTTATCAACAAAGTGTTCATCTTCAGGATGAATTTGTTGCTGAACAGTTGGCTTTCACATGTGAGAAAATGGTGTGGCTTTCTGTTTTCTACATAGAAACATACTAACCTTTTTAAGCTATTGCACCTCTGACCATTTCTAGCTGTACAGCAGTGTTTTTATTTGAACCTCTTGGCAAGCTCTGTGCTTAAACATATTTGCATGAAATAACTTTCATAAATACGTAAATATATGTACATATATGATATTTTTATACTTCTCATGATTGGAACTGTGATGCTCTAAAAATGTTTTTTATTTTTGTTAGCGTATGATAAAGGAAGGAATGGTCTATCTAGGTGTTTTTGAAACAGGAGGAAAGCTCAGCTTGCTGTGATTTAATGTTCTTGATTGAAAATATTTTAAAATAATACTGTGTTTAAGAAGGAAATCAATCTTGCAGAATTTTTTTCTTTTTTAGTTTTCTGTGTTAAAAAATATCAAGCTTGCTAGTTGAGATGCAGAATTGGTTAGGCTGTACTAAAATCTGAAAGGCTTTAGCCACTGCATTGATGAAATTGTAGGAACAGTCACTCATAACTTCTAGTAGTTATCACATATCCATGAGTAAAGATAAATTAAATGTTGGATGTGTGACCTCTGTTACATGCAAGGATACACTCAAATTGCAACATTTCCACTGTTGCTGTGGAAATGGACGTGCAAGAGAGAGCATCAGGCTGTAGAGTAAACTATTCTAGTGCATAAGGCCTGCAAAATGATATACAAATCAGACTGGGCATGTGGCTTTTTTGAGGGGTGGAGGGTCTTTTTTGTTTGTTTTTTTTTTTTGTCTAAGGCATAACCTTACTCTGAACTTATATCTTAAATAACTTTGTATAGCTGGCATTTGAAAATAATGTCAGAGCTGGTAGTAGTGCTGTTCTCTGTTAGCCAGCATATCTATTCTTGCACATGCCTAATGAGGTAAGTTTTAGCAAAATAATTAAACTATTTTACTCCATTTTTTTTACAAAACTTTTTACCATTGCAAAAAGCTTTTCATAGAGCAAATCAATTATAGAAACATTTGTTTTAAAATTATTCTCAGGTGTTAAGGTGTATGGATATTCTGTTGACATTTTGATTCTTAAAAGACATAGAATAAGCTATAAAGGTGGTGTAAAGGTTGTACTAGTTCTAAAGTTATGACCTGCAGCCTGTGATACAAGATTTTGTACGCTTTATATCAGTTTCCCTCAGACAGGAAGCCAAAGACATGGGGCTCTGGTAAGTGCCAAATGAAGGCTTTTACAACCCCTTCGAAAAGTTTATATATCCAGGGCCATAGGTAGTGGTCTGAAATATGGCAGCTGTTCCCTAATATTTCATAAATAGCTGCCCAAAAAATTGGTAGATATGAGATTAAAACTGATCATTGACTTGGAAAATATACCTAATGCTTAATAGTGCAAAGTCAAGTGATGTATCTCCTAGTTACGTAAAAATTATTTTAAGACTTGCGATTTTATTCGCTTGAAGTGAGTAGGACAAAGCAAGGAAAAAAGCATTGATGGAGGAGACTTACAAAACCATCCTGACATCTGCTTCTGTAACTTAAATTGTTGCGTGCTTGTCTATTGCATATTGCCTTTGCAAACAAAGATATTAGTACTGTTCATTGGTGTTTTTTTTTTTAATTTCTTCTGGCTAGAGACTAAGATTGTTGCCACTTACCTTCTTGTTCAAGAGATCAACGACTTTTGGTGGGTTTGGTCCCCCCCCCCGCCCTGATTCCTTTTCTGGTTTGGATTTTCATTTCTGCCCACCCCACCCCCACCCCCTTCCTCCTTTTAAAACAGCTGTTTGATGTTTTATTTTGGTTTGGGGTTTTGGAGGGGGTGGGGGGGTGGTTTTGGTTTTTTTAAATCCTGAGTGGAGGAAACTCACTGGGAGACTGGAAAACTGTTTCTCAGTTTTTAATGGGGTTGTATGTCTGTATCTTCTGCTCACCTTTTTTGTGTTAAAATCTCACGTGCTTCTTACTTGCTGTCTCCTCAAAGGCAATCTGGCGCTTCAGTGATACCCTTATCAAGATGGTAGAATCCTTGTTATGTCAGATGTCATTTAGTTTCAGTACCTAATTGTAACATTTATGTTCTGATCAATTTTTTCTTTTTTTAAAGACTAATTTTAAAGCATAAAGAATCAGTTTGAGTCCTTGAAATTTAAATAGAAGGGACAGCTGTGTCTTATTTTAGTTTGAAGTATGAAAGCCTATGAAGCAAAAGAAGCAGCAGCAACAATAAAGCAACTCTAAAATGCACACAGCTGTCTATCAAGCAGCTTGGATAAAGTTATTTTTAAGCCTTCTGTCGTGGTTTAACCCCAGCCAGCAACTCAGCACCACGCAGCCGCTCACTCACTTCCCCCCTCACCCAGTGGGATGGGGGAGAGAATTGGAAAAATAAAGTAAAGCTCGTGGGTTGAGATAAGAACAGTTTAATAGAAC
>JAVKLA010000007.1:32117484-32157583 GCA_034782735.1 Sagittarius serpentarius | reverse complement strand
AGTCCTTGACTGAGTCTAAACACAACTTAGCAACAACTGAAAACATCAGGGTGTTATCAACATTCTTCTCATACTAACCCCAAAACAGAGCACTGTACCAGCTACTAGGAAGACAATTAACTATCCCAGCTGAAACCAGGACACCTTTTCTCTCCACCATACAAAATCTTCATGAGGCTAATTTTCCGTGGTCATTTTAGTCAACGTAAATAAATGGTATCTTGATTCAAACCAATTGAACTTTCTTCTGCAGAAACTTGAGAGTTTTCCTAGAACCATCTTGAGTGTCGTAGAGGAGTGATTTGATAAGAAATGCTGTTGTCTGGATGATTGTTCTTTTTTGTTTGTTTGTTTGATGGTATTGCCCTTAGGGGAACTTTAACACCGTTTTATACTCCAGTACATGAATCTTCAAGATCTGTTGGACCTTTTTTGTATTAAGAACTTTGTCAAATTTCTGTCCACCTTTGGTGGAAAAGGTCTGATTTATAAGCCATAGAAAAATTATTCCATCGCATGTCTGTAAATTCTATACCATCCTACACAGTAATTGCCATAAGACAGCAATAATTCTTGGAGTTTTCACAGCTAGCTGTGAAATCTTCTTTCTAATAGCAGCAGAACTGACACTTTCACAAAACTCTTAAAGGCAAAAATGCCACAGGAACCACAAAACTGTTGTTTAAGTTATATAATTAAGTAATCATTCTGGTCTAAGAATCCTTAGCAATTCAGTTAATAACTATCTCAAAAAAAATAAAAAGTGCTAGAACTGGTGTGCAGTGGTTAGTCTGTATTTAACAGATTTCTTTTAATCAAAGCTTTGGTATGTGGATGCTTTCCTTCAGTTGCATAATTATAATCCATAGTGGGCTAAGTGGTAATAACTTTTCGTAAGGTCACACATCACCACATCTTTGCCCGTTCTTGCACTGAGATGTATTCATTCTATCAATAGTTACTGAGCTGTTACAAAGTCGGAGAGGTTTCTTGCTTATTATGAGAATTTATTTTGTAATATTTAAACTGCTAGACTGAATGACATGTTTATCAAAGTTTGAGACCTCTTACTTGGTTCTTTTTATGTAAAGAGAGTAGGAAGGTCATTAAACCATTACAAGTTTAAATTTATTTTATTTATAGAAACACTTCTAAAGAATATTTTCTGGGAAGAAGGATGCAATGAGGAGAAGTCATAGGAAAATGCATGGCCTGAAGCTCTGGTAGTATTTAAAATTGGTGCCTATGCTAATCTAATATGAGCTCACCACAGATCCCAGGGGAGCTTAATGCAGGATTCCAAAGAAACTTACTAACATCTAAAGCGTGTTTTTTATAATAAAAGTCAGTTTCTTACTGAAAAAAATTCACTTGCTTTTTATATTTGAGGAGGGGGAAGGAAATACACAATGGCTCATTTAACATTCTGTTTAATCATCTTATTAGTTTGTATGCATTCACTTTAGTCTAAATCCAAGTCTGTCTTTGTTCATGAATTTGGGCATTGAGCAGGATTTTTATTTTTGTGAAAATGTACAATTAGCTCTAAATGTTTAATTTATTAATATACTGATTTTTCTTTTAAATATCAAGTGCACTGTGGCTGTGAAATAACTCAACTGCATTATTGAACTTGCTCTGGCAAGGCTAGCCTGCTTAATGGAGAAATCTGGCTTGGTCTGTTTCTTTTACACAGTTATAGATGTAGAAGCTAGAGAAGTTAGACCCGGCAGAAGTAACTTACTTTTGCAAACATTGAGAATGTGAGTAGATTGAACCACTGAAATCATTTAAAGGAGAAAAACAATAAGCTAGATTGGAATGAGAGTAGTTCATTTAGCCACCTATTGGTCAGCCAGTCAGGCATACACCAAGCAGTAATGAATTTCAACCAGCTACTAGAAACATGTATGTTAAAATCCCTGTAGCCTTATAGTTTTTCTTCCTGAACCTTTGGGGACACTGGGTAGTAGAGGATGAGAGTACTTGACATTCTGCTCACTTGGAGAACTCCACATTTTCCTGTAGGAGCTCCTGGCTCCTCTGAGAAGATATCAGGGAAGATGTGTTTACTAGGATTTGTTTTTTGGCTCTTGCTTGTTCTGGAACTTAAGATTTTAATAGTTTGGGCAGAAGGGTGCCAATATGGCACTCCAAGCAAGTAAAAAATATATATAGTGTATTAACAGTGAAATAACATGGGAACACTTTCAGCATTTAAATGTGCTCTAATTAAAATTAAAACAAGTCTTGTGGGTTTTGGTTTCTGGTTTGTTTTTTTTTTTGTTTGTTTTTTTGGTCCTGCCTGTTAGACACAAGAGGTCAAAAGCACCCAGCAGCCTTATGATTAAATAACTTTTTAAATGAAATCTCTTTTTTTCTTTAAGAGAATCTGCATTGTATTAGAATTAAGAGATTAAATTTACTTGACCCTTGAACAGAAAATAATTGTACAGCAAATTGGTTGTCTTGCTTTATCTAGATTATGTCAGCAAGCAGCAGTTTATTCAGTATCCATACAGCAAGAGAGCTTATTTAGCTTAATTGGGTTTTTTACCTGTACTTTGCATTTCATGCCTATTTAAAAAATAGAAAAATATGACTCTGAAATACTTCACTATTCTGTGTAATTTGTTAACAGTATTGCAAAACATTAGTAGAGGAAACCTGCATTTTGTGGTCATTAGAGATCCTTACATAGTCAGATTTACTAATGTGGTTAGATTGTTAATACCTCTAGGGCGTAGGTAGCTTGTCATGGTGTACACATAGAAAGAGGGAACAGAGACTTAGAGAGACAGGGGTCAGCTTGTATTTCAACAACTATGGCCTCAAATGCTTCTGGTATTTTAGGCACCAGAGCTTATCATCAAATATTACAAAAAGTAGCAGAACAGTGTTGAAACTTGGGGCTAAAGAATTTTGGACTATTCTTGTCTGAGTTCAGTACTTCTCAACTGTAAGGGCACCTGCCAAATTCACTTAATATTAATTGCTTATGAAAATTCATTAATTCCTAAACTTAAGATGCTGACAAAGCTGTGTCTTGGTGAGTAGTGTATTTCTGTGGTCCACATCTACTTAATTCTTAGGAATCCTTTTGGTCTCTAGTAAACTCTGTAAACCAACAACTAGCAACGGTTTAACTTCTTCCTTTTGACAGTATTTGTGGTCTGTTGCTTACAACCTTTTTTCCCCCTGAAAGACCAGCATTTTGAGAGAGGCTCTGGAGACATTTCCTAGACAGTCCCTAATTCTGATTAAAATTTTCATTTTGAGAATCACAGGTAGTGGTTTTTTTCCCTTAAAAGTGTGTGCAGTGATGCCATGTGGGGTGTCACAGATGTGTACGTACATAGGGCTCTTGCTGCGCCTTCTGTGTCGTGTGCTATTAGGTTATTCTTTGTTTTGAAACAGGAGATCCTGAGAAGGAACTTAATCCCAAGAAGAAGATTTGGGAGCAAATCCAACCTGATCTTCATACCAATGACCAGTGTGTTGCCACATACAAAGGAGTTCCGTTTGAAGTAAAAGGGAAAGGAGTCTGCAGGGCAGAGACCATGGCAAACAGCGGAATTAAATAAACAAATGGTTGTTAGAAGCTTTTTCAGATGTTGAAATGGAAAGTAATGCAAGCACAATAAAAAACTTCAGTGTATTACCCCTCTGAAATGCATGGCTAATACCTTTTTTTGTTGACTCCTCTTCCGGAGGTACAGAATGTGTTATGCCTCCAACATTTTCACAATTCACTCATTCACCATGCTTACTGTCCTTGAGGTTAAGTGTTGTCGACAGTCATTAACCACTCAGTGCTCAAGACTTAATTGCCAAGGCTTGTTCACGGTAGAACTACAGGAAGGCAAGCATATTTTCTGGACAGCTAAAACATTTAGAAGAGCCGTGGGTCAAGAGCATCTCTTCTGTGATGTTCCTTGTATGCTAACTGCCCTTCAAGAGGTACAGGACTAGCAGTTGGTCAGTGAAGACCACAATCATCTCGATTCTTCTAGTCGCCATTTCATAGTTTTTCTCCTTCTTCCAAGCAATTTTCAGATATATTATAAGCCTCTGCAACTTTATTCTTCGCTGTGTTTTCTCAGTAGTCTGCCAGCAATTGTAATGGCAAGATTAAACTCTGGCCCTTTATGCCATAAGATATACAAATAGACATACTCTAATGTCCCACAGTTAAGTTGTTACAATGTCAGTAAGAGCAAAGCTGTCACTTTGCTGAAATAGCTCTTTATCTAGTCCACCTAGATACTTCCTTCCAAAGAAGAATGAATGAA
Source organism: Sagittarius serpentarius (assembly GCA_034782735.1). Taxonomy (NCBI): domain Eukaryota; kingdom Metazoa; phylum Chordata; class Aves; order Accipitriformes; family Sagittariidae; genus Sagittarius; species Sagittarius serpentarius. The sequence goes on along the minus strand of JAVKLA010000007.1, from coordinate 32,153,291 downwards.
TAGCAAATAGATTGCCAGAGCTAGTCAAATACTACCAAAAAAAACCCCCCAAAAAACAAACCTCTTTCCAATGCCCAAACAGGTATAAAATGAATGGATTTTTTGTTTTAATGTGTTTTTATGCAATGTTATTTTATACAAAAGATGCTTTGGTTTTAACAGAAATAGCTTCTTCAGTTTTTACAATTAGAATTATTCCATAATAATGTAGTACAAGTAGTCATGATTGCTATGGTAATAGCTTCAAATTATTTCTTTTAATTCCTGTCTTTTAATAATCTGAAAATAAATATTTTGGATCAATTTACAATAAACCTTTTAAGTAACTATTTAGAGAGACTTCAGATATTTTGGCATGTAATATTTAATTAACTGGTTACTGTCTAACCACTGAAACAGTAAGTGCTTTTTTTACTGAAATAAAAAAACGTAGCCACTCAGAATTTTGCAGGCTCTGAACTTCATCCAGAAAACTGGGAGAGAAAACAAAATGACAATGATATAAAATTAAAAGGAACAGGTGCAAAAGAAGAGATGAACAGATTTCTTTTTCGAATTAATTTTGTATGTGCCTATAAACTGTGTTAATTTTTCATGCATCTGGGAATAAGCAATAGTAATTAGTTCTTTTAAATGTGCCAAATAGCGTTAAGCACATGGGAGCTATTTTATCTGCCTTGTAAACTACATATCCAATCATGTCTTATTAAACAAAATTCTTGAAGTTCAAAATCTCAGTTCTAACTAATTCTGAATCAAGGTAAGGAAATACTTTTACGGTAGATGAATCTTAGCTTTTAATACTGGAAAGCTCTCTACAAACTGTGGAATTCAGAGGAACTTCTGAAAGCTTGAAGAATTGAGCAAACAGGCTTTCTTACAGTCTGAACTCATGTGCATTTTTTTTTTTGCTTCCGGATCTGTGTTCTGTATGAACTGCAATACCCAGTCTGGTGTAGCATAAAATCTCATTTGTGACTACATACGTATTAGGAGCGTGATTTAGAGCACTAGCTTGTTCTGATTTTTTGGTTGAAGCTAGGATTCTGGATGCAGTAGCATGAGGTGCTCTATGAAAGGCAAGTAGTTTGGTAATCTAAAGAGATACTTCCAACTGTCTTTTTAAAGGTATTTGATATGGATGTGGAATTTTCCAGTTGATGGCTTCTACCCTTGTGTTTCTATTAAATGTTACCTACCGTAGAAAATAAGCAAATGAGCACCTGAATGCTAATTTTATTCCTTGATCTGTTTAAGTAGAGGAAGCATTTGATAATTATTTTGTCTTATAAAATTCAAGAGCTTTCTTAAGACAGTAGCTCTTTGCTCTTTAAGTATGCTCTTCTGGTTGTCTAGGAAAATGTATTTATGCTGTACTGAGCTCAAAAGTGACAATAGGGTACTTGAGGCACTATGCAAGTATGCGTCCTCGCTGAATCCAGCCTCTTCTGCCTTGTCTGCATGAGTAAACAGAACTGCAGTGAAATCCTTCCATGTGGGACCCAGAAGTTCCTGTAATGAAAACCAAATCTTAAATAGTTATCTTTTCTTGTTCCTTTTCCCCACTCCCACTCATATACTTATGCATTAACAGACAAGTTATATGTTGTTTTCCTGGCAGTAATCCAGTTCATGCTATCTGAGTTGTTGAAATTTCTGGGGTTTTTCACCTTCCCAAGACACTGACATCCACTTGCAGTGGAATTATGTGGTCGTGCAGTACTAGCGGTTCTCTGTTCTCATACTGCAGATGTTAATAGAACTTCTCCAGTTCAAAAATGTCTATGTAAATAAGGAAAAGTGGTTGTTTAGCTATGTCACACATTAGTTTACGTAAGTAGTCTCCACATATCCGTATTTCTTCACTTTTTACAGCTCTTTGAAATTTTTTTTTAAAAATCACCTTAAGTTGAAAAAATAAATGATTAATTTCTATGTAATACCAACTGCAATTCCAGCCATGTCGCATAGAACTGAACTATTCTCAGCAATTCAGGAAAAACAAATCAAATGCATCAACCTAAGTGATGGGCGAGAGTTTGTCTTCAAGTGCTGTGGTTCATCTGATGGAGGGGAATGGAGAAAACTAACTGCTTTTTTGTCAATGAGTACAGAAAATTTTAATATGAATAAGAGTTTGGGCTTTCATTTACAGATGTAAATGAAATTACAACTTCAGTGCAATCATCCTAGCTCCTGTGTGTGACGAGAAGCCTACTTTGGTAATAAAGTCCACTTTGTGATGATCTTAACTCTGTAAACTAAATACCAGGTGTATAAAACTGCTTTAAAGGTTATCTTTCTACGTCCAAGATAAGCAGGGAGTTAGAAAAACTGGGTGTATTGATAGTGATTAATCCCTTTTAGACACTAGGGATTAAAAAAAAAGTTAAACCCGTACACAATTTTGGCATAAGATGTCTGAGGTGTTGGATTATCAGTTTTAGGGAGAGAGGATAGTGCCTTGATTTGCTGAGGACTCAAAGTCCAATGCTAATGTTAGTTCTGATGTCAATGTCTGCCACTCTCTTAATGCATTAAGCTACATTATTGAAATAAAAAAATCCAGGGATAATTAAATGGCAGTATTCTTCTACTGATATCTTCATTGATATGCCATCATATACGTAATTTGCAGGGAATCATTGTGAAAACTCCTGATTGCCAAAGGTAGTCTTCATGCTAATGTCTTGTTGGAATGACGTACTGAAATATAACCATTATTGTTCATATTCCTGGCACCCAGGCAGCTGTCCTGCCCTGTTTGTTGCTGGTGAAATCACAGCATCTGGCCTTTTAAGGGGAAAATAACTAAAAGGCCAGCCATTATAAAAGCTGAGAGCCAGTTGTAATCATGAAACGAAGTTTTGCTTTTTTGTTATTTTTAAACATGCTTTATTTCTTTTCCAGTACGGGTTTTAAAGGTCCCTTTAAAGAGAAAAGGCATGGTGGCATCTCTTATGCTTTTAATGCCCACATGGACTTGATTCAAAACAGTCTCAAACTGGAAGCATCATGATTTTTCATTGGCGTAGAGTAACAATATTTTGAGTAAATACTGCTTTCTCTTAAGTACCATGATGTATAGAGAGATGGAGAACTGTATAAGGAAAAAGGGTAACACTGAAAACAAATATATGTAAACTGACAATGAGTAAAAGTGTGTTGAAATTAGCACCAATTCTCAAACTACCGGAAAAATGAGGAGTAGCCTACCAGTAGAAAGTAATCGGAAAGAACAGGAGAGCGAATCAAACGCATTTTGAAAGCTGTTTTTTCTGTCTATATAGTGGTATATTTTTATCTACATATGTGTTATATGTTTAAATAACAGCAGTTACAGCAGGTGATAAGACTTGATGGACCAGGAAGTCCCTTCCAGTCCTAAAGATTTTTAGTAAGTTCATTAGCGTAAGACATGCAAAGTTTAACAGGCAGACTGTGGCAGTAAGTCAAACCCTTTGTTTCTTCCTAAATCATACAAACCTGGTTCATCTGATAAGGTAGATAAACGGAGCAATACCTTTTTGCTGGCCTATTTTTTTTTCCTCTTTTTTTTTTTTTTTTTCCTTCTTCAAAGATGTCTATGCATAGTAATGAGAAATCTCCAACTGAAAAGAAAGCCATTCCTTTTCAGTGTTTCTCCCCAACATATCTCACCTACTTGCAAAAAAAAAAAAAATTTTCCCCAGGAGCTTCAAAATATTTGCTTCAAGTCAGTTGTGCTAGACGTTTTCCTTAGCCAGAGGAAATTTATGGTAACTTTCTAGTTATTTTCTCTTGAATAGATACACCAGTAGTGACCATACAGGACAGAGCTGAGCATCCTTGTCCCAGGTCAGTCAGATTTTCTGCATGATTTTGGACCCGTTGGTCTGTGCTTTGGTCCTATACAGAGTGGAGGAGACTGAGGTAACCTGACTTTTGCTTGCTTTGAATGGCATTTCTTTTCAACATGTCATGATAAAGTATTAACTGTAATTTCTGAGAGAAAAGCTCACTTCGATAGGTAAATTTGGTTCCTAAATTCCTTTGTACCAAGCCCACGTGCAAAAGAGAGCAGTTCTTGCCTCTCCTCAGGTTTAGTGTGGTAAGTGTATAGTGGTGGAGTTGTGAATGGTGTGTTTCAGCTGCTGGACTGGGAAGTGTTCCAGTTTTCAGCTGCACTTCTTTACTTCACTTTTGCAGTCAGCCCTTCCATAGCCATTGTCACCTGAAGAGGAAAGAGTTGCCGTTAGGGCAGAGACTTTCTTTATTTGTTACCTGGATGAACTGAATTGTGTGATTGCTTTCGTCCAGACACAGAGGCACGTCAGCCCTCAGGACCAGGAGAGCTAGATGCAGGCCTTCCTCCCCAAAGTGGCGAGCCAGGGCTGATCTCACTGAGTCTCTCACCTGTTCTTTGCTCAGACCACTGTGAGGGTAGCTTGGAGTGTCAAGTACTCGAACACGGAGAGCTAGCTCACAGCCATTTCTTCGTATAATCCCTAAAATGCGGCAGCTGCATCCAAGGCTGCAGCATGTAGTCACAGAGCTTGGGGAGCGATGACTCTCAAAGTCTGAGCTGCCTAGCAGGCTGTTCCCAGCAGCGCTTTTGCCAGTCTGAGTCCTTCCAAGGACAACAAGGTTGATGGTCATCTCATTGCTGTCTGCCATTGTCTATGCTTTTATCCACAAAACCTGTCACTAAGTGAAGAACACATAACATGAGTTGTTTCAGATAACTTAAAAAAAAAACAGCAGAAATTGCAAAATTCATTCTTTTGAGTGTCCTTCTATGCCTGAAATGTTTTAAGGGGTGTGTGGTGTAGACAGATGTTCAGCACAGCACATATATCTCTGTCTGATCGAAGGACAGATCTTTGCTGTCCTCCCATTCAGCTGCTTAGAAAGAACAAGACCCCATGGAAGTTGTCACAGGGACAAGAGCAACCTAACAGGCTCCACTCCTTCACTGGCAGAAACTGAAAAGCTGGGAAAGAATTAGATGTGAGAAGACTTTTAGGAACAAGTAAAGCAGATAAATCTACGGAGAGGCAACAGAGAAGGGAGGGAAGGGAGGAGTTGGGAAACAACTGTGGAAAACAGCATTGGCATGCAGGGAGAGTAGGTTATGAAAGAGAGGAAGACTAGGGGAGGAAGAAGAGAATGGTGACAAATACGTGCTGCTGTTACTAAGTGACCATGTTTCAGGAAGTAGATCTTGGTTTTAGGAAAAAAAATGGATAATCAGGGAGAAATAGCTTTTGAAGGAGCACTTTTTCACAGCAGAGAAGAGCTTAGAATACATCTTTCATCAGCTACCACTCAAGTTGAAATAGGGAATAATCTGAAAGGGCTTTCTGATATAAATAAATGTAACTATGTCAATGAAAATAAGAAGAGGTGAAATAGCCAATGCTGCAGGTTCTAACCCCATATGAAATTGAGACTTTGGAAATGTATACTATACAAACTTTTAGACTTATGGCACAGTTAGTAGAAAAGAAAAGCACAGACTGGTGGATGGAGAGGGGAGATGGGTAAGTATCATTTCCAGTTACTATAATTGTTCATAAATAAGCCTTCTCATTCTCTTTGTACTTTTCTGTAATCCAGTATCTGAAGGGGTTTTCGTGCACATTAATTGTCTAACAGGAATACTGGCTGATTAAATAAATTCAGAGGTGTTTCAGATGGAAAAACATATCAGCAAATAAGTAGTTGATTTTAAGTTATCATCGACACCTGAACTTAAGAAAGAATTTTTTTTAAGTTACTGTGTTTAGGTACTCATAGAGAGATCGTGGATAGTTTTCGAATGGGATTTTCTGTGATTAATTTATTTGGATTCTTGCATGTGCAGTTCAAGCTTTCTCCCTTATATTAAATCCATGCCCAAATCAATGTTTTGAAATAACTTCAGTTCAAAGCCAAACATGCAAGAGCTATTAACATACTAATTTTGTTACAGGCAACATTGAATACTGTGCATGATGATCTTCCTTAGTGATTTAACAGTGAGGTTTTTGTGGATTTTTGAATGATCAATTTCCTTTTTTTTTTTTTTTTCTTTAAGAATACCTTTTAAAAAAGACACCTTATGAAATGGTTGTCATCAGTTATGAATCAGTCTAGATGTGCATTGTATTGTTTTTCTGCAGCGTAATAATATGACATGGTAGACATGCATTTGTGCATTTTTTTAAATCATGATCAAGTGTTTGTTTTTTCTGTAAGAAGTCTACACTTAAATATTTAGATTAATTTCATATTATGTCACTTACCTTATTTTCCCTTAAATTCCTCTTTCATTCAGAGTTTGTTCATAAACCATGTGTGCAGTATACGAAGTCATATGTGAACTTTGAAACTAACAGCAGCAACGTACCATGCTGAGACTGTTACGTACACATTAATCTGGTTAATCTATTACTGATAAATCCTCATTCAGTTGGTATATGTTAGGTCAGTAACTGGCGCTGTTGAATTTTTGCAGCTTAGATGCAGATACAGTTTTTGCAATCACTTTTGTGATTGTACGAAGCTGATATTTTTGAAAGTTACTTGAGTTCTACCAGCAGTTATATGTGAGAGTGATAATGGACGTACTGGGATTACTTTGTGTTGCATGTTCTTGAATGTGTGTTCATATACGCATGTGAAGAGCATATACACTTTCTCCTATTATTGCAATGAATTAATAATTTCAAAGCACAGTGTAAACAATATGCAGGTGTAAAGCTGTTTGCCTAACAAAGATGGATTAGAATAATACAGAAATGATTAGTGAATCGGGAAGAAAACCAAAGGCTTGCATCACTGCCAGTCGTGTGTTAGCTGTTGGCTCAATAGCTTGATACATTTCTCTTGCAAGCATCCTTGCCATGCTATAGTAGCATTAAAATGAGGGATAAAAAGATTGTCCAGAAAGGACCTGTCACTTGCTTTGTAGACAATTTTCCACAAGTGGGAAAGTAACTGATTTGAACTCCAATGCCTTAGTGGAAAATAAATACAAATTTGTGCTTTAATGACCAGGTTCCAGTAACAGAACGAAAGAGTGGAGCGAGCCCTTCTTGGCTATTCACAAGAGAAGGATAAGCCACCTCTGACTGTAAATCCCAGGTGGGTGGAGGCAAGCGTTTACTCCAAGGATGTTAAGAAATGTGTCATTACAGTGAGAACAAGAATCTGGTACGTAGGCTGTCTGTGGTGGGAGGAAAAGAAGAAGGTGCTTTCCAGAGCCCAGTCCGGCTGGGGACATTGTCATCCAAAATGTAGCTCTATGTGGGAGCCTGTAAGGATTGGTTTACCACAGTAGCAGGGCTGTTCCTGCCTGCCACAGCAGTGGAGTGAGACTTCAGTTCCTCTAGAAGCCTGTTGTCTCCCGCTGTGGTGCCACAAGCACGGCCAGTGCTTTGGCAGAAGCTAATGGTGCCTTCACAGCCTCTGTGTGTAAATTCACATCATGCATCATGAATGAGTTCGTGTGTGTTGCTTGGCTGTAAGTGGCTGTGTCATAATGTTGTTGCTGTATGTTTTTAAGAGCCCATAGACAAGTTAGTTGCTTTGAGACTGCTCCCTGCTTTTGAGCCTGCCTATTCTGGTGAGAGTCAGACATTAAATCTTTTCCTGTATTGTTTGTGTAGCCGAGGCAACTACTGATAGTTACCACTGTGAAAAGCCTTGGGGCTCAATGCTGTGCAGAGCCTTTGTGTCTTGAGGCATATTTATATATAAAGTGTATAGCGAGGTTCCTTCATTTGCTAGTGGATACAAACTCAAAGAAGACTGCGTGGGCTGGGGTGCACTTGCAGAGCAAAAGGGTAGGTCAGTCTCACAAACTTTGGATATTGTGAAGATAAAGTCCAGGTGCTTCCTTTAATTTGTCTAGAAGTATTGACTTCAGTTAAATTGTCACAGTCTAGCTCTGCTTTTCATCAGACTGTTCCTATGCACAGTAATGCCTCTCTTGACATCTGAGGCAGCGTATGTCCTAGCAGTCGCATCCAACTGAGCCAGTACCCTGCCAAGGAGGTAATTTAAGCTGTGCACGGACAAGGATTTAGACTACCAAGAAAGCTAGACTCCCAGAAGCAGAGGGGTGTTGTATGCAAAATACAGCTTACCCAGCTGGATGCAGAACAGGGCTTTTATGCTGGCAAGATGGCTGTAAAATTAGTGTAAATGAGGCACTGCTTAAATGATATCTAAAACTTGGCTAAGCAAGCTCCCCCACAAAAGAAGGTATTTATTTCCAGTATTATTATGAATGTAATACAGTCCACGTTGGGACACATCTGGAAGGTCTTACAACAGCACGGGCAGAGGATTTTAAGAAGTTGTCTTCCTGGGAGGATATGACAGGGAAAAAATCCAGCTGATTTGTATGACGCTTGCTTAGGCTCCTCCAAGTACGTGGAAGGAGTCCTCCCCAAGGTGGCAGCATCAGCCTGCGCCACAGGTACTGTAAAACCTCGGCTGGGGTCCCCTTGCTCTGGAGTCCTAGGCTGAAGTAAAATACCAGGTCAGAAATGAGCTAAAGCGTTAGAAAATACAGAATAATTACTGGAGTCTTCAGGTGTGTCCTGAAATAAGAAACGTAAAAAGCATTTGTCTCTCCTTTGTCACAAGAAACATTTTTTACTTTATATATAAAACGCAGACAGCGTAGCACCTTAGTGAATTTGAACAGCAGTAATGGAAAGGTAGCAGTTAAGAAACTGGAAGTGTTATTTGCTGTCTCTTATGTGATTCTTTTTCTACTCAAGACCTTTGTTTTTTCACTGGCTTTTAAGGTGAGTTGGTGGCATTTATTATGGGGCTTTGCATGTGAGATCTTAAAATCTGTCAGAGTATGAATTTGCAAAGAACAAGTACAGAGTACAACAAAATTGCCTTGGATGCTTTTTAGCACTGCTAACTGCTGGTGGGTAAGCCTTTTTTTTGTTTTTCTTTGTTTTTATATAACTTTATTTTTGAAATGGCAAAAAGAAAACCAAAACTGAGCCTATTACAGATTGGCAGGCAGGATGGCTTCCTGTAACTGATAAAGGAAGCCTCGTACTGCTGCCATAGAAATACCAAGCAAGTCTAGTGAGGAGTTGTCAAGAATCTAAGGAAGTAAGGCCCCTAATCTAATTGAAAATAAGTGGCATTTGGGTATCCAGCTTCTTTAGTTGTCTTTGAAAAAACAAGGCTAAAATCATTTGCAAGTAACCATTGGATTTGTATATGGTCTACAGTTAACTAGAGTTGCAATGCGTCTTAGTCACATTAGTGTGTCAGCTGCTGTTCTGTTATAGTCCCTGTGATCGCCCAGTTGGTTTGCACGCACCCTAAACAAGCTCTCCATGATGCTTGTTAGAGGATGCCAAGCAGGCTAGATCTTGTAAACTGAAATAGTTTCTCTTTAGGCACATGGCATCTCTTACCATGTGTCATCTTTCAGTTCCCACGCCTTCCCATCCCTTACAGCTTCTTTCCTGATGTGGGCTCTCATTTTAGCCCAAGATGATGCCATAATAAGTAATTTAAGATGTGCTTTGATGAATTTTTCGTACTTAGAGAAAACCCAGTGAAGCCATTTTATGGATTGCCACACATGGAGGCAGGCTCTTAGCCTTCCCAAACAGCATGAGAAATCCAAGAAGGTATGCAGTCCATGTAGTCAGTGTGGCTTCAGTTCTTTCAGACATGTAATTTCTAAGAAACACCAGGCACGTCACTGCTGAGAGACAGATAGGACAGGTCTAGTGATGCTCTACTCCTTTTGGACTGCATTCACTCCTGTGCTGATCCTAAAGGAACACATAAAATACGCTAATATTTCCTTAAAACAGGTTGTTATTTTTTTTCTTTTGCTTAATCCAGTCCTTAATGTCCTTAGTATTTTTGAACAAAAGTAAGGAATTATCAGCAATCTACAAGATCATGTTTCTTTTTGCAGTATAGGTGACTATGTTTGATGTGCTACTACATTGGCATTGCTAAGGGGAAAGGAGGTGGGGTATAGGTGCAGACTAATGCTGCAATTGCACCAGCTTTCGGACAATGTCTGTACAATTGTGGAATCAGCTCCTCGGGTTCCCTCTGTACTTCTTACAGCAGATTATGGGTTCAGGGCAAATACTGCTGGCAGAAAGGCAGATCAAGGACCCGCCTTGTGTTTAAAAGGAGATTGAGCAGAACTATCAGCACAGTGAGAACATCAGCCAGACTTTTGTTTGGTTTTTTTCTATTCTCCCACTGAATTGCCAAAATCTGCAAGATACCCTTTTCCTTCATCCTCTGCAAATAATAGACAACTTCAAATTAGAAACCAGTATCTTTTGACATGCCAACCTGGTTAAGTCTCTGCTGTGGAAGTATTGTGTCTTTTCAGTTGGCAGGAATGATATTCTTCCAAGCACTCGGCTTCTTGATGAGCTTAGAACAGAGCACTGTAACAAGCCGCAGGAGCACAGTCTCTTCTTGTTTCCTGTTAGTGTGGTCTGGTGTGACATGGCTTTTCAAAATGCTGGGGTATGCATTGTAAAATAGGACATGTCACACTTACTGTCACAGGCTGCCATTTTCTTAATTCTCTTACCAATCCCCACCTTCTCCAGTTGAACTAACAATTTTCCCCATGGCACCATATAATTTTTTTTAACGTGCAAGGAATGTTTTTAATATGCTATATTGTGCTATAGTGTCTCTTGTGCAGATTAGAGATATATAAACTGTCTCGTTTTCACCCATGTTGCCAGGATCTGTTTTCTGTAATATTAAGGTTGGACATAAGTCACCAGTGCACAGGTTTGGCCCTAGGACTATGCCGCAAGGCTGACATGTTTGTGTCTGTTCACTGCTTCATGTGAAATATGCAGAATATCCAAAGACATAAAAGTGATATTGCAAGTAAGACTATATGTATATAAATAATACTTAAAAAAAAAACCCAGCCAAACCAACAAAAAACCCCAAACAAAAAGAAACAAAAACCAATGAAATCATAAACTGTTGATTTCAAAGACATATATTTGGGAAAGAAACAGTAATCAAAGTATGAAAATACTGACTTGAGGAAGAATCCTTTTTCCCTTACAAATACTTAGCTGGATGAACTCTCTGACTAGCCCCATACATCTTCTGTTGTGACAACATGAGTCAGGGTACCATACTCATTCACCTTCTTGTGATTAGCCTCAAAATTCATCCACGTGTGTAAAAACGTTTTGCCCCTGGGGAAAAAGTCCTGTGAATGGAGAACATATCTGGAAGCTCAGGAAACCCAGATCTGGCTGCTGTTTCTGTTACATTCATTCCCTTATTCTGAGAAGCTGCACAATTTCTCAGTTTCTTCCTCTAAGTATTATGGGATAAGATAAATATTCACCTCTCTTGAAGATGTGTAGTGGGATTGATTTAGCTGAAGGGAACAGACTTCTGTAGGGCAATAACAGCATTGACTGCTTTTAAGGAAAAAAATAAAGTATTTTTATCATATTGTAAAATGCTCCATAGGGACCCAAATGACTTAAGACATACTTTCCAAAATATTCCCATGATGCCTGGAAAGGTTATAACCATCGTGACACTAATAACCACAGAAGTTGCACTGACAGACAGGGTTGGACTGGTCACACTGCTACTCTTTTGCACTCTAATCAAGAGATGTTTCATAGAATGTCAGGAATACAGAGCATATAAAGTTTCAACTCAAGGACATGTAAAAATAACACCTAACATGGATATCTGTGTGTATTCAGGACAGATTTAGTACTCAGTTCATTTTCTTGTTTTCCAGGTTTTGCAGGGTGTTTCTATAGATACAACACATGTTGAGGCCTTCTTTTAAAATACCCAATAACTAACAACTTGATTTTTTTTTTTTTATATTTAATTCTGGTTATGAATCTTTCCTGTCTTCTCTTCGTATACCTACACTTTAGAGGCAATATGCTCAATTGCAAAGAACATTTCTTAAAAATACAAGTTTAAGAAACTGGAATACTAATTAGAAATACTACACTCTTGTTTTTGATAATTATGATAGCTTATGGATATCAAGCCTGAACAGATGCTTTTTATGTTTTAAAAGACTCCAAACAAGCTGAATATGAGGACATCTTCCAATATATTTCATGCTGTCAAGCCATTGAACATATAATGTCAGAATTATGCTGTAAAAGCTGTCTTACAAGCCAGTGTGGCTTGCTTTGGCAACACAATTGTTTAGAAAAGTGGAATTGCTGTAGATGATTTATTAAAATTGTGAATAGTACGTATAAGGAAAGGGTGCAAAGTATATGGTTACAAAGCTGGTGTGTGGTTTGGGAGTGTGAGCCCCAGACTCAGTAATTAACCCCAATGCTTGTAACTTTCCAATATCAACTGTCAAAAAATACTGTGAAGTTGGAGCTTTTTAAATTGGTGTCCTTTCTCCCCGAGGGGACAAAAGGGGCAAAAATCCCCACCTGCCTTTCACAGTGGAGAAGATTTAAGAAATCGGAATGCTTTCTCTCTTCAATGTGCCGTAGCATCTGTAATGTGCTGTTTTCAGGAATGTGGTACCTCTGTAAATTGTGGAATGTGTCTAGGATCTTTCAGGGCTTGAAGTGTGATAGACTATTACTTTTTCAGTGGCTGGAAATCTGCCTGTTCTTCATGTAAAATACAGAGCTGCATCACCTCTTGCTCTCCTGAAATTAAAGTTTTGAAAGTATAGGAGAGAAAAAGAAAAGTCTGTGCAAACACTGCAGACACAAAGCCTAGTTCCAGTGAGCGCTGATGTAACTAGGAGCAATGGAAGTCACACCTGAGCTTCAGACACAGCAGAGGGCTGAGAAATTGCAGGTTGATCAGAATTTTTCCCTGGGTTCCTCCACAGTTGTTACATCACTGCTTGGCAGACTTCATCACCTGCACACAGCAGTAGCCTTCTGCTGAGTATCTTCAGATAAAATGGCCCCAAGTCTAGCGCTCCACAGAGCACACAGAAAACGTGAACCCGGTTCCTTCTGATGTCATACACCTTACCTGGATAAGTCACCAAAATGTAAAGGCTGGAAATTTTAAGGGTATTAATGATACACAAAGAAACAAATAGGAACCCGAAGAAAGTTTTTTGAAGTCAGTTTACATTGTTTATTGTTTTTTGTTTGTTTTTTTTTTTTTCTTGGAGTCTGCAAACCAGTATGCCACTACAAATTCAATGAATTTCTTCCTTCAGGTCCTCAAAGTCTTGAGGAGGAGACCTCCTCTCTCCACCTGCCTCCCTCCCCATCGAGGCTTTGCTTGTTTCCTTCTCCATGTGGCTGTCTTCCCAGCCAGGAGGAGCTGAGTACAGCTTCCATCCATTTGATTCCTTAGTTGACAGCAGCCTCTGCGCCCCAAAGAAAGATTTTTGGGGTGGGTTTTTTTTTTCCTCCTCTATCAGACATCTGCCATCCTGGAAAAAGTTGTTTCTTGCCAGTGCTTCCAGTTCTGATGCAAGCCTGGGCTCTCTGTACAGAGGGGGATAACTGATCAGAAGGGAAGGCTGATGATTATGTGGCCTCACTAACCCACTATCAAGTTCATGGACTCTGATAAAGTAAGTTAAAGTATTGTCTGCCCTTCACGTAGTCAACTATGGTTCTTATCCAAATAGTTACATCCCTCATGTATTTTACAATACAGTGCGTTAAACCATGAGACGAGTTTAAAACGTGATATCATGCTGTGAATAACTTCTGTGGGAGAGATGAGAGTATTCCATCTGTAGCACAATGCAAATGCAGCACTGTTGGTGGAAATGCGGCTATAAATTATTGTCATGCAATGTTCAGTAGGCCTTTTCTCAGAACAGAGGTGTCAGAGGGGACAGCTGTATAGCAGAGACCAAATGGTGACTCCCAGTAACTTAACTGAGTTTTCTGTCTCCCAGTTAAGTGAACCAGCAGGAATAATTCAGGGCTTCGAGTGAAGTTTAGTTTTGAAACGGAAAAAATAAACTTATGTAGTGAGTTTACGTTTTTACATTAACTTCCTTACAGCTCAGACAGTGCTTGCTCATTGTCATCAGCTAAGATTTTACAAAACCTTTTTTTAGGGTCAGCACAAAATCATTGATGGGCCATGAAGAATAAATGAGTACTAAATTTTTCAGTCTACACCCACAACTCTTTCTTCAGAAATGGTGTTTGTCTCAAATGAGAGAATGGATTTTTTTTTTTTTTAAAGATGGAAACTGTAATGCGGGAACAAAAACTTTCAGCTGTCAGCATTTCTGTAACCTCACAAGACCCAATTTTCATGTCTTAATTTATAATCTTGGTGTAAAGAGAAAACATGTTTTTGTTTTTCCTGTTTCAGATTTGAATAACTGGATGATTATATATAAATTTACTGCATTTGTGCAGAAGATGTGCTGGTTTTAACATCTGTCAGAGCTGCATCTCCAATTCCTTCCCTTGATCGTCTTTTGGGTGTTATTTTCTGGCAAGTTTGGGACTTAAAACTTTTTTTGAGAATTCTTATTCTAGCAAAGGTATAAATCCCCCCTGATTCAAGAAAGTACTCTCTCTTCAGCATCTATACAATTAGGATTCAGTGGCTAAATTATCAGTTTCCTTAGAAAAGAAAAAATAGTGACAAAATTCAACAGTTGTGCTTTGGTGCTTCCTGAGGGGGTTGTGAAGGCCTATAGTGAAGACCTATGAAATGTGTGTTAAATAGGTTGCTACAGAGAGACAGTCGTAAACAGATGGTAGAGGAGAAATCTTCCTTTTAATTAGAAGAAGTCTGTGTGGAGTGGTACATCTTTGATACCACCGCTTAAGCTATTTGGGTATACAATAGGTTGTCTCCTAGTAGGATGTGAGAGTTCACTGGGGGCTGGGGGAGTGTGATAAAGACTTCAGTCATTCTGTAGCAGCTCTAAGTGCAGTCTTTCTGCCACATTTTCTCTATCCTTCAAACACATAACTTCACTATAGGAATAAATAAAATAGACACTTTGTCAAAAATGGTAAGAAATAGCTGCAATTCTTAACCTACCGTTAGCAGCAGAGTTGCACAGGCAGCACGTGGAGCTGACCGGCTTTGCAAATGGATGTGCCAGGAAAGACAGACATCTACCAGAACATGGTGAGAAAGTGTGAGAAATTGTAATATGGAGGGCGTTTGCAAAAAAAGAGCCTGCTTTAGTAGATGGGGGATCCAGTGGCTGTATGAAATATGCACTATATCATACTGACTAGTGCTGCACTGCTCAATGTTAGCCCACAAAATTTGGCATGCCGTCTTGCTCCCCGTGATAATCACTGTTATGGAAGACTCGGCTTGTGGACCCTGGCAGCTGAAAAGAGGAGTTACGCAGATGACTTCACACTGTTTAGAATTTCTGCATTTGGGGAATATTACAGAATTGCTAACAAATTAGTCTCCTTTAATTGTAGTGGCATGTATGCATTTCCTGTCCCAACATGTCCATGCTTATTCATAGCACACCAAAGAATGACAGATTTTTTTTTTTGCCTTTGAATAAAAACGGCACGAAGAAAGATTATTTTCTAGACATCAAAGAGAATGAAGTCAAAATGACTAATTCAAACACAGAAAACAGAACAGAAATCTAAATACTGGCCTGTTTTATGCCATTTAATGATAACAAGACCAGATATTAAAGAAAACAAAAAGAGGAAAAGGAAAGGGAAGAGGGGGTTTTCCCACAGTTTGTGTTTAATCATGGACAAAAAGTTGGTAGAAGAATTGTGATTTGGACTGTAATGTGGTGAAAATAGACTTTTTGGACCTTAGTATAAGGATGATGTGGTAATTCAGACTGTATTTGAATAAGTTACATTGGGTACTTTTATAGTCTTTCACCTTTCTTGGATCTGAACGTACCTAACCTTACTGAAGTACAAATTTAGACGTTTGAGTCGCTTAACTGCAGCTATGTTAACAGTGAAACACAGTAAACCAACAGTTTAAAGGAGGAAGTTAAATATATTGGAGGAAACTGGGGCATTGTACAGGCAGAGGGTAAATTCTTACATGGAATATTGCCAAGGAATACCAGCTATTTGTTGGCAAAAATGTCGTGTGAACATGCTTTTGTTATTCTTTCTTGCCCAGTACTGGGTTTACACAGTAGAAAACAAAACAAAAAAAAAAGAAAAGGGAGGGGAGGGGAACCCCTGCCCAAACTGAAAGGGAAGAGTGCAGGCATATGTGTCATCCTTTTATACACGGAGTGCTGCATGTCTGCAGGCCCAGCAGAAAAGGACAAAGCGTTGCACTAGTGAGGAAAAGGCACCTGAGTCTAAAGAATATGTAAGTGTAAGGAAACAGACTTGGTGAAACAAATAGTAAGATTGTACAGCTTTGCTTAGTGTAAGTTAAAATAACCATAAAATAACCCCAGGTTTTGTTTTGTTTTGCTTGGAAGCCTTAGAAGACCTGTTGTATCTATTTGCATCTGTTATCAGGAATGCAAATTCAGACTATCTGCAAGATTAAGAAAAGGTATTGTGCAGCTGCTGGTGGGTCTCTGAAAATTAGCATTGGTCCGGGGGCAAAAAGCAGCTGGAACTCCTGAGGTTTAGGACAAGAGTGTCACAGAGGGATGCTCCAGGTAGTCTGCTCCTTCATTGTCTTGCCCCCTAGATAACATCTCTAATTTCCAGAAGTGCTCAGCATCTAAGAATTCTCATTTTAGTGAGTAGGAAGGGACAAATGTTGCAGTTTTGAATTAGAATTTTGAATTTAAGTGCTTAAACATGGATGTAACAAATGAACTTTTTGTCTACTTCTTTAAAAAACAAAAAAAAACCCAAAACAAAACAAAAGTCTCATGTCTGCATTCTAAGCTGGTCGCAGATGACAGTGCAGGGGTGACTCTGGACTTTGGAACCTGACTGCTGCTCCAGCAAATCCTGCATCAGTAGTGTTGTAAGGCTTTGCAGGAGTGTGTTTCAAAGGGGAGTCTTGCTTTGAGTGAAGGGCCGTATGTTTGCAGGAACCTTGATCCAACTTCCACTGGCATAGATGAGAATTTTAGCACTGAATTTGTCAGCTTCCCCTCCAAATCATGCAGGGTTTTGTCCTTTTCTTGTGCATTCAGTTTTTCTTTTCTTTGGCAAGGTCCCAAATACAAAGAGCATCCATAGGCTACCACACTGTGCCCCTGTCCAGCTCTTTCCTACATTTGTCAGTCTCTTTTGAGTTCACCTTGAGCCTTGTAGATGCTCTAGTCTGCAGCTTTTCAGATTCACCAACTGGAAAGAGTGTAGAAAGAGTTTCAAGCATAAAATTGTGACTATGACAGCAGCTGAAGAATACTGAACAGGCTTTAATGCATGGAGGTATTGAACAAAAGCAGGATGGAGGACTTGTGTGTAGGCACTGTTAAGCTTATCAAGAAAAAAGCAAGTACATTGTTCTTGCATTGAGCCAGTAGAACATGACAACGGTAAAACGTCATTAAGATTAGTTCGATTTCCATGCATAACAGTAACTCATGGCTCTTGCAAATACGGCAGATCAAATTCCTTTCTGCTGTACCCCAGAATAACTCTGTTGGGTTCGTTTTCTATAACTACAACAGTGCTCTTTTGGTTGGGTATGCTTATAAATCATTTGAGTAATGCTGGTTAAAACTGAAATAACATTGATGTAAGCGAGACCTTTCACTTCAAATTGAGATGGCAAAATATGTTCAGCCTCTTGAGAGGAAATGACAATGAGCTATGGCATACTAAAGGAAAGCTGAGCATTGTAACTCTTGGGATCACATTGAGAAACTCTGTGTAAGGCCATGGCCTCTCACTTCATATTTTCAAGTGTCCAAACTGACTTTAATTCTGTTCAGAAGGAGGACACTCAGACTTTTATTTTTCCTGCAAGTTTGCATTCTCGTTTCTCTCACTTTCACAAAGAATGTTACCTCACAAACATTAAATGGAAAACATGTGCTTCAGGGCTAATGGTACTGCTGCTTTGTAAGGTCAGCTCCAAAGTCTCAACATAAAGGCTTCGTTAATCTAAAGTGAAATAAAAGCAGCTGTCATAAAGCATGTGATATATAAACTCTCATTTAAAGTAGTATTATATTCCTCTTATTATTTTTAATAGTCTGAATTGAGAGAGAGAAAATATTTATTGAAAGGATAAAAAGCAGCACTTTTGTAAACTTCTCAAGAAAGGGGAGACATATTTTGTCACTGATAAAAAGACACTATCTTTAAGTGCCTTTTCACCCCCTGCCCCGGTACTCATTTCTCTGAGGTCATATATTCTGTCTACAAAAGAACAAGGAGTGTTGGTACTCTGTCACTGAGAATAGCAGACAAGATAGATAAATTTCACAGCTTTTTCAAGCTGATGAAAAAACATTTTTCCACTTTCTTGCTAAGTTCTTGTTCCATCACTCCTAGTCAGGGATTTAATTTTACTTGGTGGTCCCAAGGAAGGGAATCCTCCCATGTTCATACTTTATTTATCTGAGAGTTGCGGTCACCATTAAATAAAATCAAGCATTGCTGTTCATGTCATGAGACCTTTGTGTGTTGATGAATACCGGTGTTCCTCTCACTGCAAATTTAAGTTGCTTCTGTCTTCTACTGACCCGTCCAATCCCTAGCTTGTATCTCATTAGGACTGAAGCAATTTATGAGGTTGAGTTACTCCTCGCTACAAATGATCATTCAGTCTTATTTGGAACAATTTCAGACATTGCGTCTAGAGGCCCAAAGGAAATGGTTCACATCACAGAAGCTTTGTGTGGGATATGCAATGGGGAAAGGTGCTGGCCTTGCTGGGTTGCTTGACAGACAGTTCCAGCTATGAAATCCACGGATTCTTACCTGCCAGGACAGGGGGTCAGCAGTTGCTAGATAAGAACAGTTATCCTGATGGTTTTCATTTTGGGATTGTATCTATACAGCTTTTAAGACGCATGATGTTTTAGTTATGCGTAGGTATCAAGAGAAAAGTTACTGCTTTTTTAAAAATCATGGGTCACTGTGCGTGTCTGAGTCTTCTCTCTAAAGATTCTTTTGCAAAGGCACGTATTAAAAGCAGGACCCTCAGACTTGGAAGCCCAGCTATTTCATCAAGAAACTAAAAACTTCTTGACAAAGCTAAACTATGAAACTGAAAACTTAAACTGCTTGCAAGTGTTGGGTATGAACTTTTTCTGAGACTATAATGATCATTTGGCTATATCAAATTACATTACAGAAAAGTGTACAAATGTGTGAGCAGTTTATAAGATGTTGGTTTGGAAATGTGCCTTTTAATGTATCTCAGTAAGAAAAGAAATGACTGAAGAAACCTTAAACTACATTTTCTTCAAAGCTATTACCTTGGCAAACAGAAAACTTGGAATATCTGTAGGGAAGTTTTGGGGTTTTTTTTAAACTGTATGCACATTTCTCATATGTATCATGGATGTTTATTTTTCTCATCTTGGTTGTTTTCTTCCTAGTGCACAATGGATAATTTAGTTGTGATATGGCTATATAGTCTTTGATGGCTTAGCAACAAAAACTAGTGACAATTTTGGCACTCTACAGAGAAAAATAAGAATAAAAATGGTAGTAGTAGAAAAATAACAGTTCTACAATTTGTAAACAGCACAGTGCTTTCCCTCTCAGTTTCATCTGTCTTTTCATTTTTCTAACTTCAAAATAAATTTCTGAGTTTATCTTATTTAATATCTGTTTAATGTATTTCATATTTTCCTGCCTCACCCTCAGCAAATCTTTCTCCATTCACTGTAGATCTTTTTAACTGAGTGTAATTTTATGACAGTATAAAAAGCCTTTCTTTTCAGTGTACAATTATAGCTATTCTTTATAGATCCTATATACATTTCATAACATACATCTTGAGATACTTGTTATGGTGAACTTTAACTGGAATATCCTCAAATCTCTTTTATAACTCTTTTAGATATCTTTCTTTTGTTTTTCTTTTTTTTTTCTTTTTGGAAATCTCAGTTGCTTTTTTTACAGTTCTTCAAGAAATCAGAAACCTTATTAAAAACTGTCAAAATGGAAAAAACATGTTCTATGAAGCCAGAATATCTGTCTAAGTGTTTTTATGGTCCATTCTTCCTTTTACACAAGATCAAAGCATCAAGGGACAAGAAAATAGGGTGAGAAAAGTCAATTCAAGCTTGCAGAAATCACGCTCAGGCCAAATATTTATCCAGTGATTCATCAAAAATGTTGCAAAATGTAGTACTGGATTTTTAATGATCGCAGGTTTCTCTGCCAGTTCTTGTAGGACATCCTGTTCTGGTGCAGTGCTTTAAAAAAAAAAGGCCTAGTAAATACGTTAGGTCGACCCATAATTCAGGGACAACTGGAAGCCACTAATGGGATGGACATATGTCATTTTGAAGCGGTGTTTTTTAAAAGAATGTAAATACTTATATTGGTGGTGGTGGAAGACTCACATTTAATTTGATGGCAGAGAAATTTCTTGTAACTGAACAAGTTCCTGTTTCTGCTCCCAGAATAAAAGGATTCCTCAAGAGTGAGGCACGTTCAGAAAAGTACTGGTACAGGCATGACAACAGTCATCTCTCACACTTCAGTTTCTGCTGAAATAAAAGGTGAAACTTCAGAATTTCAAACCGTGAGATGGTGAGCAACAGGTTACTTGTTAAAGGACACTGATGTAGTTTACAGGGATCCTTGACGTGTGGAACAGAAGGATGAAGGAGAAGCAAACAGACCCTGAGCTTTGTTGGCAAATTAGGCATTGGATGAGCAAGACACAGTGATAGTAGAAAACAGTAAAGAAAATGAGGTAAAGCAGAAAGGTGTGAGTCAGTACCAAAGAAGCGGAAGGATAAAATTGTGACTGCTAGTCAAGGTCTGTGTAACTATTTATCAAGTACAATTGAAAGAGGTCTGCATGAAATCTATTGTTTTGCTGAACATTAACAAACCACTAATACAGAAAGGTTTGTTCAAACAGTTTTTTCCTATCAGGAATTGCTGTATTGTAGCTGCTGCCCTTGTTCCCTCTGTAGCTGGCTATACTTCAGATACAGACCTGCTCCTTTTGTATAAGGAGTAACACTACAAGAGGAGCTCAGTCTATGGAGAAGAAGAGGGGCCTTGAGAGGCTTCAGCTCCTGAGGCACTTTTCTGAGCACCTTTCCACAGTGCTCTGCATAAAAATGAAGCCAGTCCAAACACCACTGTTTTTCAGCCCAGCCACAGGTACTTAAAACCATGTTTCCTACTATACCACATATCAAAACCTTTTTTTTTTTAAAGAAAGTAGAAATAGCAGAACGTATGTACAACCGTATAACCTATATATTAATGAGATAAGCATATAGATGGTAAGAGAAGATGCTAAGAGGTAACTTCAAAAACTCAGTTTTTTGTTTAAAGGAGCAGAACTGCTACTGAAGATAGATTTTGCTAACAAAGCATAGGATGCCTGCTATTCAAACTGCGTATTGCGTGTCTGTATCCACAGCTCACTCTACGATTTATTTTAAAACCAATCCATGACCTTTTTCTCATATAGTAGTCTTAAAAGTGAGAATACATAGTTCAGTGCAATGGACCATAGTGTACAACCACATATAACCACAAAAGTTATATACTAATGAAGGTATAAAATAGAGAACAAACTTGGAATGAAATGCATGGGAAAACTTTGGCTGTCATACTACACAGAAAAAGGCAAGCAGAATTGTCTCTTGTGAAACATGAAGGAAATTATGTAACTGAAATTTTAAATGTACAAGTTTCTTGGTTTCTCCTCCTTCCAGGATTACTGAGGTAATGAAGATGGGACTCTACTCGTGCTTTTCAGAATGTTATTAATAGCATTCCTGATTGCCAATAGGAGTATCTCTGCTGACTCCTGATAGACTGTATTCATTTCTTCTGGAGCTGTAAAACACTAACTGTTCCCAATCATCTTAAAGATGCCCCTTCTTAGTCACTCCAGGAGACAATTTCCAGTGAAAATCCATCAAGCTTAACACAGTGGACACAGCTGTGTACCTGTAAGCAAGGAGAAGTGCCCAGCCTCTCTAATGTGATGAGAACTGCAGAGAAATGGGCACATGCTTCTCCATGGTGCTCACCCTCTGCTTTGGCAGTGTTTATACACTCATCGTAGAACAGCAATGACTATTCTAGATAATCTTCACCCTGTAGTTAAAAGCATCAATGCCAACAAAGCATGCATTTTAAGGAAATGTCAAATTCATACTTCACCATAGTTTTCCACAGCAGAAGGCATGGAGAAGTATAAGGGAAGTGGCTCAGACTAGGTTGGGTAGCAACTAGAGTGCGGGAAGAAGAGGGCTAATTAGCTTTGCTCTCTTGGGCTAATCCTTAAGACCAAACAGTGGAGAGACAATAGAAAAGAAGATTTGACAGAGAAGGGAACCCAATTCCCACAAGCAAAACTGTAGACTTCTTGCAGTTTTTTTTCTTTAGGTCATGCACCAAAGGGATTCAAGGAAAGGCTGGAGAGTTTTAGAGCTCTGGGAGGAAAACTCCCCTCTCTTCACTTTTAAAATAAATGGTTTTGTTAATACTCTTGCAAATAAAACGGTAGAAGGAAAATAGGTGGTTTGTTTTAAGACATGCGGAGAGGCATTTATTACAGCTGTAAAGCATTGTTGACATGATGCTGTTATCTTTTTGAACCAGCAAAAATGTGGCTGAGTGGTGATTTAGGCTTTGATTCCTACCACCTGTGCTACACAGGTGCACCTGTGAGCTGCTGGCACGCCGTGGGGAGGCTTTGCTCCCTTATTTGAGGACGCGTGTGGGTGAGTGTAGGTGTACTCTGGGATTTTTTTTTTTTTCTAAAGTAGTACAGTAGTTGTTGATTTACGGTTATTTTAATTCTTTTACACTGCAAAGCTAAATGAGAAGCTGAACTCTGATAAGCAGCAGCAACCTCTGGTTTTCTGCATTGAATAATGGAGGTGAGTGACTGGCTGCTGGAGTGGAGTGTTGAGGTGTGGGAGCTAATTGTTAAGGTACAGGAAGAAGTAGTTTTACAAATGTAGGCTTGGGAAAAAGAGGAGATGGATTAGGATAGTGGAGAGGTGGTGATGCTTGATAGGTTACGCAGAAGATGTGCAGATGAAATCCTTTTCCCTGCTTATAGGGGTGCAAAAGGACCTGGGCAGCTCTGTATCCCCATAGCAGTCTCAGTATTTCCTGGTACTTGTTGCCTGTGGAGAAGGTATTGGTCCCTGTCTGTCTTCATAAGCCTGTGCCCTTTTGCTCCTCTGTTGGGATTTAGAGGTCTTGCTGCCTTTTTCAGGAGTGTCTGAGGCTCTAAATCTGATTCGCAAAGCTAGTTCTCATCTAGGCTTGGGAGCATTTCAACGAAGCTGTTTCTGTGCATGTTTAAGAAATGCATCTACTCTCTTGTTACTACCGAGTATCTTCAGTCTCTAGAGATTTGTTCTAACTTGTAAGCTTTTTAGGGGAAGCAATTGTCAACTCAGTTTTCAGTCGGGCTGCTATGGAGAGTTGCAAGTCACTTAGGTCTGGATCCAATGTATATGTGGCCAGCCCTCTGGGGGAAAGCTGGAGGAGAAGAAAGGCACAAGAAGCAGAGAGTTTGGTGCTCTCTGGAAAAGCTAGTCTATCTGAGAGCCTGGTTGCCATAATATTGAACTGAGACCTGACAGAGAGAGAGAGGTTTAGGTTTGTATGAGGGGTAATGATTTACTCCTTGAGCTCTACAGCTCTCTGAGGTAAGTGTGCTGTGTGGCTTTAAGTCATACGTGCATTTTGGTACGGGGACTGTCGGATAACCTTCCCAATATAGTTAAATGCCTTGCCTTGAGTCTTAGCAACCCAGAGATGAATGCAGTCCTGGAAGTACTGAGTGGAGAGGGCTTTGTGGTCACAAGTATATGCAGCTCTGCAGTGTGTTTTGTATCTACTGCTGTGCAGGGAAGAGAAAGCTGGTGATGCTGTGCCTTAATTGTTTAGAGGAAGGTAGTTAATATCTGCCACTGTAGTCCTTATTGGTCTCAGTCTGTCATGGGCATCTGGGGTGATGGAGCTCAAAACCAAAAAGGAACTGGTACGGGTGTGTGTGGAGGCTAGTGCTTTTCAAAGAGTTCCTCCTTGTCTGTTCATGCCGATCTTAAAATGCCACGTATGATGGGAAATGGTTGAAGGACTGTATGCTTTAACTCCTATATTCGGTTCATTTTGAATTTATGCAAATAGGTGAACCCCATAAGTAGTTTTATTTTTTTGCTCCTTCTCACGAGGAAGAAAGAATTTCACCGAGTTTAAAAGAAGAAGAGACGTTTGTATGGAAAACTTTAGGTTGGAGTGAATTAGTCCAACTATTGAAATGGTCTTTATTCCGGATGAAATTGCACCAGCTTTAAGACCGGTGCCTGACACTGGTGTAAGGCAGGTGTGCTTGTGATTAGAGTATGGATGTGAAGTGTGGTTCTGCTGCCTCAGTGGATCACACTAACTATAGGAGGCAGCGAATCAGCTGGTATTGGTTAGCCATCAAGACATATGCCTCCATCTGGCTTGCTGCCTGGCACACGCCTGTGCAGTAACAAGAGACAGGCAGGACTTACGAGCACATTAGGAGACAATTTAACACAGAACCGAGCAAGCAGCGCAGAAGATGAAACAGGGAGTTTTAGAGGTAGGCGTAGAGTAGATTACCAAAGCATTTCTCTTTTCCATGTGTTTAATTTGAGGTCTGACTTCATAATAAGTGATCCCATGTGGTGCTTCCTTAAAGTAATACTTACCTATTGTAATCCTTTAAACATTCTGAGATGCCTGAAGTATGAAGTCATTTTAATCTATTACCTGGAATGTACTAATCGCACTCAACAAATTTTTGAACTGCTATTAAATATTTGAGTGTCATTTTTCCCCTCCTCATTCGGCTCCCGTTGCCCCGTCAGGGGTGGAGGTATTACTGTTTCTGCAGAAACCCTGGTGTAGATACAGCTGTATTGCGTATAACCGAGTTGGTGGTGAATGGTGGTTGAATAGAATGTTTTAGCTGAATGTGTATGTTTGGACAATATAAATCAATGGTCTAATATAATAACTTTCTCCTCAGTTCAGCTGGTAGTTTTTAGAGAAAGGGGGGGCAACTTTCTTTTTTCTTCTTTTTTTTTTTTTTTTTTTTACTTACATCAAAATTATGGTAAGGAGAGTGACTGTTGCGTTTTATCAGACAACCCTAGCTTGACTTTTGATAAATGTCTTGAAATCTCACTGGGTTGATTATACTCGTTTTGATGATGTGAAACAAAAGAAACAATGCTCTGTGCTTGTAGGTCTCTTTGCAAGGAATAGCACTGAGAATCTGAGGAATGCAGGAGTTTTCCAATAAAAACATCATAGTAATTGCATTAAATGAGTGAATCATACATGTAATCTTTCAAATATGCTGGCATGGATTTTGTTAAGACCGACTGGCGTGGCTAGTATGATAGGTGCTATTCTTTAGAAACATACCTAATGATAACATAGCGATCTCGTCTGATCTCAAAACAAGGTAGGGCCAAGTGAGGCTAGGTCTTGGGCATGAAACCTCCTGGGACACAATAGTTTGCAGAAGCAGATGCTTTTTAATTTGGGAGATGCTGCACTGCTAGAAGTGGTCTCTGTAATTACCATCGTGATCCTGGCAATCTGGTGACGCTAAAAAAATCAGTCAGGTTGGAAGGGACCTTAGAAGATTGCCCAACACTAAATTCAGAGCCAGTCTAAAGATCCTTAGTTAAGGAAGCATAATCACTTCCTTAGAAAATTGGTTATGACTATGCTTTGGCTGGTACAGCTGCCTACGCTGTTAGCCTTCGTTGTTGTCAGGTCTCATGGATCACTAATGTTTAACCTCCTGTCTACCAGGACACCAGAGTCTGTGCGGTGGAGCTGCTAGCCACTCAGTCAACTCCCACTCCACGCCCTGTACAGCTCCTTCCTTGTAAGAGGAGAACTAGGTTACTTGAGAGACAGAATTCCTGCTCTTATTCCCCCCGCTGAACTGTGATTTGCTTTAATAGTCTACTCTCTTTTTCCTATTGTAATTGGCTGCGTAGTGTTGCTGCTGCATACTGGTTAAAAAGTTGCCGTGTTCCGTTGCCAGAAGGATTGCTTTTTAGGTCAGAAGCAATGGCTGTATAGTCTAGACCTGAGAAAACGTGAAGAAAATCCAGGTAATCTTGGGGAATGGTCTGAAGCTTTCTAAATGAAGGACACTAGAGAAGTGCAATGCATAGGTGCAAGATCCAGTTTGCTAGTGTCTCCAGCACTACTTTCAGTAGTAACAACGTTTTTCTCAGAAGTTTTCCATGTACAGCTCTTGGTCAGGAGTAACCCTGCTAAAGTAATATCATACAGCGAGGTGTTTGGACTTATTTAGAAGCTTTTTACCCTACCATTTGTTTTTATGTTTCTATTTTACCCTAATTTTCCTAAGACCCAACATTATGGGATTCTCTGTATCTTAACTAATGCAATTCAAGTTTTTATTTGAATACAGCATGACTCACCAAAACTGATCATGAAAGGAGACATGCTTGTACTGAGTAGTAAATACATAAGAGCTTGATTAATCTGAATACGACCTACGCTCGGAACACAGGTTAATAGTGAAATACTGGTTATTCTATATACTAACATATATCATGCTATACTATGAACTACTCTATGTATATAGAATACTATACTATATACTATGAACTTTACACTTTGTGTTGCTATAGGGTGCAACGTGTGATCGCCACCCAGTGAAGTGGAAGTGCTGTGAAAACCCAGAAATTCATTTCTTCATTTGCTGTATGCATCCAGTGATGATGTAATAGTGGAAATTAATTGTTTTGGTTTTTCCTTTCTTCCACTTTCTTTTTAAATTGTCCAAAAATGATACTATTTTCTGTTCCTGTCTCTTTCAGGGATATCTTTAGTGCAAATTCTAATATGTATTGCTTGATGCTGAGGGACAGGTATAAGCTAATTGTCCAGTGCTATTAATTTAATGAAATGTGGGACTTGGATATCTTTCTCTGACAAGTTTTCAGAAATTAGTTTCATCTTCATCTGTTTTTTTCAAGCAACAAATGGGCAATGATAATAAAAAAGCCAGTACTGATCTAGGAGAAAAAATGTGAAGAATGAGACGCTACAGCCCTTGCCAATGAAAAAGTAATTAAATATTTTAATTCATCCATGAGACCTCTATGAATATTCATGTAAGTATTGTAGGAAATTCATCCTCAAGAACCGGGAGGCTTCCTGGCTTTTACTTTTTGTGCATGACTGCAGAGAAAGATTTCATAAAGTCCATAGATCACTTGCGGTGTGGCTTCAGGAAGAAGTGACTGGGCAAAAACTTATTTGTTGGTCACACAGTCGTTGGGCAATTTTTCTCTTCTGGAGACTTTGTCCACGTGGAACCCCATAAGGCTCTTTTGGAACTGTGTGAAAGAATCTTTTTATGTAATAGTCATATTTAACATGTCTTTCCATTGCTTCATCTATGTGTTAGGATCGATAGCAATGTGACTGTTGGATCTTTGCCCTGTATTCCCCTTGTTTACCGCATGCTGTCTAAATTCAGTCCTTAAAAGCTTGCTGGATCCCACATGTGCCCGAGATACAGATAGTCCTGCTTCCTTCCTCCCCATCGCCCCACTTTGCTGGTAGCGCAGACCTCTTCTTGAGCTGGGACCCCTGGAGCCTTATGCAACTGCTGGTATTCCTCCAGGCAGAGCCTGTGCATGCAGGTGTTGTCTATGGGGCCGGTAGAGCAGACCAAGGGCATTTCTCTGGTTCTCAGCAACGACAAGCCACTTGCACCTAGTTAGGAAAACAGCTGCCTTTCGAAAGCATATTTTTTCTTGGCTTGTACTAATGTGACTGTCTCCCTTCACCCTTCTATCAAGATTCAAATTTAAGCTTACATTTAAGCAACTCTTTCTGGCCTGGTGTGACTGAGTTCAAAATTGCCATGGATCAAAGACAAATAAGAATTCCTGCTTGTTTGGGTTTTGTCATTTGTTTGTTTTTTCTTTTTTAATAACCTCTCCTTTCCCACTCTTTTTGGAAGCGAGTTCACTGTTTGTGCATGCCTGGGACTGGCCTTACTCTTGGTACAGGTTTCGGATTGTCAGCCTACAAATGGTGAAGCCATTTTTTAAACCTGTAGCAGTGAGTGATCTATGCATTCTCTGCCCCCTGCCCCGAAGTCATTAAAATATTTATATTTTGGCATATCCTTGGGACTTTAGTTTGTAGAAGTATTTCTCAATTTCAAGTAGGCTATGATACCATTTGGTTTTGTATGTAAGGATTTCTATGAGATTTCAAACTTTTAATGTTGTTTTCAGGCTCACTTTGTTACAGATTTTTTTTTTTTTTTTTGCCCCCTTGGATATATTCTGCATTCTTCATTTCGATTTTAAGCTGTGATTGCAGGCAAATAGTCCTACAATTGAGGTGATGGGGCTCATAGTTGTTTACAGGAACCTTCTGCCTGTGAATTGGCACTTGATCTCATTCAGTTTCTTTGAAATGAGAGTCAAAGTTGCAAAAAAATGCACTTGTTTCTGTTGGGCACTTCCCTTTTTTGTAGCTTTGAGGACGGCTTATGAGCGTTAGTCCTCTGTTTGCGCCGCTGAAGCAGTGTCTCCTTCAGTTTTTTAATTGGCTTCAGGGTAATTCCACCTGCTGTTTAAAAAAAATCATCTCTGGCAATAGACATGATGCATATGCAAAACTGACACCCTCAAGGACTTTTTCAATTGAAAGGTAAAAAGCATCACAAAATTAGTTCCTTTCAAGGCTTCAGAGAAGGCACAGTTATGATAAAATCATAGGCCCTGTAATTTCCTGGTTCTCAAGTATTTATTAAAGTGTATTTATCAAAGGTAATTCTTGACTGCTGGACCTCTCTGCATATGGATCTAGTACTAACTTCCTAAAATTGTTCTTCCTCTTTTCTTTTCCCCTCCACCCCCAAGTTTTATTCTAGGTTCTTTTGACTTGGTAAGACACATCAAATAATCCTACTGCTGGCACTTGTGGCAGAAGGGACGCTTTGGCTCAATGGCTAAACACATATCAATAGAAGGTGATTTTGCTTCTACTGGAGGCTCCTTCATAATAAAATAAAAAATGAATTCTGATTCTCTGTGAATGAGACAGCTATAGAGATACTTCATGGTTAGGATACAAGCTGAAGAATACCTTTATCAGTAGATAAAGCATTCCTTCTGAATCTATACAAAGAATATGCTACTAGATTATAGCTTTGGCTGCCTTTGTCCCTTACAAAGTAAGTATCTGTACATTACAACACATTGAATTGTGGCAGTTACTGTTTATTGACGTTATTTGCAAATTGGGATTTAGGGTGACTTACAGCCTTTTTAAAATGGTAGAGAATGTATTTCTTCTTGCACCTTTTTAATGTTAAGTGCTTTGTATGCAGGGTAGTTGCTGCAAATTGTTGCTGCTGTTACTAGCTTAGGTATACAGTGGTAGAGCAGCTCAAATCAGGGATAGTTGTCTGTGAGCTATCTGCTAATGCTTGGTTCATGCAAGTACTTAGTCATACTTGCTTGGTTCATGCAGTTCCCTGCTCCATGAATAGTTCAAAGAACTTCAGTGGCTCTCTAAATTGGCTTAAAGAATGCTGGAAAAACATGTCAAAATCTGCTGGTAACCGGATTGTCTTTGTTCTCCATTTGACATTGTTTTATGTTGGTTTTAAGTTGCTGTATAGCTATCCAAGTAGATAACTTAGTGTTTAGAGAGGGAAAATATAATGGGAAAAGTTAACATGACTTCAGTATTCAGAAAAGCTGGAGTTTAAACATTTGTCCCAGCTCTGCAAAGACTCTTCTGCTTTCCAGTGGACTATACAATAGCATTTTCCTTATGCTTTTCTGTCTTTTAGAGTAACAAATTCTATTAGATTTTTTCTTTTCTAAGTATGCGCAGGAGAATTTATAAGAGATCTAGTCTAGTTATCTTATTGAAAAAAGTTGGTGGGAGGGGAGAAGAAAGTCAAAAAACCACACCACACCACCCCCCGCCCCGCATCATGCTCTTCTCGTTCTGAAATGCCCATGCCTTTGTTTGTATTGCATAATTAAAACAGGATGTTGGGTTTTTATAGGAAATTAGGGAAGCAGTCAATGCATGATATAGTAAATTGCTTTAGGACATGTTGAGAAATGCCCTAAGAATGGGTGAGGTACAATGTTGCTCTTGGAAAGCAAACAAAAGACCTGTCCCCTCTTGCTACAGAGAACCAATGCAGTCAGTTGCTGGACAAGGGAGAGCTAGGATTGTTGTAAATTCTGGTTTCGCTGAAGAGCAGGGGTTCATACAGCTGGGAAGCGGAGTAGGACAGTGACAGCCTCCTGAGTGCAATGTGAGACTGAGCATTGTAGAGCTGATACTGCCATGAACAGGAAGCATAGGAGGGGGACTGTGATTTGCTGCTGGCTCCAGAGCACTTTGGGTTTTAATATGTGGTAGGTTAATATTTTTGGGGAGAAGATTGTCCAGTTGTTTTGACCACCTGGAACGACAGTGAGAAGAATCTTCCAATTAAGTGAGTTGTAGAGAACAACAGTGAACCTTGAAGAGAGCTTGGTGTTGGCATGAGAGGGTATCTTGGAGCTGTGTACAGGGCCCTGGAAACACTTCTGACTGTCTGGTTCCCTGGGGAACAGAAAGACACAGAAAACGAGATAATATTGAGAAAAATGAAACATTAACTATACTTGCATTTTGCCTTGAAGATTTCTTGGAAAGTCCTGTCAGACAAAAATGCATCAGCAGAAGTGTTAACCTATCTGAATGGGAGTGTGGGTAATGGTTCCATCAACTTTATCTCTTTATAAAGACCACAAATTATATTTGTTTAATAATAATTTAGAGGGGGGAAAAATTATCCCAAAAACCATACACAGTTCTTCCTTTTGTATGTTATTTGTGGAATGATTAAACCAACCAAACCCCACCCCTAGTAACTTACAGGCATCCAGTTCCTGAAAGCCAAGGCTCTAAAAAATTTAATGTAATTGCAAGAAAAAGAGGCTCATCATTCTTAAATATGATGACTAGTTAGGTCAATGAAAGTCTGGCCACTGTTGCACTCCTTCTTTTAAGTTGCTGAATTTTAATATAAAATGAGCTTTTAAATTATGCTAGATGCAGTATAAAATTGTCTTACCAGTATGGCTGCTAACCTGAAATATCTTAAGTTATTGCATGTGCATTTTTAAAGCAATGTAAGGGTGTTGTCAGAGTGTGTTCTTAGCATGGATACATTGAGCTGTCTGCCAATGCCTTCCGGGGAAAACTTGTTTGTAAACTTTGTCTGGTAACTCTGGTGTACAATGATGGCTTCATAATGAACACAATTAATTGGATTTTTATCAGAATCAAAAATGCTCTTCAGTTTCATTTTAATTGTTCTATTAAGTAAATGAGATGGCTTGAACTGCTGTTTGTTGGCTCGGCAATGAGAGAAAGCAGTATCAGCTATGAGCCAACATTTAGTGGAGCAAACTGATAAGAGAAGTTGCGGGTGGTAGAAAGCAGCATCTCCTATAGCTAGTGGTCATTTAGAGTGTATTTTTTACAGTTAGGTTGAAATAGGAATCAGTTTGCCTGCCCACAGCATAAGTACAGCTATGGCTTAGTATTTTAACGTCTCTTTCATGAGAAAACCCCAGAAGAACAAATGGATGAGGTCTCCCAGTACCATTGTCTTGTATGACAGCGTTATGAGCTGCAGTGGAATAGTGAGTTACTGCTCGATCTATCTAAAATCCAGAGGAGTGTTGTGTTGTTATATGACAGGAATAATTCCTGATCTCCCACTAAATTCTTGGTCATTGCCACTAGCAAACTCTTCATGTCATTGCATATGAGCTGGACAAAACTTGCTTGTGACAATAGCGAGACCAAAATCAGAACAGTCAAAGTTTCAGTGCAGATCAACCCTGTTAATTTGCATAGACTGTGTCCTAGCCACAGGCGTGCTTTCTTAACAGGTTTGTGTGTTCATGGAATAGATCCACTCCATTAGAAAGAAAGGAAATGCACAGATTTTGAAGTATACAAGCTGCTATTGAGTAGCTTCTAGAAGAAAAGGATAGCGGCCTGCAAGGGAGAGGTGTTTGGATTTACAGTAAAAATAGAGACAATGAACAATTCTGTTTCAGCAAACTGATCAAGTAGGAGCATGTAGATGAACTCTACTGTAAATACCAGATCTCTAGGACCTCTTGTCTTCCTCTGATGCTAAGACAAGCTGATTAGTTAGGAAAATCAATGCAATTTGTAATGCAATTGAAAGCAACTTGTTGTCAGCTTAGATGTTAACTATATAAAAAGAATTGTCATTATCGGGAGTAATAGTCTTTGTTTATGCTGATAACAGGGCAGGTTTAAAAATCAATACAGACTTTAACAGTGGTGAGTGAACAGCTTTAACCACAGCTCTTTCTTGGGCTGTTCAGTGGTATGACTTAAAGATCTGCTTTAGCAGCGTATGACCTGTAAGTGAAAAAAGTTGTAACAGTAACCTAAATGTTGAGGGGTTACCAGTTCTGAAAATTACTCTTAGCTGTATTGGCGTATCTACTCATATCCAAGTTTCACAACTTGTCACAAGTAATGCTCATGAAGGCAGATGTAACCACTTGGAGTTTGAATAAACCAGCCAAACAAAACCGCCTCTAAACCTGCATTTTAATTTCCAAAAGCATGAAATATTTCATATTACTTGGGAGAACAAAAAGCAAGATGCCAGCTGATTCCAAAAAGACTGTCACAAAGACTTGAGGTTTAGCGAATATACTGGTTGTTTTCAGCAATGCCTTTGAGGTTCACCCATTAACAGTACTTCTGAAAAATGCCTTTAAAGTTTGCATTTTATTCTTTTGATGGATTACTAGAATCTCAGGCTCATGCCTCAATTTAGTGCAACATAAACTGTAGCTAAGGCAGAGAAGGAGGAAATGAGATGAGAATGTCTGAAAAAACTTTGAATGTCCTTGCTTTGATGTATGTCGCAATCTTAGCACGACTTTGTAGCTGGCAGTATACAATATATACAGGACTTGGAGAGCCAACACGGCATGACAGCCTGACACAGAAGTATGTATTATATATCAAGAGAAAAGTGAACTAAAGATGTCGGGAGTAACTGCAAAGCTCAAGCAAAGTTGTTGTAAGAGTGCTCATTGTGGCTCTCTAGTCGTGAATTGACTTGTTGGTTTTTCTTCTGAAAAAGGTATTAAGTCCCTGTGATATTGAGAAAGAATTAGAGCACTTTCACTCGCAGATTATAGCAAAGAATAAATAAAAGTTATGTTGCTTTTCTGTATAGTGTGCGTACCTGCCTGCGTGTTCTTGCACCTTCTGAAATAACACCTTTTACTTATTGTCAGACCTGGGAGATTTATTACTTTCATGTATGAACCTCTATGTGCAACTTGTAATTAAATCTAAGACTAACTGGAGACTTTGCTAGACAAACATGCTACGAGCAGGGATTGTTAGACACCGTAAATGTTACAGGGAGAAGAGTAGCCAACTGTGATGTATCTTGCTATGTGAAAAAGCGAAATTGCGGTGAAATGAATGTTAAACAAGTGCTTTACTACTACTTGGAACAGCTTCTTTCAGGCATATGTTGCTGTGATGGGTGCCTCAACTAGTGTTTTGCTAACGAAGTTAGACATTGGTGGGCAGTTGTAATGAACTTAGAACTTATTACATGTCCACAGTCATCCCAAGATCAGGTGGCTGCTTGTGCACCAGAGACTCTTTGCTGTCACTGGTAAACCTGGAGTAGTCATGAAAGGTGCTTAGAAAGATTTCCTTGCAACTTGCTGAAGGGGGAAGCACAGACAAATGCGTCACTGTTTCTGCCCCCGAGTTCAGCAGATCTTTAAGTGTTCAGGGCTTCTAAGATTCAGCTGTTTTAATAGCAATCCTGGCACATTCACGGAGATTTTGCTTTTCCCTTGTACTTAGATCTGACTTCTTCAGTGACAAAAATGTTGGTGTTTTAACCACTTTTTAAAAAATGCTTGCAAACACTAGAAAACTGACATGCCTAAGATGGCAAGCAGCTGCTTCTAGCTGTATCAGTGGCAATTGTTACAAAATCTGCTCCCTCACTTTTGTGCAACAGTATAAATTCTGGGAACAACTTTGGAAGTGGAATTAAAAGAAAGGCAGTAATTTGTCTAACAGAATTCTTATTTGGCGTATAAGGTTGGTGACTGTTTTGTTCTTTCTGCTTTCACATCAAGTTGACCAGTAGAAAATACAACTGTATTTGGCAACATTAGAAATCTGATCTGGGATTCCTCTAGCTTCTTTTTCACTTTCTACATGTGTGTGTGCTCAAACGGGTGTTTGCAGCTGAACCACCAAGTAGAGTGCAACCTTTTAACAGTAGAGGAAAAGTGTAAGGTGTGTCCTGATGACATAAGTGGATGCTTCTATTATACTGAAAGACAAAGGAGCAGGATCTCCACTGGTTTTACTTTGCAGACTACAGTTCTGTTTGATCTGTAGGACGATCTGGTTTCAGGAGGGAATGCATGGTCCTGAAACAGTACAATATAGTGACCAGCACAAAGCGTAGGACGATCTGGCTTCAGGAGGGAATGCGTGGTCCTGAAACAGTACAATATAGTGACCAGCACAAAGGATGAGATGTGATCTCAGAGGCAGGTCTGCTATTGCACCGTAAAGCTGAAATCCTCTTTTGTTGAAAGATTAAGATACCGTCTGTTACCTCTTACAGCAGTACTTACAGTTTGATTTCCAGCTTCTCAGCCAAGTATCTGTTGTCAAAAGCATTCATGACTAAGGTAAAAGAATGAAGGATTTTGCCAAACAAATAGTAAAAAATGAAAGACTCTCCATGTTCATGGTTGTTCCAGATGAAGATTATATTAAGGACATGTTTAGGTAACATGGTTAAACTTAGCTTTGGTGTATTATTTTATTTTTATTTAAAGTGTATTTGTATTTATAATACAGCTTTTTAAATTAGCTGGTCACACACGATATTCATTGTTTAAGAAACAGCGTTATGGTAATTTGAGACAAATATATGTAGCCTCCAGTCCCGTTACTGCAAGGTACTCTGATTATGATCCAGTATATTATACTGATAGTGGGGGAGATACTGAGAGATGCAATGATGAGCAAAGAGCTTTCTCTCTGAGTTGTCTTATCCATTTTATGCATACTTCTACATTTACAGCAAAGGTAGGGTAGAATAGTGTTAAGGTAAAACCATAGTCAGCTGTATGACGGCTGAAGCCCAATACACGAGCATGGGCAGACAGAGTAGGGGCTAGGCCTTGACCAAAGAGGAATTTCTCCTTTTCTCAGAGGGAGGATGCCTTGTTCCCTGAAAGGTAGGTGTTCTGCTTATTTAAAAATCATAAGGAATGCACTAAACCTGTAGTTTAAGACTACTGACTTGCCAGTTGAGAATCCAGCTTTGTGCACTGTAACAAATACAAGAAGTTAGCTCTGTTTTGGTGGAGAATAGTAGCTGTACGATTCCAAAAAAACCATCAGAACACAGATCCCTTTTACTTGCTTCCAAAACACATTGTAAATAATTCTTCACCTACACAAAGTCCTCAAGCTCTATTAGGTTTAGTGAATTGTGTATGATGAGCAAACAGTGCTGAGTTATTTCATGGAGATGAGTTTCTGTGTGTCATGGTTTAACCCCAGCCAGCAACTCAGCACCACGCAGCCGCTCACTCACTTCCCCCCCAACCCAGTGGGATG
>JAVKLA010000007.1:32104006-32117198 GCA_034782735.1 Sagittarius serpentarius | reverse complement strand
TTGGGTCAGCTGTCCTGGCTGTGTCCCCTCCCACCTTTCCTGTGCCCCTCCAGCCTCCTTGCTGGCTGGGCAGGAGATGCTGAAGAGTCCTTGACTGAGTCTAAACACGACTTAGCAACAACTGAAGACATCAGGGTGTTATCAACATTCCTCTCATACTAAACCCAAAACATAGCGCTGTACCAGCTACTAGGAAGACAATTAACTCTATCCCAGCATCGGAGCAGCCAGGTGATAATGCGCTGACCTGGACAACGGCTGAAATATTTTCGCATATCCCGCAGCTCACTCAGAGATAGGGATTGGGTGGCAGGACTGACCAGGACACTGTGGCATTATAAGCTCTTGTTTCTTTGGGGTTTTTTTGCCATGTTACTGTGTCAAGCAGGCAAGCTTGACATCTATGGGGAATGCAAAATTTCTTTCCTGTGTATTTTACAGGTTCATTGAAAAAATTATGGTGATAAAAGTGTGTGGTTACATGTAACAAAAGAACTTGTCATCCAGAGCAGCCTTTTCTGGAACTGAGTGAGGCATGTCTTCCTCCTTTCTGCTTTTGCCTGTACCTCTATAGGACTTAAAATACAGTTGTTTTGATAATAGAGACTGCTGGGTAGCTAACACCTGAGAATGAAGTCAAGGATTTAATGGACCTGACATGGACTTAGAGTACATCTAAAACTGGGTCTAGCAACCTAATTTTCAGTGTAGATCTCTGGATTCATTCCTTGCCTTGATAGTGTTCATTCTTGCAACTAATTTCTCATACATTACCATAAAGTCCTTCCTAAAACTTTAAGGTAAACCAAAATAACACTGAACAATGGGGGCCAATTTGTTCTTCTTGTAGCATTTTGCATGTGCAATACTACTTCAGGATTTCCAAACTGACTCAATATTCTTTGACAAACAAAATGCAGTCTTGATAAATAAGAAGCAAATGAAAGCAACTACCTTTCCATTTGAACACGCTCTGTTAACTCATTGATACTGATGCAAAATATTTCACTGACCCACTCAATACGAGTAGATGGAATGTGCTCAAATGAGAGGAAATAATTTGGGAGAAAAGTCCCCAAGGATCTTGTGAGAAAGTGTTGAATTATCTGACATGCAGATATGTGATGACTGTAAAGTAATGACAGAAGAGATTAATGAAACGGTTGCGTTGTGAATTAATCAAATGTCGGGATACAGTCTAGAGTGGTGGGGAAAATAGTTTGCATGTACTCGGAGAACTGTGCCAAATGTAGTTTGCGAATGTACTCTGTGGAGAGCAAAGGGCTGAGCTGATTTCACAGTGCCCCAGTGGCTCCCTTGTAAGTGACGTGCGTCAGTTCTAGAGAGGTTGTTGAGTGGACAGTCTTGGTGCGAGATGGTATCCTTCTTTCAAAGCACTAGTAGCTGTGAATGGCATACTGGCAGAGAGGGTGTGCAGTGACGTATCTAGCAGAGAAAGCAGTGATGTGAAAAATCGGTTTGGGAAGAGTGGGTATTTGCACCTGTCTGGAATATTTGCTGTAAAACTCAGAGCTAAAATACTCTGCACGTTTGGATCCCTGTATTGCTATTAGGTTCCCAGCCATCACCATAACTGGACCATTTTGTGCACCTGAAATATCTTGTATGGCTGTTTTGTATATATGCCCTTGATTCATGCCGTGCTGGTGATGAAACAACCTTGGGTTGTTTTTTTTTTTCTTGACATCCCCTCTCCACCCATGCTTATGCTATCTGATGTCTTAATCCTGTGCTCTTTCTTTATCAAAACGTAAAACCTCTGGTGGCAGAAAACATGCTGAAAATTTGAATGGGGCATTGTCTCACCCCACATGCAATATTTGGCAGCTTCAGAGTGACTGTGATCACAGCTGCTTTCAAACCTGCTTGCTGTCAGAGGGTCTCCCACAGGCCCTGTGAAAGCCAACATTAAGACCAGAGCAGGAGCAATAAACTTCTGTCTTTTGATGGTTATAGACATCGCAAAGCCTACTCAAAGGTGTGCTTAAACTGTAGCCAAAATCGTCGCTTTTCAGTTGGAGTGGCAGAGGTGGAAAAAAAACCTTGTCCTTGATACTGTTAACAGATCAGTGTTGAGGAAATCTGCAGTGTAGTGATTTACTTGGTTTAGCATCTTTCTTCAAAATTCTTGTGCTGGGGAAATACTGATAACACCTAAGACAGTGCGTTCAACCAAAGAACTTTTGATTTCTGTCTGTAGATGTTAGGCTCCCTATTCCCATCCTCATATTTGCAAAATTATCAGTGCTGTCACCCTATAGTAATCTCATCCCACAGGAATGTCATGATCAGACTCATGGATAAGTAGGACCCTTGCAACACACTGAAAATATAAACCAAACGAGTTACTCTTTCTGAAGAACTTGTAAAGTTCAGTCTGTGTCTTGAGAAACCCACACAAATGTTCCTTTTTTTATGGGGCTAGTTTTAAAGTTGTTTTCTTTAAATAAATAAAAAACCCTAATGAAAAGGGATTTTTTTTTTTTTTACAAGTGATTTAATTCCCGCTGCTAGAGAGGATGTAATCCAGATGACTCTCTCAGGGGATAGGTAGGACTTTTGCCAATATTCCTATTTTGCTGAAGGATTCACCAGGCAGCCTTCCCAGCTGGGAGAAAATGTATTACTGCATCACTATTAGTTTTACCTCCATCTTCCACCCCCAATTCCCCTTTCTTCAATCTTTTGAGAAACAAAAAGGCAGCAAGGGTTCAAGTGAAGACCTTAAAAGGAATTCCTCATTAATTTTAAAAGGTAGCTTTGCAAATTTTTGGTAAAGCAGTCAACTGAAACTTGACATTATGCAGCTTATTTTCATTTAGTAATGTAATGATGTGGTGATAGAGTATTGCCATTTTACCAAAACGTATCTTTAGCAAGAATTCCAAAAGTTTTGATTTGAAGAAATGAGTTGTCCAAACTTAACATTTAATAATAAAGATTTTGAATAGTTGAACTCCTCTCTTCCTGTGGTGTTATTACTTTAAAAAAATATATATATTTGCCCCAGCTTTTATGGTTTTGGCTTTATTTGTTCTACACATTATTTGAGAGGTTAGGGGGCCTTTTGACTTAAAAATTATACCAGATGTTGCATCTTTCAAAAATCCACATTTTCTGAATCCCTTTTGTGATTGCTTGAGTTGTTTAAAACTTTGTGATTAGCATCATATCTACTGGTCATAAATCAGTTTCCTCATCAGGTGTTTCTTTGCTTACATTTTATTTATTCATCATTCAGTATTGCCAAATTTTAGTAACACTGAGAAAATGTACCCTACTAAAGCTTTGTTCACATATACTTGTTTGAAACATAGACTTTAGACTATTTGAGTAAAGTCTGATTTAATACATAACTAATTCTGATTGCTTCCCAAGTCCTTTACCTCAGAACATCTTCACCGTTTAAAAAACCACCAAACGAAAATAACTTATGATATCATTCAGTAAAAAGGGAATAACTTCTTTTCGTTCCCTGTGGGTATGCACAACTGGAAGGATTCTCCTGTACTGGCTACCTGCTGACATGACAGCTGACACGCCTACAGTCATAACAGCAGAGTCTGATCCAGCACCTCTTTCCAAAAGAACTGGTCTTTCCAGATGTTCTCTGTGCAACTGTGGATACTGTGCTTTAAATCACTGGATTTTACTTCATTCATCTTCGTTACAGTGTGTATTTACTTTCTCACGTTATGTAGCATTCTTTCCTGTGAGCTAATCTGTTGCTTAGCAATTCATAGAAGTAACATTCAAATGAATGAATGCTCATAAGCTGCTCCTCTGTGAATTCAGAGGTAAGATTAGCATGGACCCATACATCAAGCCCATCTCCCCACAGCTATTGGATGAATTGTAGTAAACAACAATACATCTTTTGGGCTCTTCTCAGCAGATATCAGAGTAGCTGGAAGAGCACAGGCAAATACCTGATTTCATTCTGTCATTAGCTTGCAACAGCCCATGGACTAGTTTAGGAACCCTTTTTGTATTGTTGGGGCTGAGTTTCAAGTAGTGCTGCAAAGTCATGAGTGCTCTTGGCAGGCAGAAAAATTCCCCCAAATTACAAGTGAAATTAGACTAGCATAAATAGTGTTACAACCATAAGGTTAATCAGGTAAGGGAATCATTTGTGGGAAATGATCATTAAAATGTCAGTGCCAGAGATGTTCTTGTACTGCACATAGCGTAGACGATCCTTCACTGAAAAGGAAGGAATGGGAAAGCCTGTTCTTCCTCAGCAGCCGTCACACAAAGCACTGCTGCTTTTGTGCTTGTACATTCTTTTTCATTTAGCAGCAAACTTCTTGGTGAAGATCAGAAAACTCTTTAAATAACCACTTCCTGGTATATCCTTGAGTTGCTGATAGCTCAAAGGAGAAGCTTTTCTTAAGCGTGAGTATTCTGTTCTTGATCATGGCTTGTGTGGGACTCTTTGTGGCTGATTAGTATGTATAAAGCGTAAGTAAAAATCTTAATGATTTTTGTATGCACAAAACTATGACCAAACGCCTTTTTCCGCTGTCAAAAGTTGCCCCACAGAAGCACTCAGAAATGGCCACCTGACTTAGAAATAGACCTTGGGTCTCTAATCTGATATCTGTCTTCATCTGTGACTAACACTGGACTGAGAGGGAGATGCACAAAATTCTGGTGCATGTTGAAGTGGGACAGTTTCCAGTTCTTGTAATAACTGTAAGATGTTTTCTCAAAGCCTATTCTAACTATGTAATGTTATTTTGAGATGTAATACTGGTATTTTGCACAAGGACGTGTCACCATTTTATAAGGAAAAATTAAAGCAACTTGTCTTAAGGAACAAAACTTCATAGGTTAAAAACTCTGGGAATTGAATGTGTAAGTGAGGAACTGCTGGCAGCTCTTCAGTTGAAGTGTCAAAGCACTCAGCTGATCATTTTATCAGCTTTTACCTATCGTTTTTCACCTCTCCAGGTGAACAGCTGAGGAAGAACTGTACCTGTAGCATCCGTAGCCACTCCTGAGTGTGTCTGGTTATGGCTGCAGAGTTTCTTCCTTGATGGAGTTATTCTTCTACAGTGCTAAAAGTATGTCTAAACTGCAAGTCTTTGGAGTGCCTTCAAACTACCATGCCACAGTGTCTGGTTGGCTGATTTTAAGTCCATTTGGAGTAGAATGAGGTATGGTACCATCCCTCCTCCCTCCTTTGCATCAAAAGGAATCCAGGCACATAGGCCAGACTTGAAGCATACAAAGTATGTCCAGATTTAGCCTAAGTCAGGAAAAAAAAAATCAGTATCCTTTCCATGAAATGGTATTTGTGTCATAAATAACTAAATTAAAAAAAAAAAAAAAAAAAGCCAGCTGCATTGAACTTCTAGTGATTCAGAAAATAAATGGCAGTTTCAAACCAGCATTTCTGTTGCTACCTTGTTAGTCCCTGACTACTATTGCACATCAATGTTAGGACCTCCAAAATAGCCTAACAGAATTGTTTCTTCCTTGCTTGGTTGTCAGGTAGCAGGGGAAGATTAGAAAGGGCCACTTCCTTTAAAGAAAAATCTTTTGGCTACTGGTTGTTCTACAAAGGCTCCAACAGTCCATCTGGCAGTGAAGCAGGGGGAGACTACAATAAAATTAGGGAGTCCTAAAATAAGAGATAAAAGTTGAAGATAAGAATCTTTTTTTTTTTTATTTTAGTTCTTCAGCTTCCTGTTTATTCATTTTGTGCTTTAACTGTAAAACAGGAATATGGTAGTGATAGCGATTTATGTTCTCTGTTAATGTGAGCTGCAGTTAAAACCTCACAAGAGTTGAAGGATGGATATAGGAAAAGCAAACAAACCAGGAGATCATTTGTTTTCATACCGCAGTGGGTCACAGTAGTACCCCAAACAGGACAGAGGAGAAAAAAATGGAAAACCAGGACTACCTTCAGCAGACTGAGGGTGGGGAGGGTAGAAAGCCACAGGTAAAACTGCATTTGATTGTTTTATACTAAATTTGTACATTGGCCAGAATCCCTGATACAAATTCTTCACACTGGAAAAATGTTTCTCAGGGGAATCTCTCTTATTACTTTTTTTCCATTTTGATGAAAAAAGTAATGATATGAAGTGGAAAATGTCAAGTAAAATTAATCTAAGTATTGGCCTCATGTAACACAATAGAAAACACATTTTACTGTGTGGTGGTGTTATTCACTAAAGACCTTAAGTACAGGTGTGCCAAACTGTCAGGACGTTTTTATATGACTGATCGATTTTCCTTTGCTAGAAAACGCTGCAGTCCCTAGGGCATGTTCTCCCCCTGGACCATGACCTAGAAAAGTTTTTAAATGCTTGCTGTGCAAGACCTGCCACTCCATTCCTTTTCATACCTATATACAGTCCCAAATGGGGATATTTTCTGTCAGTGTAGTGTGGCTCTATTACCGCAGTGCCTAAGCATCTCACCTGGACCATTTATGCTTTCTCAAAGACAATAGTGTGGAAGTAAGGGACAGACACAGTCGAGCTGATGTGACAACTGCAGTCTAAACATAGATACAGTTTGCTTTTGTTGCATGTCCACAGCAAGTCTGTTCTGTTTGTCCTGTCCCCAACATATGGAAGTAGAGCAGGAACCAGAGCACTATTTGGAGCGGGTAATGGATGTCTGCAGCTGGAGTCTGCTGCCCAGGCTCCCTGAGGGTGTCCCTTGGGGACCTCACCAGAAGAGAGCTGTTCATCAATGGTGAGGCTAAGTTGCTATTGTTGTACTCCACAACAGAGAGTTTCTTATTTCATCAACTGGAGGGCAGAAAGCGTACATGCTGATGGGCTTAGATGCTTCCAAGTTAAGCAACTACTCTTTGATGAAAATTTGATGCTAAATTTGTTACCAAGTTTGATTTTTAGACTTTTGGAATCCCTTTGGTAATGTAGTCCAAGATACACTGGAAACCCTTGCAAGGGCAAGAAATCAAACCCATATTTGCAAGTCCTGGCCAGTTTCCTAAATGCTAGAATGTCTTCCCTCTTCGAGTCTATTTTTCTGAAGTGGACCACTCCTGATTATGTGCTGTTTGGATGACAGCTTGAGAAATTTGTAAGAGGAGTGAAGGGTGACCTACTTGCATCTTAATTTTTTTCTGTGTTCTTAGTGAAGATCTTCCAGTTTAGTAGTTGATTTTAGTTTAATCACACATTGTCTAAAAACTCTTTGTACCACAAATAGCTCTTTTCCAAGTAGAAATCAAATAACTCTAAGTAGAATGTTTATATTAAAACAATTGCGACTGATGTGTCCAGCGCTGCTACTTGGTTACTGCTGTTTATGTACACTTTCCGTTGTTTTGAAGAGCCATATTGTCTCAGGTCACCTTCAGTTCTTGCTTAAGAATCTTTTGGGCTTTCGCTCTGATGGATACAGATCTTCTTTCTTAAATTTTAAACAATCACATCTATACACGCTCATATTAATTGGGGTCAATGTTGAAGGTGGATTTTAAGAATTAAAAATAACATTGTGGCCACAACGTTTGATTCTTTCAGGGTTAGAATGATGTGTAGTGCCTGTCAATGGTGTTCTGTTCTCTGAGGTATATTTGTTTTAAGGTCTATGCATTTGTTCATAAAAAAACATCTCTATGCATATTTATTTATACCTGCAGACTTTGATTGTCTCCCCCTGGTGAGAATAGCTGGCTTACCTTCAATACACAACAAGCAGTCAATTTAAATACAATTCAAATTTGCTTCTGTTTCTCTTAGCTAATGAATAGCAAGTGCTTTGCCAGCCCTAATTATGGCATTAATATGTTTCCAAGAGGCACAGAGAGAATAAATGCCATTAAATTCTACAGTGGCTTAAAGCGGTGTTTGGTGTAACTGTGTTTCAACAAAGCAAAATGCAGCGTCTCATTGTTACGTGCAGTCAGTGGTGGATCAGAACTGTCCTGCACAAACCCAAAGAACTAGTTTATTTGGTCATTTTTTTTTTTTTTTTTTTTTTACAAACTCTTCTCTTTGGAAATGCATATGTCAGCTCTCTGATGCCACATGATACTCAAGGTTGTGCAGTCAACTGAGGGGGCTGTATAGAAAGTAGAATCAAAACCCGAGGTTCTTTGTTGCATATGCTCGAGTTGAGTACCGCAAAGTGAGTGGGCAAAAATGAGTGTGGGTCTTTCTAGTTGGTTGTTTTTTTGGTTTGTTGGAGGGCTTTTCAATGCGCTGATGCGAAATTGTACCAACTGACAATCCCATCACCTGCAACTTGGTTACGTGGCATGTGAAAAATAACCTGTGTAAGTACAGCAAATCCTTTCAGAGGGTACAGCTGGCTTAAAATGAGCTG
Source organism: Sagittarius serpentarius (assembly GCA_034782735.1). Taxonomy (NCBI): domain Eukaryota; kingdom Metazoa; phylum Chordata; class Aves; order Accipitriformes; family Sagittariidae; genus Sagittarius; species Sagittarius serpentarius. Next base: position 32,108,858 of record JAVKLA010000007.1, on the reverse strand, counting down.
TTAGAGAGATTGTTGTATGGGCTGTTGCATAAAAAAATCTCTTTTCCTCTTTTTATCTCTTCATTTATTGAAAACGTATTATAAGCACTGAGTTTGAGCTTTCCTTGAAAGTTTTAAAAAAAACCTTATGTTCATATAGAGCAACTTATGCTTTCCTTATGTTGCTTCTGGTGCCAGAGGAATTTATAAAGTGCTTTTAGTGACTTAAAAGCCCGCAAAGTGTAGGATAATCCCTCCCTGTCTTTAACACAGTCCAGTATCCCTTCATCAGCTGTCCTAGTGGGATGGCTCCTTATTGTAGTAATATGTCTTCTCCGCTGTGAATGTACTGAGGCTTGTAGATAAGGCTGAGGCTTGTTCTGACAAATGTATCTTGTTTTTCATCTTCCCTCTAGAAGGCTGAAATTGTAAGAATTTATACGGTCTTTCTGAGGCTTACCTGGTAGTACCAGTGTGATAAGGCCGTTTGAGAGTACAGAACCATACATGAATTCTCCTCACTACTCTCTCAATTTTGTCATACCAGTTTATAGGTTTTTCAAATTCATGATCTGCTGACATGTACAGCACAGAAGTACCAAGTGTACTGTGCTTCTTTGAGCCGAGTGTGGAGACTCCATCACCCTCTTCTTCTACAGGTGATTTTTTGCTGCTGGTTCACATGTCGTTTTGGCTTACCATTTGGTTCTCTGTCCTGCTCTTAACAGTTCAAGTATCTCTAGAAAACCTCATAATTGTATTTTTCAGTGCTGTTGTGCAAATGGCCAGAAAAGAAGCTAATGATAGGGTAGAGCCACACTTGAAGCCCTGGCTGCATCAGCTTAAAAAGAAACTAAGGCTGGAGTTGCACAGAAAGTATTTAGGAACCTCACTTAAGACATCTGAAAGAGTTTTTGGGAAATCCTATTTTCAGTCTTGTAGGAGGTTCTTTTGCTCTCTTGTTACATGTTTCTGTCCAAGTTTCGCAGACTGAAAGTAAAGCAGGTAAGTTAAAATTCTGGTCCAGCAAACCACATAATACTATAAAGTACTTCTCCAGATTGGGATGTGAACCCTTAACTCCACTGAAAGTTTGGTACTTAGCAACCTTTTGAGGATCACAATGTGAGTGACCTGTTGGAAGATGGTGTTGCTATAGCACCAGAATCAGCAGTTGGGATATTCTGATTCACCCTTCTCTATCAACAGTAAGTGATAACATCTCTCCCCTCACTTAAAATGAATAGTGCTGGTGTATTTTTCACTCCATATGGAAAACTAATTTCATGCTTTGTCTTACCTTGTATTCCAGACAATGGCTGGAGAAAGGCTTCAGAGTGGAAAATCCAGGAAAACTGGACTCTGATACTGATCTGAACTGAAACAGTCAGGAAATACCATTTTCTAAGCTTAGTGGGTGCCGACAACTTTTCTTTTTTTTTTTTTTAAGAGATCCTTAGTCCTTAATATGACCCATATTAAAAAAATATCCTGTTAAATTCATCAGCTGTTCCCCACATGGTCTTAAAACACTTTCTAAAAGGTATCTATGAATGTAACTTTCTTCTTGTTTGAACAGATTATTTAGTGTTTTCTTACTTTTACATGTCTCAAAGTTGGATGTTTATCTGGAAAAAATCTTTAATAGCAGGTGGTATTCCCAGGTTCAAATAACATCTCTTGATTTGAAACCTTATTCAGTGATGTAAAATAGAAGAATATTTACTAGTGTCAAGTTCAGTGAATGGAACGTTTTCTTTTTTGAACTTTAAACATTGCCCAAAATGTAACACTATGGTTTAATGGAGTTTCTGTGATTATTTGGAAGTAGTGTGTTATCCTTTTGTTGTGTTCAACACTGAGGAAAAAAAATCCAGCTTCTGAAAGTAAAATCTAGTTTTATTTTAATAAAGGGTTGCATTTCTTTTCTGGCTCAGAAAATATTTAGGCAACAGATACATTTCAATGGAGTTGCCTCCAGTTTACAAAGAAAGTACTGAGTCATGGCCAAACAAGTTATATGACTGCTTTCCTTACAGCTGCCAGAGGCTAAAATCAGTAATAAAGCACAAATCTCCCAACTCTTTTGTGTGCCACTAAACCACCTTACTACTGTGTCACCTATAGCATCTTTTCTAGCACCTTCCTTTTCACTGAGCAGGGACGTTAACCTTTACCTGCTATTGTGTTTGGGTGGTCCTTTTACATATGGCAGAGAGATAAACAATGTGAAAGTTTAGCTGGTTCAAGCAACTATATTATATTACAATGCTTGGTTAGTTTAACTTTGGCACATGATCGAATACAAGGGGTAATTATATTCTGGAGTTATTCAATATTTGAACAGCTTGGAAAGAACAATCTTCAGGGAGGTGGAGGGCTCAGCTTGATTATAGAGCTGCCTTATTTATGCCTTATGGGACTACATTGTTTGCTGGCTTGTCTCTGATCAGAGGTGCAAAAGAAATAAAATACTGACATAAAGATTTGAGTTAGAGTAGCTGCACACCAATAAAAGTATTTTGTTGAACAATGGATTTGATGAGTAGTGTTTAGCCGTGTCCACAGCAGAAGGCATGGTCTCACTGTTCCACATTGTGCAGCTTCTTTATAAACATGTATGAGAGGAGGAGTGAAAGACTGAATGCTAGTTTTATACTGAAAAATCGAATGAGTGTTCATTCTGGGTGTATTGCCTGCCATCCTAGGTTAGCTTACCATTTCAGTTCCTACTGTCTGCTTATGACAACAGTTTGCTGTAGGTCTTAGCTATGTGCCCCTTGATCCATCACCAGGAATTTGTGGGTAGTATTTGACCCGTCAAATCTGTTTGAAAATTAATGGGTATCTAAATCATCTAGGCAGCTGCGAGACCCTCATTCTTAATGTTTCTGCACTATTCATTATCTTAGTTGTGATAAGATGCTGTATTGATGAGTGCTTGAGGGCCTAAGACAGATATCTGTCGTTATTTGTCTTTCATTTTGCCTACGTAAGGTATATTGCTCTGTTTCTGGAACTGTGTTTAATATGTGGTAATGTTCACTCCACTTTCCCAAGTTCTCTGAGGTAATGCTATAAAAAACCACGCATTGTCCCTTAAGAGGCCAAGGCAGATGACTGTTTGAGGGACATCTGAACCACATGATCTGTCCTGCAATGAACATCTGTTTCAAGATTCCCGGCATGCTGGGAATGATTAGTGAGTGTTTTTAAACGTATTTCACTTTGAGTATCTAACTGGCACTAAATGGATGTTACCTTTCGCTTAAAAGATCTCACAGTATACTCCTGAGCTCTGAAATATTTACCTTGTTTTTCCTGTCTATCTTCTAGCAGTATAGTAATTTGAATACATAAATGCATAGCTTTCAGCGTTGTTTTCTCCCTTGGGACTTCTGAATGCAGACTTTCTGCAGATGTGTAGGCTTGCAGGGAGTCATTAAGTATGGAAGGTGACTTTCCAAAAAGGTCTGACATTATTGAGAATCAGGAGAAAAATATTTGATCATCATTTGTCCAGGGATCCAGGTTCCTGAGAAAACAGAGCGGTTTCCTGACTTGATTGCAGGTAAATGAGGAATTTCCCAGCACCTGAGCAAGTCAACAGTGTGTAGCTATTGAATGCTCTTGACGTGAGTAAGGGTCTCACTGGGGGTGGGTTTGCATGGTGCTGTTGTGCAATCTGAAGGGCCATGGATGAGGCAAGTGAGATGGCAGGAAGATGGGGGTAAATGTTAATTTTTTTCCGTAGGTGCTAGCTAGAACCTCTGTGGCTAACTCAAGAATAACATGTGTCCTCATCACAAAAGGTTTTGAACAGCAGCCGCAAGTAGAATTCCCTGTCCAGGGAGAGCTACTCTGAAGGGTGGGAGTCTGTGGGAGGGCCTTGAGGAAGAGGAGGGGAGCAGCACCATGAGGAAGGGAGAAAAATCAGCTACTTTATTGTTCTCATTGCACTGCATAAGATCCACCTGGTTTTGTCCAACATGCCTGTTTTGTAGATATCAGTGAAACCTCGGAATGCAGAATGGAAAAAAATACAAGAGTTTGTTCAGCACCTCACTGAAACCATTTGCAGCTTAACTGGCAGGCAGACAAGGCATTTAAGATAGCTGATCACTCTCACCAGCTGGACATTCAGACAATAGCTTTTCTCATCATGTTGTTCTGAGGACGTACGATGGGGAAAACCTTCAGTTCTGCATTAACTGTAATTTGGCTATGCAAGAGGTTAATCTATCTGGTCCCGTTCATATTCTTTTGAAGATTTTTTTCATTTTAGGAGAAAGAATTAGCTCTTAAATGCTGTTGTGATGGGTTAACTGTGGCTGGATGCCAGGTGCCACCAAAGGTGCTCTATCACTCCCCGTCCTTCTTCCCTGGACAGTGGGGAGAGAATATAACGAAAGGCTTGTGGGTCAAGATAAGGACAGGGAGATCACTCGGCAATTACTGCCATGGGCAAAATAGACTCGATTTGGGGAAAAATTAATTTATTGCCAGTCAAAACAGAGTAGGATAATGAGAAATAAAACCAAATCTTAAAACAGCTTCCCACCTACCTCCCCCCCCACCCCGCTTCTTTCTGGGCACAGCTTCACTCCCAAATTCTCTACCTAACCCCTCCCCCCCGCCCCCCACGTGGCACAGGGGGATGGGGAATGGGGATTATGGTCAGTTCATCAGACTTTTTCTCTGCCGCTCCTTCCTCCTAAAGGGCAGGACTCCTCACACTCTTCTCCTGCTTGCTCCAGTGTGGGGTCCCTCCCATGGGAGACAGTCCTCCATGAAAGTCTCCAACGTGGGTCCTTCCCATGGGCTGCAGTTCTTCATGAACTGCTCCAGCGTGGGTCCCTCCCACAGGCTGCAG
>JAVKLA010000007.1:32077896-32103906 GCA_034782735.1 Sagittarius serpentarius | reverse complement strand
TTCGGGCACCCCCCTGCTCCGGCGTGGGGTCCTCCCCGGGCTGCAGGGGGAGATCTGCTCCGGCGTGGGCCTCCCTGAGCTGCAGGGGCACAGCCTGCCTCACCGTGGGCTTCCCCATGGGCTGCAGGGGAATCTCTGCTCCTGTGCCTGGAGCACCTCCTGCCCCTCCTTCCTCACTGACCTGGGTGCCTGCGGAGGTGTTTCTCTTACATGTTCTTGCTCCTCTCTCTGGCTGCAGCTTCTGAGCCCCAGCAACTTTTTTTTGTCCTTCCTAAATACGTTATCACAGAGGCGCTACCACTGTCACTAATTGGCTTGGCGGTTCCGTCTTAGAGCCAGCTGGCATTTGCTGTATCGGACATAGGGGAAGCTTCTAGCAGCCCCTGTAGCCCCCTTGCTACCAAAATGTTTCCACGTAAACCCAATACAGGGTCAATCCATCACAGCTTTCAAGAATGGAATCCATGTTCCTGCTGTTCCCAGACCCAATTTTGCAGAAAGACTGGTGTGTATGTATAAATGGCCTTAGGCTGCTTGAAATAGATATGTGAGGCCAGTTGCTGAGGATTAGCCATGTGGGACTAGGCAGTAGAAGGACCCCTTTCCTTAAATCCAAGGGCCAAGTCCCATCACTGACACAGTGAGGACAACCCCTTTCCTCCCAGGTGATTCTTTGTTCTTTACACAGTGGATCCTTTTCCACTGTAAGAGGCCTTTTTGTGCTGCAGGAATAGCATCAAGACCGAGCCGTCAAAATCAGCTTAAAGACCTTAAGCCCAAGATGTCACATCTGCTTTAGAGAAATTACAACAGGAAAACAACATGATTTAAAAAAAAAAAAAAATCATTTCAAAATAAACATTGTAAAAACTTAGTGGAAAAACATCTGCAGTTCTCGGACCATTACAGCAGTTTGTCAGGAAGGTCATGGAGAATTTTTGCATTTTTTCCCTTGAATTTATTATTGTTGCCTTCTATTTCTAAATAGCATCATTTCCCACCAAGAAAGACTTAATTTATGCTGATGTCAGCATCAGCATGTAGCTGTTAGGCAAGGTATACAGGGAAATACTGGGAAGAATGTTTGCAATAATTAGGACAGCACAATAAATATGAAAGGAACATTTACAAGAGTTTGTTCTTGTAAATTGTCTTGGATGGAGATGCCTGGAAAAAAAAAAAAAAACACAAAAGAACTTTACAAGCTGCTAGAGCAGTTAGAAGCAATGATGCCTTTTTATATGCAAATAAAAAATAGCAAGCATAGTCACATTTTGGATCAGAAAAAAAGTATTACAAGTATGGCTGCACTAGAAAGGGCAGCGTCATGTAAGGAGATATTGTGCCTGTATATTGTTGCACAGGTATTGGAAGCAGTGTAGCTAAAGCTGCATGATGGGGGTGGTGGGAGAATTGTCTGTGTGAACTAATTATGTCAAGAAGCAGAGTTCATCTGATCACACTGAACTTGGCTGGAAATGCTCTCCCCAAACTACTTTTGAACTGGCTTGCAAAAGCTAATAAAGCGTCTCGCAAAAACTGCGCTCTCCTGGAGAAACAGAGGCAACAGCAGCACTAAGCAGGATCACCCAAGTGCTGACACAAGAGCGCTCATGCTATTAAATGTTAGCGTGGTCACTGGCAGGCCTTTGGTCCTGCAGACCTTCCAAAATGCTTTATTTCTTTATGAACTGTTTTGCCAGCTCTGCAGATGTGACTGAATGGCTAATAACATCGCCATTGTAACAGAAGTGTTCGCTGTCTCCTCCTTTCATAGATGCACAAAGGGAAAGATTTAGGAAAGCCAGGGTTCACAGAGAAGCCTAAAATAGAATAGTAAAAGCATAAGTCACTCGTGGTAGATTCTTGTGTATGTTCAAAATATGCTTTCTTGTCATTAGCACTTGAATAGAAGCGCTGTTACTGCAGGAGTTGAGTCAGTTGTTAAGAAACAGTGTTGTAGTGACCGGCTTAAATCAAGTCTTTAAACTTTTGGTGTAAGTGAATGCAACCCTGCCCCTGATTATCATTAAGTAAACCTGTCTCTTTAGTTGTGATGTCCTGAAGTACTTGGTGCAGCTTCTTAGGAAAACACAAAACTTCTCTGCTTTCCAGTGCCCAGTGTCACATATGGCTTTCTGTAGTTGACAGAAGGCAGATGCTGTTGTACTTAGGCTACAAAACTAACCAAGGATTGATTGCAGTGTGAAGGATCAGTGTAAGTTTTGCTTAGGGACAGGTTATGAGAGTGCTCTTTGCGACTAGCTCAAGGCTCTTCCTCAGACTTCACAGTTATTTTACAGCTGAAAAAAAAAATTATTTGAACCATCAAACAGGCAAAATGACTGATGCTAGTGTTACATTCTGTTACCCTGTAATCAGCCTACACCCACTGATGCAAAGCTCTAAACTTGGCATGTGGAAAACTCATTCAACATGGATCTGAGAAGTTCCCTTAAATTCAAGAGCGAGTGGGCTTATTAGGTTTGCCCAGAGTTACCCAGGCAATGCAAATGCACTCTGCAAATAGCTTGCGGTAGTCAACTTCCATACTGAGTAAGGTAAAGTAATGTGGAAAAAATGGTGGCTCAGTCTTGATAGACACAAAGAATTTTCTCAATAATTGTGATGTGCCCAAATTCAAGTAATTTCTGCCAGCTGTTTTTCGGTTGAGATGCTGAATTTCTCCATGTGTGGGCAGGAGGGAAGTCTGTCCTCTGCTATTTAAAAATAATTTAGATTAATAGCTATTTAAAATCTGCAGATGTGCATAGATATCTTTTTGGTTGATGGAGTATTTTATTCACTGTACTTTTTTCAGGAACGTGCTGTAAGCATTTTCCCCCCTCTGATTTTTATATACCTGAGCTTATTAAGTTGAGATAAGGTGGGAACCTGTGATCCACATTCAAAAATGGTGAATTAAAAATGCTTCCAGCCATGCTTAATACATGAACTCTTGTCTCCTCCTAACTTCGACTAGCACACAAAGTAGCCTCTTGCTGTATGTTGAAGCAGGTGGCCTGTACCACCTACAAATGCAGCCCCAGTGGGCGAGGGACAAAAAGGCTGCACTGTTGTAAGACGGGATGTGAAAGAATTACCAGTACTGCTTGGTGCTAATGGGAAACTCTGAGGCATTTCACTTGAGCTGACAAACAGCCTTTATATGGTGACAAACTGCCCACTGAGAGCCTGGGCAGGATGAGCTGGGTTTGCCATATGAGCAGCAGTCTCCAGAGAGGTCCATCTCCGCCTGCAGCACCACTAATTTCTGAGGCAAGAAAGGGAGATGAGAGATTTGTGTATAAGCTGATTGTGGATGCTCCGTCTACTGGGACAGACTAAGAAGTGGCGTGTTTGAGGAGTCAGGCAGGAAGCCTGGGAACTTAGTTTTGTTCCTGCTGAAGCTGGGAGAAAGCAGCCATGGAGAGAGAGTTGAAAGGAGAAACAGGGAACAAGAGGAAATAAGAATGGAGACATATTCAGAAGTGTGTATTCACATCGTATGTGTATCTTAGATTGCTGATAACTATTGCTTGCACTTAGTTGAACCAGTTTTTACTGATTCACAATGAAACATTTAAGTTTCAGTGCCTCAGATATCAAACCCATCGCTCTCGTGTGGATAATGGCATAAGCCATGTTGCTGCTATGACTGCAAAGAACTAATGGCCAAATTGATGAAGTCAAGGATGTGTGTGCAAAGTCAGCAATGCAACCAATCTTTTTCCCAGAATGGTCTAGAACTTAAATACTGTCAAGAAAGCCCAGAACTTGCACTGAGTTGGTCTAATTGTAAAGGAAATTCGAGCACATTTACCAAAATCTTTGCTTTGTTTATCTCGATGCTGACAATCACACCCCTGCTAAAGCAAGGACAATATTATGTCTGTAATGGATCAAATTTAGCGGCAACCCCAAATCAAGTAATATATCCCTTCTGTGCTAAGTCAGAATATGTCCATGAGATGGGGTTGATCTAGTTTATAACCGAGAATTCCTGTTTAGTTAACAGGCTTTCCCCTCATACGAAATCATTCAATCTCCCCAGATCTACTCCCATGCTCTTTTTTCCGTATTTTATATCCAGAGTTTGGGTGGTGCAGAAATTGGGAATGGATCTCTGCCAAATTATTTTCCTCTTTTTCTCTTTTTCTCCTCTTTGTCTCTCTTTTGTTCTCTCTCCCGGACTGATAGTGTAATCCGCAGTCAGGAGTAGCTTGTAATGTTTTCCGTTTCTGTGGTTTCGAAGTTCCCCTTGAAGAGATGTTCTGGAAAAACCACAGTCAAGGAAGAAACTGAAAAGAGTACTTAAGCAGAGTGTATGCTTGTGGGGGTAACAGATGTAGCAAGCTATAGTGCAGGTGGCCTTTGCATCTAGAGATCCATCTGAAGTTGTAGCATGGAACCCCTGGTCTCTTTGGGGAGAGTCAAATATGCCCTCAGAGAAAGAAATATCACAGGAACCCTCCACAAGTCAAAACTGGTGGAGTTTCTGACCTGCTGTCCATCAGTTACTCCAAATAGAAGGCGAATTCGTAAGATTGCAGTTCAGATTTTTTTTCAGACACAGTTATTCCAGGTCCTTTATGCTACAGATGAAGCTGAGCCATCTGAGAGTATCTACCTAAAGTGCACAGATTCATGAATTTGAAAAAAATGTACTGGATACTAATACAGCTTCTCAGTGTTTCCACAATTTGGCTTCTTAAAATAAATAAATAAAAATAAAAAAAAACCAACAACAAAAAACAAACAAAGATCTAATTTATGGTATGTGGGGAATATACCAGAAATAGCATTGGAATGTTAGTCTTGAGTAACAAAACTGTCTGAGATTCCACGCTATGTCTTGGGGAATTTATTTTCCTGTACTCTGGGTGTAGAGAAATGCCAGTATCTTAAGGTGCTTTTGTGGAGACTGTGAATCTTTAATTGCATTCTCTCTTTAAGGCCTAATAGTTGGATCTAGCTTGCAGTAGGTGCTCCGAAAAATGTCAGCGGGTCCTGTTGAACTGGTGAGTTGGTTGAAATAACCACACTAGCAATAAACCCTAGCATTAGGGAGTTGTGATTGTCTGGTTGGGTCTCGGTGCACATACAGGTCAGCAGAAACAACAACTTCAAGTCTTTTCTCGCCTTGCGAATCTCATCATTTCTCTCTGGCTGTGGAGCAGTTTCCACATCTGCACTTTGGCAGATGCACTTTGGCATCTGCACTTTGTGCCAGGTCCTGTGCATTCTGCTCGTGTCAGACATCACACTGACCTCAGGTGGGTGGCTCCTGTGAGTAAAATGAACACAATTTGGCCCACTCCGGCACAAAACCTGGTAGCTAGTCACTGTACCTGGACTTCAGTTTCCTTGATATTTCAAGGTACCTTATTCTAGCTGCCAAACATGGAGTATCCGAAACCCATGTATATTGTTACTTGAAGGCCAACAACCAGGCAGTCCTGAGGACTGTTGCACCATGATAGTTACCCCAGAAAATGTTCCATGTTACGCAAAATCCAAAGATTCCATGACTTCTGTTGTGGGCTTTCTTTCAAAATATGTTTTTTATTTCAAGACAACTATGTTTCCTAAGAAAGCTTTTAGTGACATGTTTATTCATGTTGGTCAAATGAAAGTCATGTGGCACACCTCCCTTTCTGCTGTGGCAAGTCACAGAGTGTTTGGTATAATCCCACTATCTTGTGTGAAAAAAACCCAGCTGAATATCAGATGTGCCTGGTTTGCATGTCAGTGAAACAGAAGGCATGTTACACAAGTCACCACACTTTGCAAACTCTGTTTTTATTTTGGAACAACCCTCCCTCAAACTTTTTCCACTCTCTTTTCTTAGGCATAGGGTGAATCCAGGGCTTTTCCTGAGGTAACTATGAAATGAAGACATAGGCACAGGGAAAGACACTTGAATACCCTAACTTTTCATGTGGCTTCCCATGTTTCTGGGATTAGGTGTATTGACCAGTTAGCTGATTTTATACTCTGGAGATTTATGAATGTGATTTCTGTAATGGACTGTTCAACCGTTATGTCCATACGGGAAAGTCAAAACTCAAGTGAAATGCCATAGCTCCAAATAAGTATTTGAAAAATCAGCATATTTATTTGCCTTTAAAAATAAGTAAAACACTTAATCAAAGTTATCCACTGCCTCTAAAAATAGAGAATTTGAAGACCTTCACATTAGCACAGGTAATGACTTGGTAGGGCTATCCAGCTTTGCTTCCCTGCTTCCTTCCTACCAGCAAGAGAACTTACCACCAAGAAAATAAGATTCTTTTTGTCTGCATGCAAATTCATAAACAGCTGGTATAGGCATCTAATAAGCTAATGAAGAAAACTGATGGGTCAAGATGGACTGTGATATGCTATGCAACTGGGTAAATGCTGAGCTAATTCCATGTTTATCAGCTTGGTCTGTTACTGCCTGTTTTGTTTTTATTTTTTTTTCATGTGCATATTTAGCTAACCTAGCTAATTGTCTATAAAGTTAGACATTCAGGTATCCCATTCATGGTGGCTGAAGACAAGTTCTGAGAGCAGCCAAGCGGCACTGACATGAAAGTAAATGCTGGGTTAGTAAAACTGACCGCTGAATGTGAAACAAGAGTATCCCAAAATGGTGGCTCACCCAAATGAGTGAGAGGGGCTTTTTGTGAGAACAGGAGAAACGTATGTCAGGTATGTGAAGCATAAGGTCAGAGAAGAAGTCCCCGTATGCAGAGGACACTGATGGCCTGTCTGTGGCCCCACTGCCCAAAGCATGCATTCACATAAGGGGCTGTGTGACCTGGTCAGGCTGGAGTGACACTTGTAGGTGTAGCAGTTTTGGTCACCCCAGAAATCTGTTTCTTCCTCTTAGTTATTTCAAAACAAATTGCATCATATTTCAAGCTCTTTGCATCTACATGTGAGCCCATTTAGCCCTGGGACATTGCACAATATTTATTTCGGCGCAGAATTTGTCCAATGAGGTTTATTTCTAAAATATCTATTTCAGATTTAAATTTTAAGATATTACTGCCTTGTTTGCAATGGATGTCCGTGTCTGAAGCCCGCAGGTAAAACTGCTTGGCAACTTGGAGTACAGAGAAAAGCTGCATTTCTTTCACCCAGTGCAATGATGACTCGCCATTAGCAAAGAAAAAAAAGCTGTGCCATTCTGTTGCTGGGAGCTTTGGAAAAATCAGATACAGACAGAGAAACAGGAGAAGGTCAAAGGAGCCAGATTATGGGAACATTGAAATTCTGGTTCTGAATCAAGTCTGGTTTGTTTCCTTATTCATACCATGCCTGAAACTCGCAAGTTTTCGTGAGAATAAAGAAATTAAGTGAACTTTAAATACAGCTGGTTATCCCTCTAGGTACCATTGGATTCAGTGTAATTTATTACTGAAAAGTGAAGGATGTTTTGTTTGATAGAAAACAGATGAAAAGAGGGAATTAACATCATAAGTGAGAGAAACGTGCTCCCTCTTAGCCATGGTATTGGGCTACTTGCGCTCTGGACGTGACTGTTGCAGCGCATGATGTTCCCTGTTCTGAGCATGCCCTGGGCAAAGAGCGCAGAAAACCACCGCTTCACAAATGCCGCTTCAGCAGAGAGCTGGCTTAGGCTATTTTGTACTGTCTTGAAGCGAGCTGCCCTACAACTGACCTTTGAGCCTGGAGTTTTGGTGAGAGCTACTGCCTCCGTGACAGAGGACGGGGTGTGAAGAGTGGCCAGGTGACTACTGCTGTTTAAATGTGTTTTGTCGTCATGTTATACCTGCTTAAGCCAGAAATCTTAGCTGGTTATGTAAACCAATTTGAAATCACTTTTCTGCATGGTATTCTTGCTTTCCTGTCCTCTGATCAATCTGTGCAGGCCACAGTAATTTTTCTAGTTATTACCAGTATAGTGCGCAGGTTTTTTTTCTTCCATGAGAAGCAGGTGATGGCACCCTCACAAAGACCTTGTCATTAGTTTATAACTGAGCAGCCAGGGGCTTGTGCTTTTAGGACTGGGCTTTTCTTTTTTTTTTTTTTCTTTTTCTTCCTTTCTTTTTCCACCTCCTCCCCAGCACCCCCTCAGCCCCTTCTCTATTACTCCTTCATTGGGGCTGGAGGGAGAGGGCACTGACTGTTCATGCAAAACTAAGCTATAAGGCTGCTGTCTTCTGTTGAGCTCTATAGAGGTAGAAGTGAACTGATGTCACTAGCTGTAATATTTGAAGTACAGTACGGAGCAGAAAGTTAATTTTAAATATGAACTGGTCACTTGGTCGCAAACCAGGACATCTCCTAGTGGTCTTGTGGCACTAATGCAGTGCTTGTGCAGTTACTAAGCAGAGGAAACAAGGTGCGCTCCCAAGAAAAGTTACCCAAATAAGAGGAGCTGTATTATTTTTCAAACTGGAAAGCTGAACTGGTGCAAAAATCAAATGGAAAGTTGTTTTATAGTTGGAAACGTATCCAGAGCTGGCTGACCCAGCAGCTCCAGGAAGTCAGAGCTGCTGGTCCAGTCTGGTTAATTCTGGATTTTTTTTTTCTTTTTTCTTCCCCCCGCTCCTCCTGCCCCCATCCCCCCCGCACACTTCATCAATTTCTAATATGAAAACCAAACTATTTCCTTGTTTTCATCATTTAATTTGGAACTGGATGGGACTTCTTTCTGTGTCCTCAAAATGATGAGGGCAGAAGGCTCATTTATCAAAGCTCTGCAATGAACAAAGCCAGAGCAGAGCAGCATAGGCATAATTAACAAGGAAAAAATGGAGTTGTGGCTTGATGTTGATGGATACAGAATGTGCCACAAAGGAAACAAAGCTTTGAGAATGCTTTGAACGTAAAACCAGTCTCACGGGATCAACAATCCCGTACCAGAGAGTAAATTCAGGATAAGATGGATAAGCTCCACCTATCATGATGACCAACAGCCGTACTGCTGCAGCCGTGGAGGATGTAGGTGCTTCCTGGTCATGTTTTGGGGTTGTCTGTCTGTGGAGAGAGGAGCTGGTTTACTTGTTTATTTTCCCTAAGAATGCTCCAGTTGAATTGAGCGTTATTGTTATTGCTAGTTTTGTAATGGCAGAAGTGTGTGTCGCAAAGGGGTTTCTCCATAGTGAAATGGCATGTATTTGTCTGAGCTGTCATCAGCTTCTCTCTGTAGAAGACCCCAAGACAAGACAGATGTGGTTAGACAGGCTCTGTTTGCATATACGATCACAAACCTACTGTAGCTTGTCATGCAACTGAGCTCAGTGTTACGGGCCGGCATGTCTGTCTTCTCACCCCAGCGCTCCTTAGGAAAAATAAAATCAAATTCCGTTTCACTGCTTCTATCAAAAGCACTTCATAAAGTATGCAGGGAAACGAGCTTTTAAAATGTGTATCTTCTCCCTGGAAAGTGTTTCTTTTACCATATTCACATTTTTTTTGTTTTCCTGTTGACATAGTCTCTAATACTCAACTCCTCCAAAAATGTGCTTACATATTCCTCACTCTACAGTCAAGTGTTGGACTAACCAGGAACAGAGTTTCAGCACATACAGTGGAAATTACCTTGGATAAGAATAAATAAAACTTCTCCCCTGAGTAACAGGACAGAAACATGAACGTGCAGAAAAGAACTAGAGAGCAGGTTGCCAGTCCTGCTTGGTGGCAGTCCTAGCAAGATCAATGAGGGTTACTATAAAACCCTCTGAGACTCCTGTGTTTTTAAGATTGGCGGCAAGATTGAAAGCAACGCAAAGGAAAGGAAATGGATCTCAGTGCTGCATCTATATGAAATACAGCTGAATGGGTTAAATATAGGGCTGTTTCTTGAATTGCTCACCTTTCACAACATTTAATTACCTTACACTGCCTTATTATTGGTGTCTTATTTTATATGGACAGCCTGCCTTGGTCAAGTCAGCAAAACAAACATGATTTAATGAACCTGTTCACATCTTTATGGATGAAAACATTTCATTATAGTGCAAGTTGGCTGAGGGTTGAAGAGTATGTATAGACAGACAATTAGACGTGATTACATTACTCTCCCTTCATGAGTTACTGCTACTCGGCAGATTTTTTTTTTTTCATTGACTGTTTACCTATTCTTTGGCTAATGTGAAAACAAACCAATAAGAATTAATGGCTTCATATCCATAGTATCTTAGGCCAGCATATTTAATTCTGCGATTTCAGTGAACTAAAAATGTGCAACTTAAAGCAGCAACATGGTACATCATGCAACTTTTCCTGCTTCTGAATGCTTATGAAACAGGATCAATTTTCAAGACAAGTTACTGGTCATCTGGAAGATAATCTGTTCACAGCAAGGAAAAAAAAAATCAACTTCTTTAAATATTACCAAGCATTAAAATGTTTTTGTGTTACATTTGTTGGTTTATATGTGTGCTTACATATTACATGTGTGGTAGGACTCATCTGTGTTAATACCAAACTGGAATTCTAATTAAATCACTGAAAGGGGCCTGTGCAAGGCTTGTTAGTTCATTAAAGTCCAGAAATTTTCATGTTGGCCTTAATGATGTAACTGTGCCACCTTCCTGCTTTTTTTTCTTTAATGCCTTTAGGCTTTTCTTCTACTGTAAATATTTGTGAAACATAAGCTTGTTTTTAAAAGTATCTATTCTCAGCTAGCTTGCAATTGCAAATCTGACAGTCTGTTTTCTTTTGCCATGTCTCTTCTTTTCCAGTTCCCACCAACAATTTCTTAAAAATTTCATAATGATTTTCCTAGTGTTTATTTATGGTTTTTGAGAATCAATGCAAACCGTATGTTTCAATGAGGTTATGTGGCAGTATTCTCTTCCTTTACATGAACCCACACAATTTTCAATTTCAGCACATTTCCACAACTAATGCTTTGCTTAAATCTGTGTTATTCCCCCACCCCCCCCATCCCCCACCCCCTGTATTCTAATAGCTCTTTTATGAGGAATATTTGGAAAATCTAAGTCAGGAAGGGCTGGGGGGTGCGGAGGAAAAAATAAAAATAGATATTGTCTGTCTAGTCACAGCTGTAGTGGAAGTCATGAAACGTGAACTTTTTCATTTTTCTTCTTTGCATACCTCTGACCTGGGAAGATGACCACCTCTAGGGGTAGGACATAATTTGATTTCCATTCATGTCAACTTTCATTTCTCTGCAAAGAGGCAGCAGATATGTTTCAGATTCTGTGGATCACGTGTTTTGCTTTGGTGATATAGCATATCTCTGCCATGGCACTTTAGTTAGACCACCAGGTTTCCTTTGCTTCAGACCCTTGGGTGGGCATGAAACCGGACTATGTAACTTAAACCAAATATCTTACCCGGTAAACTGTCCAGTTACGCACTTAGGTTGTACTTTGATTCTTTTATGAATAAAATAGCATAACAAAAGACCTCAGGAAGGGTGAGGACTAGAGGAAATGTGAGCAGGGTAGAAAAGGAATGGGAGTCACAGGTTGGGTTTTATGTTTTGTAGTCCGTGTGCAAAAGAAAGGGCTAAAAATTGCTTATCTTAAAGGCTAGTGTTCAATAACTGGAAGCTATTCAGAAGTGTTGTATGCTCAATATGATCCTGAAAGAAATAAGTTAGCTGAAATTCCTTAGGGAAATAATGATAATTTCACTACCATTTAGAGTTTAAAAAAAAATAAATCATTAGTTCCTGGAATTGGTAAATCTTGCCAAATTCAAAATACAGCAGTCTTCTCAGATGAATCATTAGATTCCTAGAATGAATTTTAGTCTTTTTCTTAATCTTCATAGCTCCCTCTTCAATAATTTGAAACTGTGCTGTTGGGTCTTCCCTCACTTAGAAAAAAAATTATTAAGTAGGAGGAACTGTGAATTGAGTTTAAGGACTTGAACCCCTCCCCAGTAACAAACATGCCATTTTCTGCATGAGATTGTCCTAGCTCTAAAACATGTAAATAAATTGTATGTCTAGAAACACTGCTGTCGCTCCTCGATGAGAGCACTGCTCCTCATCAGCCAAGTCACATTTGCTTAACTACTGTGCATTCCTATACATGTCACTGCAAGCAAACAGTTCTGAGTACACGAAGAAAACATCATGCACTTTGGTCAATAAACAAGATAGTTATCTTTGTGCTAAAGCCCCAAATGAGTTCCTTACTCTAACCACCAAGATTCTGCCGGGAAGAGGAGAAGGAACCCAGAACAAAACCCCCACACATTAGTTCTGTATTGCCTCCCTGCTTGCCTGACAGGTCTTGCATCCACGTAGGAATTAGCATGTCTTTAGGCGCAAAGGCTGTGTCCAGTTTGTGGACATCCAGTTGGTGCTTACCTACTGCCTCACAGGTGAGGCTGTAATGGTGGAGACAGGCTTGACATGTGTAAAATGTCGGATGTGGCCATGTGTTTGGCATGTTGCAAGTGAGCTCAGGGTGGAGATAGAAGTGAAGATATATCCATTGTCTTCCAGAATAGCTCAGAAATGTCTGGCTTGCGTTTTCCTCCAACTTAAAACCTCCTGTTGGCCTACATGAAATATGGTCAGTTTTTGACTTCAAAGGCAGTTGTCACAAGGCAATAAGCAGTACTGGAATATCAACACTGACAGATGCGACAGCCCTTTTTTTGCATAGCTTTTTGTCTTTAACCATTTGGTGGACTGTCACTTCTTTGGAAATAAATGGGTTTCTTACCTCTTGTAGTAGGGTCTTCTTTTTTGTTGTTCTTCAAATAAAAGACTAATCTAATCAGCTTTTAATATATAAATCTTTGGTAATTATTTACTCTTTTCCTTTCATGAGGCATATTAGGTATTTGAGTCAGTAAATTATAGGCACTGTGAGCACATCTTAATGCCAAAGAACAGTTCTCCCTAGCAAATGAGGGTCTCCTGACTGTAGTCTACAGGTACCTTTGGGCCAGCATTACTCTAATATTCAGGAGTCATGGGAGCACTACTTGAGCGTGTTGATGCCATATTGTATGTCTGATCCTAGAAAATAATGGATTGGGCCATTTGGAACAACAGCCAAACTCTATTTGTGGAAATAAAGGCGAATGCTTCACTGTCTCAACTTTCCATGGCTTCTATCACTTGAAGGGGCTTTTAGTCTTACAGACAACTCTGTAAGGTGACCAAATCATCATCAGTGTGCAGCTTTATCCTGGGTACAGATTTCAATCTTCCTGAGTGTGGTCTAATCTAATGTAACCTTAATGCTATATTGACAGTAGGAGGCTGGGGTGCGCCTGTGGGTTTTTTTTGTTTTGGTTTGTTTGGTGGTTTTGAGCTTTGGGTTTTTTTTCTTTTCCTCCCTTCAGTAATTTCCTGGGAGTGTCTTGCATGGTAAATTTCTTAATAGAATTCAGAAAATACATATAAAGCATCTTATTAAAATGCTGCTGGAGACCTATAACTGCCCCCAGGCATAATGCAAACATACAGATGTATTAGCAATCAGCCAGGAAGCAATAACTTGCTACGTTTGGAATGCACAAATATGCTGAGATCAGGTGTTCAAAGCATTGGCTCTTGAGCACCACTCAAATTTCTGGCTGTACCTGAACAAGCTTGCTCTGTGGGATCATGTTTTTGAAGGCTTACTAGTAACTGCAGGACTGGGACTTCTTGTCCATATTCACACTGAAGCTTGTGCTGTAAATCATTGTGGGCGTAGCACTGTTCTGTTATTTGGGACAAAGCAGGATTTTATCAGAAAACTCTTCTTTGTACTGGGGAGAAGCTTCTTTCAAAGCTTTTCTAACTTGTCCTAGCTTTTTTTGGCTTTTGGTTTGAGTTAGTGACTTTTACTCCAGCAATGATAAGCCAGTATCGCTCAGCACTTCTCCTCTACAGGCAGAGGACTCGTAAAAAGTGACTTAAGTTTTCTGTGTGTAACATACAGTCAGGTCATAAAATCCTGTGAAGTTTCTCTTTTAGAGTTGCCACATAGAGTGATAGGGATAAAAATAAGTGTAAGTAGAGTGTTATCTTGGCCTATAGTCCCTCAGAAAGGAAATAACTGATAAATAAATTAATTAGGGCTGACAATACTGAAATTGGTTTGATGATGGTGTAATCAAAAGATCAGATGTTTTAGTAGCTCAGAGGAACGTAGGAAGAAGATACATGAGTGGCATTTTGCTTTTATTAGTGTAATTACCCAGTACTTACTGAATTTAGATTTGATCTGTTTTGACTTTGGTAATCATGAACAGGAATTGGACTTCTGATTAATTTTTTAATAAATATAAACTGTCAGGCTAATAATTATTTGGGAAAAAATGTGTTCTGGTGAAAACAGACAATGAGATGCTAGATACTGTATTAGAACTGATAGTATGTATAAAATGTCTAGTTTCACTGACATTTCAGGTTGTTTAAACACTAGATAGGTACTTGCCAAGCACAGGAAACAAACGTGGTCATTTTTTAAAAAATTAGATATCCTTTCATGGTATTATTATACAATGAAAAGCATAGAAGCCATAGCAAGAAGAGTTCGAGATAAAATGATCTAGCCTTGCAAAAGTATTAGACATGTCATGCTTGTGTTCGGCATTTGATCACCTTATCTTAAATTACTGAGGTCCTAGACCCATTGCACAAAGGTGGGAATTCCCTCTTTCCCTTTTCCCCCACTCCTGCCAAAAAAAGACATCTTGCTGAAATACCACTCGCAGCAGGAGGTCAGAAGTACTCTGTGTGTGTAAATCCTTCATATTCATCTATGTATTGGGAAATGCAAGGCTGGAGCATAAAATTTTTTAGTTCTGGCCAAGCACGCACAACACCATTGAAGATTACATATTCAGGTGTGGAATCTGCAATAAAGGGGGAAACAAACGCACAAGTAAAACCACATGAGACTAGGTTGTCTGTGCTCCAAGGCTGGCAGAAACATAACTGTGTCAACCAAGCAAGGTGCCTTTTAAGTAGTGGGCTGCCATCCAGTTAAAGACGTAACCCTGTTCTACATCGATTGAAATGTCATACTTTTATAGGATAGAAAATTGTAAGACGATTCCCAGGTTAATGACAGAAATGCATCGTAACTGAGAAATGGCACGTTTAAAAAGAAAAAAAAAAAAAGTTCTTTGAATTCCACTCAAGTGCACAACATCAGTCCTTTTGTCAGCTCAGGTGGTAGAAAGGTGTTTTGATTTTGCTCTTGTTAAGACACCAAACAGCTTTCTTGCGGTCGCTGCCGTAGGCTCATGGATTGGGCACATTACAAGGAAATAACTTGGATGGCTCTACTTGCCGGCTCAGTTCGGTGGAGGAAATGGTGTATGTTCTGGAGGAGTTGTGAAGGGGCGGTGCAGGTCCCCCACCGGGGTGGGGTGGAAGGACTGCAGGACTGGATGGGCTCCCGTAAGCAGAGCTCGTGGTCATCCTGCCGGCTCTTCTGCAGAAACGTTGGTTGGTGAGCGGTAGCCTAGACAGCCTCCGTTCTGCCCAAGTATTCGTCCTCCCATCTTTGTTTAACCATACTATTTTAACCCCCTGGAAAAAGATCCATTATGAAGCTTTTATGTATAATTGCCATACTTGATTTTCTTTAAATAAATATTCTTCCATCTGTTTTACCTCTAAAAGAAAACTATTCAGCTACAGCTCATTAGTGTAGCTACAGCATGACAGTGAATTAATTTTGTAGATGTGTGAGTATATGTCTACAGCATTAAATGCACAGTAATAAAGCAAATGTGTTGTGAAGCTAACTAAAGGGAGATTTCTTAAATAGACCTGAGTTTTCTCATACAAGAAAAAAAAAATGTAAATAGCAGCAATCTGTCCTAGTGTGAGGAACTTTCTAAGCAGTGTGAAGAATGATCTCACTATGATCATAAAGGGTCATGTCTTATATCGAAGAGCCTTCCCAGAGCATTTCTTCTTGTGAATTGCTCTCCAGATCTAGCAAAGTTTCTTGCTGACTGCCTCTTTCATTCCTGCTTGACAATGAAGATTGAAGGACTGCAGCTTAACTCAGCAAAGAGGGAATTAACTGCCTTGAGCACAGTAAATTTAAATTGCATACTTTGTGTATCTTCTTCCTCCCAGCAGTTTTAGGTTGACTTATATTTTGATGAAGCCATGTGTATTTTAAGGGAGCACAAAGATAAATTTCAAGTATCTAGAGAAACTACTGCAATCAAACATAAGTTTAAATGGAAGGTCCTTGAAGGTGATACTCATTTCTGTATTATTATAGCTTTATAACCCTTAGTAAAACAAATAGTGATGTGATGGTGATGTTGGAATAGTAATGTTCAGTGTACCTCTGTGATTGCCAAGCACACAGGTGGATAATAGGGAGAGAAGAGTAGTGATGGCAATAGATGTTTTCTTAATTAAGAAATGAGGAATTAGGCTATGCAACTTTAGTAAGTGTCCTCTTTAATGCTAGTATTATATTGTTTTCACCTATGATCTAATTACATGACTTTTAAATAGAAAAAAATGCATTAATTCTCAAGAAAAGTGGTGAGCACGGACTTTCAGCGCATGTGCACATCTTGACCACCCTATTTTCTGGAAACAGGAGGGCAGTAAAGGAAATGGCTATGCAATGGATCCTGGGCAGACTGGGTAACCATCTCAAATGAGACTGTCCTTCTTTTTAATGGGAAATATTGCTTGTGCTGTTTTATACTGTTACTATAAACACAGGAGTCTGCTGAATGGTTTTGTCCACACCTGTTTAAAGCTGAGACATTGTGGGGAGGAGGAGGTTGGGTTGGGGTTTTTTTTGTTTTGCTTTTTTTTTTTTTTTTTTTAAGTTTCTAGGTTGAATTTTGCTCCAGAGGAATTGTGTCTGAGGCTTTCAATTACCGGAAAATATTTGGTCTTTCCAGTCTATCCCATTGAACAAGGCAGATGTGATTCTTGCATGTTTTTTTGTCCATTAGGAAATAAGGCTCTTGAGACTGGGTTGCTGTGAAGTAGGGATTTTGGGCATGGAGAGAGTAAGCTGTGTACATTTTTATATACTAATGTGTCAGCCTTTATGTTCTTTCCGCGGTTTCCGTAAGCAGGGATTTAATAATATCGTGAAGCCTTCTTTCATTGTTGTAGAAAGATATTTTTTGTTTTCCTCTGTGCTTGCAAAATAAGCCTTCTCAGTCATGCTTTTATGGTTGACCTTAGCAGCAAAGCACATACAAAACCTGAATTTTTTTTTTTTTTTTTTTAACCTGTAACTTGAGTGTTACAGCTGTTTACAGGCTGTTCTGGACACTCTTTCAAGTACTAAAGCCATACCTGTGAAGTTAAATAAGTTATTTGCGGGATGTACTCGGATATATATACTGTGACCACCTGTAGCACAGTATATGACTAATTGCTCAGAGAAAGAAGTTACAAACCATCATAAGTAATAAAAGTCACACTTTGCCACAATTCAGACCTCTTTCATTTGACCTTATTTCTCAGATCTGCAGTGCCTGTGCCTTTTGTGTCTCTGTTTAGCCATCAGGATGATAAGAAATACTTGGATTGGGTCATCCAGTTAAGGTGGAAGGGAGCGAGAGCTTTATTGCAGGCTTTCTTTTTTCAGTGGGGAAGAAAAATGAAGTAAGGCAGGTGATGTAATGTGGTTTGTGTGCACCACAGAGAGGCCTTCATTGATAAAAGGTAGCCAATAACAGGTTTCTGAAAAATGTAGTGGAACTGACTTTAAAAGAAGATTCACAGGGGTATGCTACAATTTCTCCTGAATGTCACATGCACAGTTTGTTCCTTACTCTGAAGTGATGTCAAGGCTGTGTAGCACTCGCTTTTCCCCTGTCCCTCCTGCAACTGTCTAGATGGAGTCAAACCCTAAATGGCTCAAGTTTAATGGTAACTTGAAGCCTGAAGAAAGATGCGCCGTTATGTTGTTTGGCAACTCCTAAAGAGTCCTGCAGCCCTCAGAGCTAGGAACCGGGTAGCTGTTTTCCACTGACTGCTTCATTTGAATTCCCGAGCTAAGCCTGGGAACCAAATAACTAGTTGAAGCTGGTTTTTATGTTTAACACCTGATATGTATGTCATGCTTTTTCCTCAAGGGTGATGACTGCTTCTTATTTACTGCTTAGGAGTGGATAATTAATTAACAGGGGTGAGAATGTGCACGCTTGACTAGACACTCAGAAATCACATAAGTGATTCCTGGGTTTGAATAACGTTTTTTTTTAGTGTCATAAAACACTCTAGAACTGGAAAAGTTC
Source organism: Sagittarius serpentarius (assembly GCA_034782735.1). Taxonomy (NCBI): domain Eukaryota; kingdom Metazoa; phylum Chordata; class Aves; order Accipitriformes; family Sagittariidae; genus Sagittarius; species Sagittarius serpentarius. The sequence continues at coordinate 32,085,720 of JAVKLA010000007.1, read as the reverse complement.
TATTGTCAAAAGTATGTGCTAAAAGTTTTATGTGTATGCCGTAATTTATTTTTATTACAAATAGTGCTTCTCTTACTCTATTAAGAAGGATATCGAATCTCCACCAGTAAAATAGAATAAAATCTTTGCTGTAGTTATTGGTGGCAATTTGCTGCATAGTATTGGTGTTTTTTCACAAGCTGTCTTAGTAACTAGTTTAGGTCACTGGAGGTTAGGTACGTGAATAGGTTTTAAGTGTCTTTAGTTTAACTAACTCCTGTAAGAAGATCTTGGTGAAGCAGATGACTAGCCAAGTGGACAGGGCCACTTGGATCAGTTTGCAAGGTAATGTTCCCTTTGTACTTACAAGAGGTTAAAGATGGCTGTATTTAAAATGTGTGTACTACAGCATTTGTTGTTTACCAGCAGAGTTGTCTTAATTTATAAGTACAATACATTATGACTGAACAACTTCTTATTTTATTTGGTAGAATGTTTTGGTGATGTTTATCTTGAAAGCTACAGTATAGGAAATCAATGGAGGCTCTTTCTGTGGGCATGAGGCTCCTTATCCTGAGCATATTCACAAGTTACTGATAATTACTAATTAATATCCAAGATTCAGGAAGTCATGAGTCTGTGCCCGAAGACTAGAGTTCCACCAGAACGCTGTGAATGTTGGTTTTAGTTAATTAAGCGTAGTAAAATGTTGGTTTTAAACCTCATTGTTCTTGCATGATCATGTTTCATTGTTGCACTCTCCAAACATTCTCCAGAGAGCTATATACTGAGAGCTTGTCTGTGACACTTCTCTGGCTGTGTGTTTCCAAACAGGCTGCTTGAGCATGCATAAAAAAGCTGGGGCGAGCTTTCAGGGCAGTAGGTCAAGCACTGTCAGTCATGGACTTCTGATGCGAGAGTGCTCTCTGGGTTTGGCAGTTCATGTGTCGGGTTCCAAAAGGATCCATTGCAGATGTTGCAGTGGTGTTTATGACATAATATTTCTTCCCAACACAGTCAGATCACTGAAAGTGGCCATCAGTAAGTGTATGTGTGGGGAACACTTGCATGTGTGATTTCATGAGGGAGGCAAGTCAACCATCACATGCTGGAGGAACTTGGCCAAGTAATATACATAAAACTGGACTATGTCTCAGTGCTATCCCAAGAGGACCTGCGTGCAGATGTTAGTGGGGCATTTGCAAAATGAAATCCCATCGAAGAGAACTAAATCAAAGCTGGACTGCTGAGACGTGAAGCTCAAGTTCTTTGTGGCACGGTTTCCTCAAGCAGTTTTTATAAACACTTCCTAAACATTTTATGAGCTATGAAAACAGTTGGGGAAACTGTGGAGCCACAGAAAGGTCACATGCTAAGTACATTGCTGGAAAATGTTCAGTAAAGTCTGAGAACAAGCAATTCACTGACAACGTTATGGACCTCTGACAAACCCTTCTGCATTGCCTTCTGCTTAACTATTTTTATTAAGACTTATCGATTAGTATTTATTTCTTTAAAGAAAATGCTCCATTCACTAGACGCTTACCTTAATTTTTTGTTCTTTTGACACCACAAATTGTGCTGAATGAGAAGGTGAAAGTTGATAGGTTTCTGCCTGTGCCAATATATGGTCTAGATTATGGAAGTATGGTTTATTAATAAATAGATAAAATTCTTTTTAAAAGTGCTATTTTCTGTATTTGATTTATGTTTGCAATTTCCGTAAATGCCAACAGCTTACATTATCGTCTCCCACTCTTTAAGTTACTAGAGTTTTGCTGACTTCGTTTGGGTTGCCTTTGAGTATTCTTTGATGTGACTTTACAGAATTTATTCAGTGCGCCAAAGCCTTCTCCATGCTCGACTTTTGCTAGGTTTCTCTGCTGAACGGGCATCTTGTCCTGGACATCTTGCTGATGGTCTGCCCATAATCAGACAGGTCCATTTCACTGAACTATGAACAAAGCCATACTAATATATCTGAGAAGACTGCAATGCTTGGAAGCTTCCAGCTTGCTCTCTTTCTGCAGTATTGTCTGTACAGGGAACCTTGGCAAACCAAGCCGTCTCACCCGAAGTGTAAACTGGATTCGGTGTTATTTTACATGGCACATTTTATTTTCATAAAGAATAAGCTAAAAGCATCCAAAGCTAAGTACTCAACTGAGACAACAGACAATGTGCTCATCTGCCCTGTTTTCTTAAAGATAAGGCTTTGAAATGGTGGTAAGTAAACTAAATGATAAATCATCACATGTTGGCAGTTTCAGGAGCAGCGGCTGTTCATTGTATTTTAGGAATGCTTTATATTCTTGAACAAAGTTTATACCATGAAGCTTGTGTGGTTAGCCACCACTTTCTCCTCTAGTTTTTGGCCTTACTGCAGAAGCAGTAACGTTAGCTGTGGCCTTTCTTCACCTATAAAAGAAGGGTAAAGCTGGAGGAGGGTGAGTAGCTGTCTTTTGGAGTGATGTCAGGGGAGACTTAATCATCTTCAGATCCCCACATAGCTTGGTGACTGCTATGTCAGCCTGTTAGTAATTAGGACAGACCCCGCTTGCAATGCAGGATAGCTTTGGAGTGCCTGCTCCCCACCCCTGAGAAAGAGCCAGCGTGGGGCCTGACTGATGCACAGCTACTCTCCTGGATCTTTCTCTGAAGTTCAGATCGCAATAAAGGAAATATTTGGGGGGGAGGGGGAAAGAGCCCACCCTGTAACATCTCTGTGAGGCAAAAATGCTGTCAAAGAACTATGTGCAGCTATTCAGGAAGTCATATATTTTAGACAACTTGGTCTCAGTATTAAGCTCTCAAACACCACTGAAGTTTTTCAATAAGCGACTTCTGAAAGAGCCTTGTCACCCTGAGCAGAAAGATGACTATACAACAAAAAGAAACTGGGTAGAGAGACCCAATTCCCTTTAATGCATAAAACCTATCTTTTCCTTTTGATGATTCTCAAACGTGCATATGTGTGAGAAAGAAGAAGGAATATTTGGTGAATATGCTCATAGTTGCCTTGCTCCCTGTACGCCTCCTTTGCTCGTTTTCCGGTTACTGCAGTTCTTGAGACTTTCACTCACTCAACAAGCAGCAAATGCCACATACTGAAACAAACACAAGCGTATTTATGATATCCCTCTGACTTTCTCCAAGATGTTCAGGCTTTGCCTCAACTGTTGCCTATTGGAGAGACTCATAAATCAAAGGAAATAAGATGCTCAGTGGAACTTTGCTGAGTGGTTGGAAATCTCTGGGTGAATGCATGTGGGACTGAGGCATTTGGGAAGGAAATTTTTGAAGCTGTGGCTGTTGAACTGAAATGAAACGTTGAAGGTGAGCAGTCGCGCTTAACTCTGATGTCAGTGTTCAGTATCTTGGTAGCATCAATCCATTCCAAATAATCCCTTTTGGGCCATTAGGCACCATCGATAGAAACTTTTAAGAGCCCACCTATGCTTCAGCAAAAGTCAATGGAAAAAAAGAACCTTTAATGCTTTTTAAGCATCTGACAAGATCCCTTCCTGTATCTATGGGTATCTTGGTGTCTTTGGAAGTCTTTGAATCAAGTTCTTAGGGCTGTAAGGAGTGCTCATAGGAGCTCTCACAAATATTTATGGACTGTATCTCCTGCCACACCCACAGGAGGCTTACAGTTGGAATGTGTTACCACTGCTTTTGCAAATATGAGGGGAATGAAGAAAATGAGTGAATCCTGTAGTGTCAGAAACCACTCCTGGCAAATCCTACTCTTCTCTAGAGTCGAATAAAATTAAAATCATGCACAAGTCTGTGTGTATCTCTAAACAGCTTGGCTGTTTGGATCCCACCACGCAGGGAGAGGCAGGAAGCTGACAAACATGAGAATGATTTAGTGAGGATGGAGTTGCTCACTTTTATAGAGAGGGTAAAGGGGAAGACAAAAACTACTGCTTGAACACTTCTCCTCAAATTTAACCTAAACTGAGGCTTGAAAGTGCTCCCATTGACGTCAGTGAGTGTTTTATCACTGGCTTCCCTGGGAGCAGGATAGTGTCTCCTGTTTATGTGAAGTGTGGAGGGTTTTTTTCTCCTCCCTGTTTATAAGGTTTCTTTGTGGTCCTTACCACAGCAGCCTGAGCACCTCTATCAATGTGACCGAATTGATTCCTGAGCTGTGCCTGTGAGTCAGATGTGGTGGTCTGCCACTTCAGAGGATGTGAAGTGAGGCACAGAAAGTTTGTGATGCTGTCTCCAGTAGATTGCACAGAAGGAGTCTGGCTGGCTCTGCTTGCCTTTTTGCAGATTTAAATTGGCAGACTACTGTAGTTATCCTCAGTAGAATTTAAATACGAAAGCTGAACTTGGAGGTGAGAAGCCCTGAATATTTTCTGCAGTAAATGCTGGACTGTTTGCTTCACTGCTTAACTGTTGACTTCATTGCTTAAGGAACTCAAAGCTCCTACTCACTCCAGCAGAACCAGGATTTCTCCCTTAAGATTTCACTCAAAGCCCATTGAAAGAGATTTTTGGTCTGTTCAGGTAAATGTGGGTTCAAAACCCCCAGTTCATTCATCAGTTGGTTATGCTGTTTGTGCTAAGGCTGACATTTGCTTCAGCTCTTTTCTAGTGTATATTAAATTGAAAAGCAGTCAGTCCTTTGACCTTTCCTTGCGGCACCTAACTAAGGTAACTGAGACCTAGTGGCTTGGATAGGAGAGCGAGGATTGGAAGACCTGAGCTTTGGTTTTAGGTTTTGCTGCTTGTTTTAGCCCTACAGAGCAGTTAACTTCAGTCTTTCTCTCCTGTAAACATTGTGAGTGTTTAACCTTATTACAGCAGGTGTTGTTTTTAATGGCATTTCCTTTCTCCCTGATCACTTATTTTTGTTATGATCTCCTCAGTAGGAAAGGGCACTTGGCTCTTTTCAAGTTCAAATCCTTATAAAGCATTTATCAAAACTCGAAGGCCTAATCTGAACTCCGAGAAGATGTTTCGTTGCTAACGGATGCTGAAGTATGCATTCGTGGGGAGATTCAGACCGCAGGAGGAGGTTATAGTTTAGATGCTTTGCAGAGTTTCAACTCTTAAGAGACCGAGCCATAGTGTGAATATTTCAGCATTTTCTGGTTTCCATAAAGTCAACAATAACACAGGGGCAGCCTTTTTTGTGACTTATTTATACTTCAACTTCTGGGGGAAAACAGTAATCCACAAACACTTGAAAACGGCCAGAAAAGATGAAGAAGCTGCTTTGATTTTTTTTTTTGGGGGGGGGGGGGGAGGAGGGGGCAGGGTTTGGAGAATGAAGAGGGAGAGATCTTCGATTTTGTTTTGGTCGCTAGATGAACAGTCTTTATCCTACTGCTAGTTTTGTCTTAAGAGTCTATAATTTTTTATTTGTTTGTTATTTTTAACGCCTTGGAAAGCACTGTGACAAGATTTCGTGCTCATTCAATTTATGTTTGAATAGAGTGCATACATGGCAATGCTTTACAGCTCCATTGTGTATATTTTGGTGTGAAACATTTATGACCTTTATTTACAGCTCCTTGTTATTTGATGTTCCAGACTTGTAATTCAATTTATCTGAGTCTGATTCAGAAAGTACTACTCACCACTGTTCAGTTCTTCTTGCCTGGTTTTTCTTTTGCCAGGAAATGTCATTGCTGAACCGTCTTTGCCAAACCTTGGTAGCTGCAGAGAAGCTGCTTGGGTCAGTTGAAGGGTTCTCTGGCATAATCTTGGGTGGGGTTTTTTTTGTGTGCGTGGGTTTTCTTTGTTGTTGTTTTGTTTGTTTTGCCTGGGAACTAAAAATATTTAAAATTGATACAGCCGATATTCTTAGCTAGTTGGTTGTTTTTCAGTAAGAAATGGGTGCGGAATGGAGGTCTTACAAATTTGTTGCCCTTTTATATGGGCTTTAAATACTTTACAGTCCACATGGGATAGTAAAAAGTGTTAAGATATTAGGACAGTAAAAAGTATCAAGACAAAATATCCAGTAGCAAACAGTCCAGCCATTCCATGAAGGAAATATTGTGGCTTTCCACCTGAACATGAGCTTTTCAGCTACTATAGACTATCAAGAGTGTCAACACTTACGTGTTTGTGGAAAAAAAAAAAAAAAAAAAATTCAGTGCAAGTGTAATTTATAAATCACTTTGAAGTATTAAACAACAGACACCCCTGCCTCTCCCAATACAGTTACTGATTTTACCAGGGAATTCTTTGGTTGATTCCTTTAAATCATTTTTTATTTTTAAACAGAGAGCAGCCTCACCTATCCTAATCTTGACATTTTTAACATGTTGGCCAATTAATCTCTTAATTGAAAAAAGGCATTACACAATTCATCTGTTTTTTACATTATATGCGCATAATTTATAACATATGCTGAATTCATAACAGTTACGAGTGAACACTTTCAACTCTTAAAAGCATTCGTCACGTAAATGTCTTCAATGTAATCCTGCCTTACCCACAATATTAGATGTTTTGCTTACAAAACGCATACTCTGTTTCAGACAGAGACACCATCTGTGGTCTAATCTAGGTGGAGTAACTTTTAAAAGAAGGAATTAGTTTATTAACGTGGACTTTAATTATATGAAAGAGAAAATATCTGGATATTTGTCTGTGTTGCTGAAGAAAAGGGATTTTCTCCATGTTCTGACACTGATCTTATATTTACTGAAAGCTGGAATAATTCCACTAAAATCAGTAGAGCTGCCTCAGTGTAAACGTGGTGCAAGACTGAAACGGGACCTTAACTGTTAAAATTCAGATGTTTCATCCAAACTCAGGAGATATTCTTTAGAAGTCATTTATTTAAGTCATATGTGGTGAGGTAAGGCTCAAGTGCCTTCTTTTTTTGAAGTGAAAACTGTTCTGCGTCACAAATGTCAGCTGAGCTGAAACACACTTTTTTTTGGTAATTATTCCCAAAATAAACACCAAAAGATGATGAAATATAGCCTTAAATAAGTTTTTCTCAAGGTTGATAAAACAGTGAACACTCGCTATCAAAGTCCCAGGTGAACTGAAGTGTCCTTGCCATCTGTAGCTGAGGTCTTTACAAGGAACAGAAGAGAGGGAATTCTCCAGCAGAAGGTGCCTGGTTCCCGAAAAATGATTCAAAAAGATGAGCAGTCAGGCAAAATGATGAAAACCTGCAAAGACACTGGGTACAGATGTTCGTGGTGCGGGTTTATATTGTTTGTGGTTCTTGTTGCCTACCTTTGAGACTGTTAGTGAAAGCTGGTCTCTTGAAAGCTGTATCTGTCACTACAAACACTCAAGGGTAAATCTCACTGTAACTAGGAAGGAAATTCTGCAGATGAATGTTTTGGCTGAATGCCTTATGAAGAAGGCATTAGCTGAAATATTAGTCTGTAGAACTTCCTTTCCTCAGCTGTGTTCAACCTGTTAAAGTCCCTGTTCAGAAAATATCCAACCCACGATTAGCTGAAATCAGATCTGGAGACCTGGTAGTTCTGTCGGACTTGGAGGAGGGAAAGCTTTCAAGACCTGAGGAAAATGGAGGATCATGTTGACCTGCTCAAAAAAAATTAGTCTCCTACGATGAAGAGCAAACCTGCATTACTTAAAGGAAGCCAGAAGCATTTAGAGAAAGAGGTGTTTTAAAAACGTGCTGCGGAAAGTAACAACTGAAGACTGAGCCAGTCTTAAGATAGAACCTAGGAATAGTGGTCAAATTTATTACTGAGGTGTTTACTTGCTAAATTTGCTGCATTTGACTTCGTTGATAGTTAAGGCAAAACCTCAGAAAACAAAATGTTATGAAATTTCCAAGAAAATTCTGTGACTTTTTAAGATTATTTTTCTCCCCCCCCCCCCCCGACA
>JAVKLA010000007.1:32033525-32077865 GCA_034782735.1 Sagittarius serpentarius | reverse complement strand
GTGACCCTGGGGACTATTCCTTGCTCCCAGCTCTGACAGTGTGCACCATCACTGTTCTTATGATACAGTTGGGTTTCTGAAAGGTCAGACAAAGAAATTAGAGGAATAAATGATTGCCGTTTGGTTCAGAGGTTAACTTGCAGGATCATACCATGTCCTTAACAGTAAGAGAAATGATTAGTATGGAATGCTTTTCAGAGACGCCTCCCGTTCTTTCTGTCTGTAACAAAACATGCCTCTTCAGTGCTTCCTACATGGTATTTAGTCCGAGGCTCCTCCCCATTATCTATTAAGAGCCTATCATTTAATCCAGTGAATACCAAGCTAATTATTTTACTGCACCCATGGCCCTCTCAATCTGAAGAATAAAGGGCAAAGGGAAAGTGGGAAAAAAAACCAACAGAAAAAAATAGTGAAAATCTTACCAGGGCTGTAGTTAGGAGAATGTTTGCAAAGGTCTTAATAACTGCACTGACATAAAGCATTCTCTCTGCACTCACTGCAGGTGCAGTATTCCTGCTCCCTGGAGGAGCCTGTCTTTAAGTCTTTTCTCCCTGAGTCTTTCCACTCAAGTGAAAGGTGGGAGGCACAGATTGAAAGTGTTTTCCCCTAAGGTTCCCCCCCTAAAGGTACCAAAAATGTTATGTCTTCAGGTTTTTCAGATGTTTTCCTTGGGCTCTTCCTTAGCAAGTTTACTGTAAGGTAGGACACCTGTTATTACGTAGAATAGCAATATATCAGAAGGTACGCAAACTGTAATGGAAAGAGGAAGGAAATGAAGGAAGATTTGATCTGTCATCCTGGATAACTGATGGAGCAGTCGGTTGATTTCCCTCTCTAGAAACAGAGCTTTCTGTAGGAGAGGGACCATTTGTCCCTGTAAACTCTGACCTTCTAAACTTCCTGTACTAGATTGAACTTCACCAGATCTTGGCACTCTCCTGTGAATCTCTCCCCACCCCTCCCTCCCCTTTTAGTACCAGAAAATAACAGAACTCTTCTTTAGGAAAGGAGCTGGGCATGGGAGAACTTGTAAAAAGGAGCAATGTATCTTAGAAGAATCCAGAGTTCTTATGATGACTTGTTAGTGACGATTTCCCCCCTTGATTATTCCTTGTATCCGACAACACTACCCCCTTTGTGAGAGGATTTTTACAGTGAATCTGTGCCTTTTTCCCCTTAGTAATAATACAGAACTGCAGAAAACCTTTGTCTTGTTTTAGCAGGAGTTCCTGATCTGTTTGCAGAGGCTTACCTTAAGCAGTGTGAGAAATGAATGGAGAAAGATGTTAGGACAGAAGAATTCCTGTGATGTTTGGTCACTGCAGACATGAGAAGAGAAAAAGAAGCTTAATGATTAATCCAGTAAATCACCAGTTTCACACTGGACGTTGCCCATCTTTACAAAAGTTCTCATGTTTGGTTATGAGATTAGATCACTGGGAAGTCTGCCATGGGGAATTTTATCCCTAATTTCTGCAAGCTAGCCATTAACTGCTGCCTTCGAGGAACAGACCTCATACCTTTCATCTGTTTTTTTTACCTTTCAGTAGAATATAAATGATTTCACTGTTCACTTGCATTTTTAATTCCTCTTTAAGATTTATCAAGCTTTAGACCCCTTTTTAAAATGTTATTGGTTAACCTCTGTTTTGAAAGGAGAATATCCTGGGTTCTTGTGCTTTGTATCCTGAATAACCTGCCTATGAATACAGTCCTCAATACAAGCTAATGGCAATCCTGAATGTCTCCTTAATCTGTCCGAAAATGTGGTAGCGGCAAACTCTTGCAGAGAAAGCCTCCTTCAGAAAGCATGAGACATAGTGGGCAACGTTTTGGAAAATCCCTGTGTGTTTTCATAGGCACTAGCGTGTTCTGCATGGTGTGTAGATATATATTTTTAAGAAAAATTCCTTGGATGCAGTGCACCGGTTTCTTGCGTGGTGTGCAGCAGTGTCTCCAGCAGAATATAACCCTGCAGTTAAAAACCTGTTGGGAGGACCATTCTGCTGTAGGAAACTTTGTAGCGGTATGAACCTGTTCGCTGTGTTTTCCCTCCCTTGTGGGAATAGAGCGCAGAGATTGAGGCAGGCATTTTCCTCCCCTCCCCGGTCTGACTGGCGCTCAAGCTCTGTTGCCGTTGGCAGCTGTCACAAACCAGAGAAAGGGCGTTAGCCCTGAAGTACATCTTCATGCTGCTTGAGCAGCAACCTGTCTCTTTGCTATGGTTTGGCAGGTTACTTTGTAGTCGTGCAGGCTAGGGGGTTTCGCTGTCTGTTCTGCGGTATCCAGACTTGGAAAACAAAGTACTTTGAATACTTCAGCTTAAAATCTTTAGGTCTCTGAGGTATTTGTATACTAATTCTTAAAGATTACTGGAACATGGATGTGAACAATTATAAAAGTACTTGAGGCAGAGTCGGTAGGCGCTCCAAACAGACAACAGTTACGTTCAATTGCAGCTGGGATGGATTTCTCACAAGTGTGGAAATATCAGATGAGGATAATCTTTCACTGGACTATTAATCATTTGCTTGCTTTCCTGTGTCATAGACTGCAACACCTCATTTGTTTCAACTCACTTAACTTATCCTTGCCGGGCTACATGTACTCTGCGTATCTGCTACCCGATACACGTTAGGTAGCATCAGGACTTCTTTTGAAAGGTGACAACAAGTGGACAGGTGAAAAGTTAAATAGTTAATGAGCGCTGATGTCCCTGGAAAACAGGGTAGTGAGCACAGCTCACCGTAAGTTTTATCCAGTAAAAGCTGTGCATGGCCTTCTGGGCTACTGACATCCCCAGAGGCTGCAGATGGAGGTTCCCCGGCCAGACACGCGGCGCGGTGAGGTTAGGCTGCTGCGCCGCCGAGCCTCCCCCGCTGCTCACCCTGGCTCTGCGGCCTGACTTCGAGCTGCCTGAAGTTGTGCTGGCTTTCTCTTTCACAGCTTCAGGCTGATAGGGAGTGAGTGTTTTTAAAACACTGCCCGCCACTTTATCTTTTTTTCTTGTTTGGTTTCAGCCTTTTTTTTTTTTTTTTTTCTTTTTTTTTTTCTTGCTGGCATAAAAATAGGTCCGCACAGCAGATGCCCAGGAAAGTATATCATGCTGATATTCCAGTGGATCTCTTCCAGGGCTCCTACGTCTCTAAAGCAAGCTGAAGACAAGGGTGACAGGGCTTCAGGATGCTGTGAGAGAGGCTCCAGGTCTTGCTGACCATCAGAGCATGTGTGCAGCACCACTAGTTCCTAAGCCATTAAAGCCCTGCAGGGAAGGCCATGCTGCTGAGTAGTCAGTGCTGCTGCTAGCTGGGTTAAGTTATTACCGCAGCAAATTCTATAATCGTCCTTCTGTCTGTCTGTATATGGCGTGGAAGATAATACTCAAGAGACCCAGCGTGCTATCCCGTGGTTATGACATTACTTTCTTCCTACCAGTGCCATTTCATTTCCAAATTTGAGATTCTTCTTCAAAGAGTTGCAGTAGTCTCAGCAAATCCATAAAATATCTGGAAAAGTTTTTTAGCATAGACAATAACAGAAAGCAGCCAAAAAGATTATCTTCCCATGCTGAAGCAGACATTTTGAATAAATTGATGCCAGAGTAGCCTAGCCATTTTCAAAACTAAGTTACAGGGGGAACACCCAATCTACCCCCCCCCCAAAAAAAAAAAAAAAAAGTGGGTGTTTGCAAAGCGGAGTAAAATTCATGGCTTATGTCCAATTAACCTTTTTTTTTTTTTCTGTGTATCTAGATAAAATTTTCTTTTTAAAGAAAAGTAAGGAGGAAGCCACTTCTTTTATACTGCATGTGATTTTTTTTTTAAATTTTTTTTTTTTTACTGCCAATATATTCTTTCTTGCATGACTGACAACCTTGGAAACTATAGATACCCTGACTTCTTCAGGCTTTTCATTCTTAAAGTAAATGTTAAAGCTTTATAATTATATCCCTTTATGCCAGTGATATAGCTTGTATAACATTCCATGTATTTGGAAACACGTGCTTCAACTTCTGCCTTAAAAGTGACATTGCTTGCACTTTTGTAGCAGAATAAATGTTTATAGTAGGGCAGTATGTGTGATGTTTTGAGGCACAGGGCTGGAGCATAGAGTCTTCTGGATGTCTTGAAGAAGGATGTAATTCAGAGCAAGGCAAGTTAGTCTTCTAAAAATAAAAGCCAAAAAGTACATATTAAGCTTTATTCTCGCCTCAGTAAGCTCTCAGCACTGTAGCAAGCGATTCATTTCTCTAGCTGCTGGAGCCTGTCTGCCGGTACTCCCAAGTCCGTGCCCTGTCACGTCTCAGCCACTTCTTACCTGTTGCACGCACGCACACCATCAGCAGCTCAGCCCAACTCCTAATAGAAAGCGTGTGGTGTTGGTTGCGTCCTTGCTTACCCGGCTCGTTATACTTGCTCACAACAGTTAATGTGGGCACCCTGTACTCTGACCACCATTGGTTCGACCTCTCTGTTGGTGTAAAAACAAACCAAGAGGAAAAGCAGCTAATAAGCCTGTTCCTGACCCAGGCACCGGCAGAGGTTTCTGGGTGATTTCTTTGCTCTTCCTTGGCCAGCGGGGACCTCCAAGGCTGTGCTCGCCTCTTTACTGTATGTACGTGCCAGAACGGTGGAAACCGGGGAAGTTACATGTTTACGTCAGGAAGTGTTTGACCACAAACACTTGAGCCTTCAGAAAGGCTGTCGGGAGTGCTGTGCTTTCAGACTCCCATGCCAGCACAGTCTTCGTATCCGATACTGCTGTACAAACTTTATCAAGGGATAGGGAACTGTAGGCTAAAGAACTGCCTATGCTTACTATTCTGCGTCCCCAGAAAGCTCAAGAAGAGGATTCTCCCTCCCCACCCACCCTGCCCCTTCAACAGGGTCTGAAATAAGGCACTTGCCGAGCACTGCAAATTTAAAGGGACAACTTATTTTTCATTTTTACTGTTGACATGTGGAAGTTTCATTCCAAAGCTTAAAAAAACATCATTCTCAAGTCACATTGGTATCCTTTCCAAAAATATCTCTTACTGACATTAATACTTCTACCCCCATTTTTGGAGTCTCAGGACACTTCCATTATTTATTAATTAATGTTGTACTGGGATGCGATGCTTCTTGTGTATCTCCCTGGCTTTCCCTCCTCCCCAAGTTCATGTAAATCTTAATGTTTTATAACTGGGGAGAATTAAATCTGCTATTGAAATGGGCTTCCAGCCATCCCTAGGAGTGCCATAAAATTTTAATGTCTTTGTTATTTAGTGTGCAGTATAAGTCAGGAATAATTTTCTGTTTTTCACAACCGGACAATTTCTTTAGCTCTGTAGGATTTCTACTCCCTACAGTGTTCCCATCTCCCCTAAATAAACTGATGCTGTCTTGTGGCTACAAAACTATTCTTCTGCAGACAGACAGTTTCACAAAGTACACAGTGTGTGTGGTTAATATTCATGGCACGTACATCATTCATAATTTATCATTAACTTATTCATTTTAATTTCTTCCCAGTGGGGTCTGTAACACACCAGTGTTATCCCATTTCTTTCCCCTACAGCTCAGACCATCTGGAACAGTCTTGCCGCATGTCTTCACCTCAACTAGACTTTCCCATTTCTTAAAACATGTAAATAAAAATTATCAGATACAGAGTCCTAAAATTAGATACCCAATAAAAATGGCTTCGTTTTCAGAGTGAAGGCACTCCTGAAGTTATCACTGAAATCCATAAACCTGCCACAATGGCCAGTAATCAGTGAAGAAGAAAGCTGCGTATCTTGTGCCCTGGAGGTTTAAAGTCCTAAAGAAGGCTGAGCCTGACGGTCCTCTGTGTTTAACATTTCCATGAGAGTGTGTTAGCAAGCTTTGAAATGCATCACCCACTCATCTGCCCTTAAAATGCATTGGTGCACTTTGTGGAGCAATCTGACAGCATGTGAACCGGATTTCCTTCAGCTGCAGCTAAACCAAAAAATACACTCCAACCTGCTAGTGGGCATTCAGCCCACGGGACCTGACTGCTGGGACTTGGAAGTTAAAAGCCCCTGAATGCCCGACAGTGGGGATATCTCATCTTCACCACCAGCTGCTTCACTCGATGGGTATATTTCTACTGTGCTGCACCACTTGCTCATATATGCTTAGCCTATATTCTTATTCCTACTAGTTCCCACCTAATGAAGACCTTTCAATGTTGCTTTGAACACTGCAGAAAACTTGGAGAAAAAGATTTAACTCCCCCCTTGCTCATCTAGCTGAAATAATTCATGTTGATACCAACAGCGTTTAGCTTTAAAGCACTATAACCTTGCCTGGCTTCAGAGCACATTTGTGCGGCGCACCTTACCTGAATTTTCTGTCAGCGGGCCTAAGTGGAGGGCACTTGATTTCTCCTCAGCTGGTAAAATAATCAGTCTGATGACAGTGTCTTAAAGCCTTAAGACCCTTCCTGTAGAAGCATTAGTCCATCCTTCTGGCAGTGGACCCAGAAGAAAAAAAGACGCATCAGAAACATGTTATGAAGGGTAACCTTGCTTTGGCTTTGGCTTAGCAAAGTCTGTGACAAGGTGCTGCACTTCTTCTCCATCTGTAAAGCGTATCTGCTTATGTAATTATGTGTTTTGCTAAACAGAGTCTTTCTCTGCACCATTTGGTAATTAAATTAGGTTCCTCAACATCTTCCTAGCTACACGTGCATAAATCCTAGTAGGAACTGATGCCACCACACCTGTGCTCGTTCAATACACACCAAAGACTGCTTGCTTTTCCTGCACAGGTCACCCTGCTTGTGTTTCCTCCAAGCCTTTGTGTCATGTAGATGCAATCCAGGTCCTTCCTCCCCAGGTTTGCGGAACAAAAGTTTTTCACAGACATCATGTTGTTGAATGTCCTGTAGTGGGACCCGAAGAGGCGCAGTCACAGTGCTTCCTCAAGATGAAATACAAAACTCGTTTGGATGTGTTTGGGAATGCTATTATAATATTGGCCAGGAGATTTCGTTCTCAAACTTCTGAAATATACCCTCGACTCTCCTTCAGTGGCTAGTAACAGTATTCATAAGTTGTGCATAACTACCTTTTGTTTCCTCTTGCTGGCTTTAATTTTGTCAGTATAGAATCTTTATTTTAGGGCTGGTTTTTGCACATGTGGAACTTTATTGGATGATGACACATCTGGGGCACGCTTTGCAATGTTTCTGTATTTTTTGTAAGAATAGAGGCAAAAATAGGGTTTTCTATAAATGGGAAAAAGGAGACTTTTGCTTTCCTACCTAATTCGAAGTAGGAGAAAAGGACTTTTCATTAAAAATTTGTCGTGACTTTTTTGAAGCGTGGTGTATTTGAAGTGCTAAGGCACTTAAGGATAAAATACGATGTTGCAAAGGTGCAGAAGAAAACTGCAGGGAGTCTATTTGCAAAGGATATTTCATCCAACATAGGCATGGTAATGCTTCAGGAATGTCTAGTAATTATGTACCTTGGAGCAGCCAGTATTTTACGAGCACCTTCCACGCAAGTTTCATTTCAAAATATTCTCAGTCTAATTGAACAAGCAAAGGGGGTTGTCCCAGGGAGTGACCACGCACTGCTGTGTGAAGACACCCAGATGATCTCGTTTACTTAACGCAGTTTAGCCGGAACAGGACCAGAGTACCTAGTGAGGAAGAGTACGAGAGCAGAATTAAGGAAACTTGGGGAGGACACAGCATCAGAAAGAGGAATGATCAAATGGTG
Source organism: Sagittarius serpentarius (assembly GCA_034782735.1). Lineage (NCBI taxonomy): Eukaryota > Metazoa > Chordata > Aves > Accipitriformes > Sagittariidae > Sagittarius > Sagittarius serpentarius. The sequence continues at coordinate 32,070,127 of JAVKLA010000007.1, read as the reverse complement.
TTGATGGTACACAAACCGGAGAAAATGGGTGGCCTACAAATGCCAAGCTGTAGCCAGAGGAGGTCCTCAGAGACCAGTAAGAGCAGTTGGGACAGCATAAGGAAGAGCTATATTGGAGCTGCTCTTCTCAGATTTCAGCCTGCTAGTACTGACTGCGTGTTTGGTTAGTCTGCAGAGGAAAGTGTGACCGCTCCACAAGCGGGATCAGGACTGTTCTTTAAGTGGGAGAGCTGTGGATGCAGCTGGAAGAGGACGTGCACCGGTTACCGGCTGCTTATCACCTCCTTCCTCCCAGAGGTTTTCATCCTCTCACAGCTGCCAGCTGAGTTGGTCACGTGGATGACCCCACACCTGGTTAAGCAAAAAGGATCGAGGCTAGGTTAATTAGTTTAAATTGTACGTCTTTGGTAATCTGTCTCATGTTGATTGAAAGTAGCTGGAGAAGGCTCCTACAGGCCGATCAGTGGGAGGATAACTTCCAGCAGCAGCAGCAGGCTGTAGGAGACAGTAATGTCTTCAGGTGCAGTGCTACTAAAAAAACCCAAGCAACTAAATGGATCAACAGCTGCATGGATGTTCATAGACAAAGCAAAGGAGATAAGGAAGGAGTTACTAGGGCAGGCAGGCAGGAGAGGGATGGGGTAAGAAAAGAGCCGTTAGAGGAGGAAAACAGGTTAAAAGTGGGGAAAATAATGTGTGTTCCATCCGTGTGGGGTTTTGATGTGTCCTCTGCAGGGACAGCTCCTGAGCCTGTGAGAATTAGGATGTTCTTGTGACTTAGTGTGGATGTGCGTGTAATATATTTTCTTTTTTAGACTTGGTATGTTAACATTGTCTATATTAGCATGACAATTGAAAACACTTAGAAACTTATTTGGAAATGCAATAAGATCTAGCTCCTGTCATCATCTGAAAACTCAAATTTCAGATCAATCTCTCAGTCTTTGGCTGTGGTTAGGAGTCACATTACTGTCTACCTGCTCCCTTTGCTAGTTCTGCGAAGCTGTTTCTCACTCTTAGTCTGTCCTGCAAAGCCACCCGCTGTTCTAAAAAGGCATGCAATGTAATCAGTCACCTATCTAGCTGTGGTTGCTCAAGAGTTAATTACCTGTCGAAGAAAATGAGCCAGAAGAAAGGGGAGCCAGCACCGCTTTGCTCTGTCTGCACACCTTGGTGGGTTTGAACTGTTATAGTGCATCATAGGGGAGATGAGCAGAGAACTGAATGAACCTTTTCTCTAAAGCTACGAATCTTTTGCAAAGTTTCAATCAATTTCTACTCTGTGTTTTTCCTCTCCAAATACCTTATGTACTAATGGGACCTATTGTATTCATGCGCATCGGACATTTTTACAAGAAAAGCTATTAAGAGGAAGGACTCAAACTCAGTCCAATTTACTATGTATCCAGAGGCTTAACCAAAACTATTATTACATGAAAGAATGGAGGAAATTAAGAACAGGGCCTTCAGAATACCGAATGCCAGTACAGATTTTTTCTTAATTTTTTTTTTTTCTGTCTAATTAATTCTGTCAGGAGTTTGAGAACAATTAGGCACTAAAAAAGGGAAAAGGGTAACATATTCTTACCTAACTCTTCTGTGCACGTTAAATACTTCCATGCTGCATTGCAGGCATCTTCTGGACTGAAAAAAAAAATAATTAAAATTGGCTAACATGAACTCTAGTGGTGCTTCTGGAAAAAGCCTGTCCTCAGTTACTGAAAAGCGTGATGAGAGCCTCCTAGATAATAACATAGAGGGCTGTAAAGGTTAAGGCATGATCTGGTTTAGATGACACTGCTTAGAAGAATATGACCTTAAAAAAGAAATATTTGGGTGATTTTTTTTTTTTTCTAAAGGCAAAAAATGGTGAGAAACGTTTTTAAGAGACCTAGGATATTCTCTTTTGTAAGATTAATCAAGAGTAAATTAAACTAGATAGAAATGATAGTATCTTGAGAGCAGATAACATTTCTGTGTTAGATTTGGTTACTAATAACCTGATTTACTTGTAGCGCTGTTGTGATTTTCCTCCAGCCCTCATCCCATTTTTTGCAGTTTGTGCCTCATACAGTCTCAACATCTGCACCTACTTTGATCATAGCATAAAGATCGTGGACTTAATCTAATTTAATGATAATTGTAGGGGACTTGTGCATGGATAATGATGAGAGCTGGTGGAAGAAAAGATTATATGTTGTCCAAGAGCCAAAAACATGCAATCTGTTTGAATGCCTCTGCTTTTAAGCTTGATGAAGTATGTGAAAAATCTCATTTCCAGCAAGATTTTAATTACCTCATGAAAATCTGCCTCTTTGTATGAAGTTCCAGCTGGATATTGAAAAACAGAAGAGTCTGGAACTTGCCAGCACAGTCACGACTGGGAAGTCAGGAGGCAGTTAGTATAAATTCGCATGTAACCCTGTGCTTGTTCCTTTACTGCAAGAGCAACTGAGTATTTCCATCAAGACATACATGTCCCTCTTCTAAATGAGCCACAGTGACCTCTGATGTGACAGAATGCTTCCTATAGCAAGCCTTTTCGGCTACTGTTTCCTGAGGCGCTCGTGTGAGGTTCTGGTGTGTGGCCTTTGGGACAAAAGGAAATGTCAAAAGTGTTAATGTTCACCCAAGTGTCAAAACTGTTAATGTTCACCCATCAACAGAACTTCTCTTTTTCTCCCTGCATTAACTGAGTATCTTCAATACATTTGATGCAAATATGACACTTTATTTTTTGCTGCTTAGACACTCTGGTTCTTTGGCCTTTGGCTGTTAATTTGGAGTATTATTAGTTTTCTATTTTGGCTGGGTTCAGCCTGCTGTTCCCAGGCATAGTGGGTTGCAGGTTTCCTGTGAAGAATTCTAGGAAAAATATGAAAAGACTACAAATTACCTCAGCTGGCAATGTAACAAGAGAAAGCGTAACGTGACAGTAAGTCTTACTGCAGTGCCGCTGTGTGTTGAGGGCAGTCATTTTTGTCTCACTGGATATCTTTTTCCACACGCATGCTTTTCTTGCATCAGGAAAGACTGTAAGACTTCCTTATAAAGGGGAATAAGCTTTTTAAGGCTCATTTCTACAAACTCTTATTTTTAAGTTATGGACTGAGAATGTGCCCCGACTATATGATGCACTGCAAAACAAAACTGAGACCTGCGTCACCACAGGGGTCACCTCTTTTTGCTGGGTTAGCTGCAAAGGTACTGACCCTGGTATTTTTTTCTCTGTTGTAACAAGAGTCTTTATTTTGATTCTTAATGAGTGTGGTGGCTTCCTGGTGGTGATCTGCCTCATGGCATGCCAGAGTTGTGAATTTTGCTAAGCTTTTCATAAAATTAGGAGGAAAGCATTCATTCTGTTCTCTGAAGAGTTTTACAGGCTGAGTGGGAGAGGCAAACGGGCAAAGGGAGGGGTAGGAGATACAAGTCAAAAGCAGATTGATTGGATGTTGACAGTCACAGGATCTCCACAATTGTTCTCTTTATTTTTTCAGTTTTCAAGTTTTGTACATTTTGTGTGTTAGGGTGAGGCTTAGAGCAGAAAAGAAGAGCCAGGAATTTGGCAGAGGTGAAGTGCTCAGTTCTAATCCTTTACTCTTTAGTTGAGACCTGCTGAGAAAGGCTCTCCAGCTAATTAAACAGCTAATGAGAGATGTTGCTCCTGTGCCTCCACTTTGAAGCAAATAAGAAATCATCCATTTGCATATGTTGGACTTGTAAATTTCCTTCAGGCTTGTGATTACAGCAAGGCTATAGATCTTCACAACAACAGGCCATCGCTGCTTACACTTCCTTTGGGTGCACTTGCTCCAACTGTGGAGTCCTGAAAAAAACTCTGCCAAGAATGGATTCAGAGTCATGTACCTAGTAGTAGAACACAGTCTCCAAAAAAATGAATCAAATCCAAAACCAAACAAAAATCTCCAGCTCAGGGTGTACAGACATGCAGTGTTTAAACACATTATCTCAAAATTATTGTCTACAGCTACACACTCTCTGTGAATTCAGAACTAAACTTGGTAGCAGAACAAAGGATGGAGATTAAACAATTTATGAGCAAATCCCTCTTAAGCAGCGTATCTTAATGTAACATGGCCTTCGACAGTAGTCAGTTTTCTTTCTGTTTTGGTAGAATCTTTGTTTTGGCTTAGCAAATAAGTATTTAAAACAACATACCTCCATCTTGCTCCTGTCTGACAAATAGAGTGCAAGTACATTATTTACATGAGAAAGTTCTGTTTGCTTAACAGAACAAATGTGATCCTGAGTTAACATTGCTGTCTAGATGTCAACAATCTTCATCTAAGTGTGAATAATAAAACAAAGATTCTGACAATTCTTAAACAGCTGGTAATCTCTACATTTTCCTTTAATGTCCAGTAAAGTTTTTATTGTTGTTTTAGTGATCAGTTTATAACTCTTTATTAATACAAACCGTCAAACTGAGAGCAGTGCTTACTTGTTGCTGACTCAAAAGCAGAGCCTCCTTACAGATTTTCCCACTCTTCTTCCTTTCCTGTATGTTGTTTGGGGGTTGCCCTTTGAAATTTCAGTTGTAGGTGTTGGTAGCCCCTGTGTATAACAGGTTGATCTATTTTCTGAAAAATAAGGAGAAATGCTAAAATTCAACAAGCAAATAGGCCCAAGAATTAAGGAAGTCTGTTATAGACCCATTGTGTTTCTCAGCTGATGAACTTGGTCATTACTATCCTTTAACTGTTAAACCATTTGTGCTTTATGGAAAGAAAAAGGCTTGTTGTCTTGAAGTATTTGCACATCTGCATAATAAGTGAATGACCAAAGTATCTTGCTGACTTCACAATGTACCTCGAATGTCTGTTTCAAAACTGTCACAAAAAACTTTGGTCTTATGGCTAGTATCCAAAGAAAAAGCACAGTAACTTTTATCCCTATTTTCATGGTCTGTAATGCTCCAGATTAAGATGATTTAAGATTCTTGGAAAAAGGTTTTAAATGTTGTGGCTTCTACAATAATTATATTTATTGCATGAATTCCTAGATTTGACTCTTAAAAGCTTTTAGAAACTTGCCAAATCACCTTGGAAAAAAAAAAAAAAGCTTTCTAACCATCTAACTACATCAGTGACAACTGACAGCTACGGGTCAAAGAATAGAGGGACACCCGGGATCAGTTGTTGATGTCTGAATTTGATTTTAATCGTCTTTGCATGTGAGTGTGGACTAATTTCTTTGTCCTCTGTACAGATGTTTTCATTTGCTGCTAAACAACACTGTCTTGATTTATGAAAGGTCATAACAAATTGTTGCAAAGAGGTTGCAGGATGTTTCTGCAGCTAATTGAATCAAAAATTGTTTTCCTTTCTCGAGGTGTATCTGGGAAAGGTGTGCCACAATATTTTGTCTTAAAAAAGTATGTGAATATACTGTGTCCAGTAGTGTGCGTTGTGAAAATCTTCCTACTTCTCACTTAGCATGCATGATTCCGATGGCTGAACTAGGTACATGATATTATGTAGATTGATGCGCGAGCTCGAAAAAGGGATACAAAGGGATAAAGTGGAACTTGCAAGAGCCAAAAGTCTTCCTGAGTGGTTATGTGTAGAACCACATTGAACAGACTATTTTGCTGAGTTTCAGCACCAGTATTTTTAAAAAAAATAGACCAAGGACAAATAGTGTATGCTACTGAGGATAAATTTGGCGTATTTTCCTTCAGATTCACTCAGGTATTTCTCAAGAATAGGGATTGTGTGTGTTCTAACCTGTAGGGAGGATAATGTGTTTTCTGTAAGATTCTCATAAATAGCAAAATTTTTGTTTTCCTCCCAGTTCTGCGTGATGGATTATTCTTGCATGTTTTGTACCTCCTATCTCTAAAGACTCTCCATTGCCATCAATACACTTACTCAGTAAAAACAAACCAGGAGAACGCAGGAGAGTGAACTGCATGTTTAACATTTGCCATTTTTTCAGAGCTAACATGGGTTACTAATGAAGTACTACAAAGTTATTTTCACTAACTCAGTTTCACTTTTGCTTTGTTCCCATACATAGAAAAAGAATGTAGATGGGGGTCTAATAAATTTGTATAAATATTTTTACAATGGTCTGAGATAATCACAGTCTTATTGCAAAGGACCCTGGTCAAAATCTGGAATATAGAAACCCATCCTGATCCACAAATCAGCACGTAAATAACTATCTTCCTCTTTTTTTTTTCTGGTAGAAAGCACTAAGCAGTTCCTACTAAATTATTTGTCATGTAGGTTGTTGGTTTCCTTTAAAAATATCTGCTGGCTCAGGTAAATTAGGAATGAGTTGTTGAACGCATACTAAAGTTCTTCATTGTATTTGCTGTTTTAAAATATTTCCTCAAAAGCTCCCATAAAGGAGTATATAAATTATTTCAAATTTTTCTCTAGCAATTTTCTAAGAAAGTTTTGTTTATTTTCCTCAGCAGGCAGAGTTCAGGGCTTTACCTTGCATTAATGTTATAGTGTAAAGCATTGATGTGATACTGTATTTTTGAAAAACAGAGAAGTTGTGCCAAGTGTAGGGATGAGGGACAGAAACCCCTTCAGTCTGAATTCACCAACTGGAAAATAAACTGTGTCTGAGCAGCTCTGATGGAGAAACAATCCTTAAAAATGGAAAATAGTCTTTGTTCTTTTATTGCATTTAGTTTACACGATGAACAAGAACCAACAGGGCAAATAGCAACTAACTCTTAAACGATTCCATTTGCTTTATATTTATAGTTCTACAAAAAATACAAATCCGTTCCTTTGGGAGGATTTATATAGCCTCTTACCATCCCTAGAGCAGCTATATTATACAGAATCCTACCCTTTCTTGGCAAAATTTGCTGTGCCTTGGTCCAACAATAAAACAAAGGGTACAGGCAAAATGAGTGATTTCTAGAGAATTTGATTTTTCAATTAATAACGTCTTATTCTAAAAAGAGTTTAGAACTCCTACTCTGAAACCAGAACTAAAACTCATGTTAGATATCGATTTCCACTGAAGGTAGTTTTTATTTTGTCTGGGGATTATAGATCCATATTTTCCATTTTTTAAACAAGCTTACTTGTTCTTCATTCTTCTTTATTCTTCAGCTTCTTTATTCTTATATATTTTATATTTTTACTGATATAACTGCAGGAATTCCACTGTTTTGAGACTCTTTAATTGACAGCGCCTGATGTGTGGTATAAAATCCTGGCAAAATGGCAAACCTCCTTTGACTTACTGAGCAGGGTCTCAGTTTGAAGGTGCTAGGTCTGGCCGGATTCTCTCGCTGAAATAACTTCACAGGTACTGTGCGGGACTATTGCCTACCCTGTTTGAAGGGGAATGGAGGATGGAAAATCTAATAATAATGTTCAGCCCCAAACAGAGCAAAGGTGATGCAAAACAAGCCATGGGTAGGGGATGAGGCTGACCTCTCCCTTTCAGGCTGTGACATTTGTTCAGATGTGTAGCCTTAAGAAATTCATGAGGCCCTTTCTGCTGTAGCCTGAATGTATTGGAAACAGCAGTGTTTCTTTACAGTTGCTCACAGTCGAAGCTGGCCAGGAGACCACTGGTTTCTCTTAGGTGTGGATCTTGTTACTGTGGTCCATGTGTATGGTACCTTAAGACAAGATAACTCCATGTAGAACATAACCATAAACCTCTCTAAATATGAGCAGGCAATAGTATAGGTTACGAGCACCACATGTTAATGGTGCTCTGTGATATGTGTTGTCTGCCTGGGGTTTGGGTGCTCTTTGACTCGGTGCCGATTTGAAATCGGTCACTTTTGAAATATCACCATTTCTGAGGCTATACAGCTGCAAAAAAGTTAGTGTCAACAGTTTTACTCCTCTAAATACCATGTTCTTTGTACTGTTGCCTATTAAATACTCTGACTCTTCAAAAACGCTCTTGCCCCTTCTCCAAGGAAGAATTAATCTGAGTTTGACAAACCACTGAGCATGTTACCGTTAGGAAATTGTTGCACCCCGGTTACAGAATAGGTTCCTTGAATTCCCACCAATTTGTCACGTTCAAGACCTTGTTCCAGGCAAACAGAACACACGTTATATGCAAAGCTAAGAATTTGCCATTAGTATAATTAAAATCTTAATTGTCTAATCAAGGGATTTTTATTATTCCAGTTAAAATAATACTGACACTTATACTTCAAAGTAAAAACAGCTAAAATGATGCATACTTGTATTTTCTAGTACGTACTCCTTTCTCTAATGTAATACTTACCTTTCCACTGGCGCTTTGGGTCTGAAGGTCAAGGGGAAGTTTCTGGTGAGTTGTCTGCATCCTGAGTATTCTGAGTCCATCCTTCGGAGGAGTCTTTCTCCTCACTTTAGGATCCGCTTGTAGACATTTTTATGTTTGCTACCATGGTCTGCACCTATCTCATTCTTCATAGGTCTGTAATTCCACATTACATTTGAATTTACTATATATGGTGGTTTTGACATATGTTTGAGAGTTGTTCTTTGCTCTCTTGGTTACCCCTAAAGTTAGTTTTACCCAGCTCCCAAGGACTCATTCCTCTCCTGGCTAGTCACTGACCACCGGTTGCCAGTATCTTATAGCCCTGGGACCTCTGGGATCATCCTGTGTCCATACTGACAAGGCTATGTCGCTGTCCTATGCCCTCCTTGTTGCTTTTTGGTTTAGGATCCCAAGTAGTGCTTATTATTGCCATCTGATACCTAAAAGTAAGCCTCGCACCATACAGTTATGCAAAGCTAACCTAAAGGTAAAGCAACGTAGGTGACAGTCGCCTAATAGTTGTTAGGTAATTGCTCTTACAACTAAACAGGCTCAAACACAGCTCCAGGCAGGCCCAAACTGACACGTCCTGAGACCTCCGCTGGCAGCATAATGAAAACCAAGGATAACGCATGGCCTGTTATAAGCGATGGCAACGCCATATTTACTGGGCAACAGGGCAAATGGCAGAAGCCATGGTGTTTGGGTTTACTGCGAGGGAAAGCTGGGGCGCGTGAGGAAGGAGAAGTGTGTGGCTGACTCGACATGTGAGGGGTGAGCATGGCATGAGGAAGGAAATAAGGCATTGACTTCAGTTTGCTTTTGTGTATCCAGATGTGAAAGTGTAAGGATGTAAGTGAGCATCATCTTAGTGTAGAAGCTTTTCTGGTATGACCTCAGTTTTAGAAAACAGGCTGTTTGATATGTCTCAGTTACAGGACTGCGGGTTAGCAGGGTATAGACCAAATACTAAAGAACAGCCAGTTCCAGAGGTTTTAAAAGACTGTCTCCAGCACACCTCGCTGCTACCCCATGCTTCTTGGAGTGCCTCCTCTTTGTGTTTTCTGTAGGAGACCACAGCAGGTCTGTGGTCTGCTGAGAATTCCTCCCATCTGGGCAAGGAGAATGATCTCCATGGGTCCTGTCCCACCTGTTACACCAAAAAGCATGCTTTGCTTAAGTGAAATGCTTTAACCAAAGCAATCACCAAGGGGACAAGTGAGACTTTCAAAAGCACTGCAGGTCTCTGTCATCTCTGAGTATTATTGCTCTTTATCTATTTTTTTCATTTTATTATATTTTGAACAAAGTACTCATTACATTGAAAACTTGATTAATGCTTGTAGCAAATTGAAATACTTCTCCTTGAAGTAGCTTGGGGGAGAAAAAATCTGAAAACTAGCTGACCATGTTGATTAGGGAAATCTCTTTAACAATGTTTCCACTGGTCTAATCAGTCTGGTTTCCAGCACAGCTTCAGCCAGAATGTGGTTAGCCTGAAGTTATTGCAGCTGCTGTTTGAGAACAGCAATAGGAAAGGATTGTCAGTACTTTGAAGGCCATCCTGATATTTTGGAGACCAGGCTAAAACTCCCTGTTCTGCCAGAGACTTCCAAAGTGCTTCAGTTCCCTATCTGTAAAATGTGAGCAGCAGTACTTTTTTACAAACAATGATTTGTGAGGAAAAATAAATTTATTAAATGTTCTGAAAATTTGGGTGGGAAGAGAAGCCGTAGAACATATTTAATTGGAAAAATCTTTCCTTAATTTTCAGAAAAAAAACCCAAAACAAACAAACCAAACCAAAACCCCACAACCCAACTTTTTATGAACTTAGCAGTGCTTCTTTTTGTTGGTTTTTTTTTTTTTTTTTCCTCCCTCTCAACCAGTCACTACGTCAACCGAGTTGTGACTAAACTTGCACCCGCTATGAAGAACCTAGTAGGACAGTGGAGTTCAAAAACCTTAAGAAATTGAGGACCTGGAATTCATCGCCACTAAATTATAACCCTTTCAAGAAATACTTTGAGAAACATGGGAACTGATGAGACTGTTCTTTAATGAAGAAAATCAAAGATGATGAGTTCTATAGGCAGTACTGAGCTAGTTGTCAGTAATTAGCTTCAGATGAGATTGTTGTCTTTAATGTTTCTTGACTGTTCTTGGATGAGTTGGAACATACGATGAAAGTGTAATTACAGCCTTTGATATTTTGGTGGATGTCTCAATGCTTCCTGGAAGTAGTCCAACAGGTTGTTTGGCCAAGTGGTTTGTGGGGTAGCCAGTTGCCTATACAAATAAAGGAAGAAAGAGAAAACTGTTTAATTGTTCATGCAATAAATGGTCTCCTCACATACATTTTATGATGTGGTATTTTAAATGCATCTAAGGAAAAGTCAGTCTAATGAAAGAACAAATGCTTTTTGTCTTTTATGTGGATTTTGTTACTTGTATGCTTATTGTATTATTTAAAGTTCAGGCTTTTTAATGCTAATTATTAAAACAATAAGTTCAGTGTGTCTGGGGTGGGGAAAATGAACACTTTAAAGAATACAGCCTGTGAAAGTGGATTCTGATAGGTTGTATGTTGCTTTTGTGCTGGTCTAAGTACTGCTACTCTGGGATTACATCAGTGCATTGCAAATGCGAATCGGGGCTTTAGTGTTTCAAAACCAATGATACATCATTTCAATCTGAATGTTTACAATTTAGAGGCACTTATCATTTTGGATTTCTCTGCGACATTCACATTTAATAAGACTTCAAATAGGATATAAATTGGAAAGTGTGACTAGGTCTAGTAAGTTGTAGAAAGAGAAAAAAGTATTTTGGGAATGGGGAAAGGTAGTGGCAGATACAAAACACAAGTGGCCTTATAGCTGCTGTGATCAGGTGGAAAGGACCAGGGAGTGTTATCCCAGATTCTTTTCTACAGAAGCTCTACAAAGGCAGGGAAGAGATTAGAAAGTCTCCCCTGGGTGAGCTATGTTAGAACAGCATCGAAATATCTGGGAGGTAGGTGTCCCCACTGGAACACTGAGTCTGCAACCATCACCTTGTTGAGAAGGGCAACTTCAGCTTTTCGTGGGTCAGCAGGTGGAGATTTGGAGAAAAACCCCAAACTTAGTTATAATTCAGGTACAGTAAGTGGAACTGTGAACCCACCAGATGCCAACATCTTTGAACCAGCATTTAGACCTTTGCCCATGATATGTTTTCCTTATGCTTTGCTGAATGTCTGTAGAGGAGGACGGAGTGAAGGCTGTCTGCTGCAAGCTGTTTCAGGGCTTTCGCGAGTACGCTTCTTGTAATACCTAGCATATACAGACAAGCAAGCCTTGCATGTTGATCTCTCCTTGCCTTCTTTGATAGCTGCACCTTACACCTCTTCTCACTTGCACAGAAACAGTGTCAAATGCTGAAGTAACTTGCTTAATGAGGGTCGTGTAATGAGAATTTCTGCTCCTTGTTACAAAAAGCAGCTTAATCTTTGTGATAAAGCCCTTGACCACAGAGTTAGCATTGCTGTTCTGAATTACACCTGTTTAAAATAGTTGTCCAATAGTACTTGAAGTCTAGGTCAATAAGTTCTGGAGGTATTTCAGAATGATATTTTACAACACAAAATTTAGACAATTTGTCTTTACCAATTTAAACAAAATTAGATAGATTCATGGGAATCAGTCATAATCCTTAATTTCATCTGTGAGAGACCAGATTTTTTTTTCATAATACCTTTTGATATTTGGCATGCCTGAGCTATTTGGAACAACAGATACCTTCCCACAGCAACTCCCACTTCCCTCTTACAGTTGAGGGAGATATTGCAGCACTGCACATTCCTCACCTTATATTTGCAGGTGGCAGCTTGTAGATTCAGTGGTACGGATGAGGATCTGGGATTAACAGCCCATGATCACATTTTCATTATAAAAGGCCAGAAATTTTCCAGATATGTTTGGTAAGAGAATTCACCTAGGGCACATCTGTGGTAATGATTACTATTCTTTCTAATCATCTTTTCAAGGATTTCTTACATTTCAGCATAATGTTACTCTACCTGTACACATTAAACTAGTTGTTTGAGCACACGAGTGAGTTTGCTGGTGAACGAAAGACTTCAGAACTCAAATTAGTAATTAAATCAAACAGACAATGCAATTTAAAAGACAAGACCTTAACAGAATCCTTACGGTATCTATAATAATTAAATTCATAACAAAAAGAAAATCTTAGAGTAGGTGCAATCACGAACATTAAATTTGTCTTTGTATGGGACTGGAAGGTCTAATAAATGACTAACTATGTTTTCTCTTAGCCATATATATGGTGGTGTCTGTGCTGGATGCCTTTCATTTTTCTTGCCTCTTGGACTGGAAAACGATAAATAATGCACCCTCTGGTATGAATTTCTATTTGCATGTATTTGGCATAACACAGGAATCTTAGAAATGAGTGAACATTTCTCTCACATCTGGAACATGTCTAAATTATCACCAATAACGTCCCCACTACAAATGGCTGAACAAGACAGTGAGGCACTGTGTCAAATTTAGTCCAGTTCCTTCTGCTGTTAAATGAACAACCACCAGAAACCTGAAGTTGTTACTGTTCCTAAAGTCCTGTTTTAAAACAAAGCAACCAAATTTGGAATAATGGCTAGTTTTTAGCTATGAGTTGGCTTGATTTTAATTTGGTTTCAAGAAAGCCTTATCCTCTGTGCTTAAGCCCCCATACGTAATAAATTACGTATTCTGTAGTAACAGCAGCGTTTATACTCTGGTGATGTTCCGCTAAAATGTGCCTGAGATCTTATGGTTGTGCTTAGCTGAAGTCATTCAGTCCACGGACTTGCTTAGCATCTGAAAAATATTCCCCTCTCAAGATGCGCAGAACCATGCCTAGCATTTCTCCTACCCTGCGAGCAGGTGGCCAGCACATTGGTGCAAAATGTCCAGCCACGCTGCTGTCTTCAATTAGGATCCATTCAAAGCTGACTCATCTGTTACTATGGGGCTCTTGTCAACCTGGCTGCTTTCAACCCGTAAGTGTTAATGTGTATTTACCGCAGTGCAGTTCTCAATCATTCACACCAGCACCCTCATGGCAAGGATTTGCTCCATAGGGTTAGTAGTGGTGCTATGGGGATGGGACTGCCTCATCCAACCTGCAAAACTCAGGACCGTGGTTTTGTTTTGTGCATCTGTTCCTTTTCTTTTCTATGGACTGAGTAACAATTTACCACCCAAAGAGATGAAGGGGTATATCCCGTGCCTGTTGTGTTTGGATACCAGCACAAAGATGAGATGGTCTGTGGTGAGGTCTTGTGGTTTAGGAAATTGTACTGCCTATTTTATTTTTCCAGCAGGGTAAATCAAAGAAATAAATAGAAAATAAGCGATTTAAAAAAAAAAATTCATTTTTCATAACCAAGGTTGCACTCAGATTAATTCATGAACATGCCTTAATACTGTGCCCTCCACCCCACCCCCTCTGTGGTTTGCTGCTCTGTCCCATTTTTAAGGAGCAGAGAAATGGGAGCTGGTTGTTTTTTGTGGACTTTAAACCCTTTCCTGGAAGCCTTTTTACTACTGCTAGCACCCCTTCTTTCTTGTGTAGATTCATCACAGCTGTTTGTGGCACAGCATCAGCCGCTGCTCAGACCCTGTAGTTGAAAGCACGCCCTTCTGCAGCCCAAAGGCAAATTAGTCCATCAACTTAATTCTTACAGGATTGTGGCTCTTGATTACTGGGCTTCTGCCACAGAGGTGATTTAATATCTTTTGAGTCGATGTGGACCAGGATTGATGGAAGGTCAGTGAGAAACATACAAGTTTTCACTTTGTTTTTTTCCCAAGTAAGGCTCTGGTGACACTGATGCAATCCTCACCTTTTATTTTCCTTTCCTGCTCCCCTCTTCTGGCTCTTGCAGCTTTGTCTAGGCTACAGATATGGATGGTGTGGGAATAATGGGCAAGCGTGCATGTGCATGCACACACACGTTTTGTGTCTTATAAGCTTTGTATTACCTATGTGAAGTACCCCTGCCTGACTGAATAGCGTTAAATCAGAACAGGCTGCGAGAGGGGAACAACAGGAAATGAAAGACTGGCTACGGTAAGGTATTCAGCTGCATCAACGGGTTTAATAAAAATGTCGCTGGTACCTCTCTCCATATATGCTTTGCCTTGCTTACATCCTTAGCTCATCACAGCTAGAACAATGTGGTGACTACAAAGCACATTGGGAGGTGGATTTCGGGGGAGAGGGTTGCACAGTGAAGGAAATGTTACCTGGGCAAGTATCCCAGCCTCGCGAACCAGTCGGAAACACCACGGCCCATGGTTGCCTGCTGTGCCTTTATGCCCAGGTGTCATTTTTACTTCTGCACAAGTGCTCGTTATGGCATTGAGGGGGGGAGGCACTTACTACAAAGTGAAAGGGCCCGTGGGCCATCGCTGTGTGCTCCGCACTGCCGCAGGAGTTGCTGAGAGTGCAGGTGTTGGCCTGGTGATGCAGGAGGGTTATTCATCTGCTGAAAGCAACCAGCAGGGTTTCTGCTGGATTCGAGGGTCTGTCTGTAGCCTATGACACCTTTCCTTTACTGGCTGCATGAGAAATAGCATTCAGATCTTTTTTTGTCTTGTTAGATCACTTGCACGCATGCACACACAGAAAATGTTGTCTTCTCGTTTTTTTACTTCATTAGTATCTGCCGTGGTTATGTCCCTGTAGGTCTAGGTCTCTCAGAGATACAGAGGGTGAGACAATCTCGTGACTCCCAATTAAACAGTCAAGCCATTTTCAAAACCAGGGGTTTTAGTTATTTGTACCTAGGTTAAGGCATGTGCTTCAAATATACTTTCACAGGAATATAAAACTTTCATAAGCCTCTGCATTTCTGCTGCAAAGTTAAAATGCGCTTCTTCAGCTGGCTTTGTCTTCTGCATTGTGTGTAAGGGTGGGAAAACCCAAATCCTGCTAACACAAAACACACCCTGCACACTCACTTGTTCCCCTGGCAGTAAGATGAGAGAGGGAATGAACTGCATATGACTGGTATTAGTCACACTGATTATTATGTCCTACTAGAAGTATATTGCTCTGAAGAGGCCATCATAGGCAATTACACCCTCACAGAGCAGCGCTGCTCACCTCAAAATATAAGGAACCTTCTCTGCAGGGTCTAAGAGAAACTGTAGTAGAACTAAACTAGTAACAGCAGAGTATTTAGAATGAATGGACAAAAATAAAAATGGTTTTAAGTCTTACTAGGTGCTAATTCTGGGCTTCCCTTGGTCGCCTTCTTTACCTCCTCTCTTTTCAGTAGAGCATCTCTTCTTCTTTCTACAACCTCTTTCTTGCTGGTTCTTTTCTTTAGTTTGCCTCTCTCCTTGGGCCTGCTTCATCCCAGTGTAAATTAGTATTATTAAACTGCCCTCTCTGGTTTTCTGCAGAGCCCTGTTTTCTGTCCAGAGCTGTTTTTACTCTGTTGGCAGAATGCCTTGCACCGTGGGGTTCTCTCTAGTGGTGGGGCTCCAGGGCTCAGTGGTAATAAAAATAATCAAGGCATGATACTTCATCATCATTTGCTTTTATGTTGTTGTCAGTAATAGGCTGCTGTAAGGAGAAAAAAGTAGACCAGTTGCCATGTTTTGATACTTTGAGTCTGGTCTGTAACAGTTATCTGGCAAAAGAGCTTTATTAATGCAGGTTATCTGGAAACCACTTGGCTGACAATATCAGACCCAAAGATGCCAACTCCACAAAATCATTGGGTGAGCTGAGTATGGTATACAATCATTTCTTCCATCTTGACTAGCCTGTGACCGAATATATTCCTTGGTGATCTTCCTTACTGCACGGCTATGTAAAAATTCCTGGAGCTGCAAAAGCTTTTTCCCTCGGTGTAGGAATAAACCATGCACAAGCATGGAATTATCACGCTATAGGAGAGGCTGCCAGGCTGGATTCTTTACTGTGGTATGGTTGACTTGCCACAGCTCAGTGTTGTGAAATCAGCTCTTTGTATTCCTATGGCCAGGTGAGCTAAGAGAGGTTTACGGCTGCCTTGTGCTCCCAAAGTGCTGTAAATCAGGCATGGTGAATTAATTAATTATAGTAGTGAATCTAACCCAAAATTTTAAAAGTGACCATAAAAGCCATTTTGTTATGTTGTGGGGTTTGGGGTGTTTTTTTGGTGCAACATAATTCACTTGACATTTGTTCTCATCTGACAGGTTATAGTAGAATTAGCACCTATAGTAGTGTAAGCTGGGTATTCTTAGGCAGTTAAATCAAAACCATGAACTAAGTTCTGAGCAGGAGGAACAAAAGTTGAATTGATTTTAATTACAGGGCTCTTCAATGTCATTTAAGTGCCACCACTCAGTCTTTATTTGCTGTCCTGTAGGTTGTATTTAGATTTTTAAGAAACTAATCTAGAATAGTTGATTAGTCAGAGATCTGAATGTAATTCAAGGTTCTAGTATTTAACAATCTCTTAATCTCTGTGGAACGGTTAGCCATACATTTCCATCATTCTGCACTGGTATCCCCCAGTGACTTCATTTAGAAACTGGTATGTAGAGGTCCCCACTGACTGACGAAATTTTTGATCTCATGAGTGCTTAAACTGTCAGTGCCTATATTGAAACTGTTTACTTATTCATTTGGGTAAAGGCTCAAAAAATAATTTGCTGTAGTTGTTGTTCTGTTTTGAAAATAAGGAAAAAAATCACGGTTGGGTCAGATGCCATATAGAAAACCGGTATATAATACTGAATTGCTTCTGCATCCCTTTGGGTGTCTGAGCCTGCTACTAACTGAGCAGAGTGTTGTGTGACAAAGGACTGCACAATCAAATCCTTTTATTTGGGCTGGATAGATATAGTAAGAATAAAACACAGTGAACATAAAAAGAAATGGAAGAGGGCAGGATGTGACAGTCAAAAAAAAAGAAAAAAAAGCTTGCATTTTCTTAGGGCTTGACAAGTTAACCTTTCCTGAACCTAAAAAGAGAAATGACAGAAAAGCCATGAAAGTAGGGCTGATTTGAGAGTTTGTTCCTAGCTGTGCTAGCTGGATGTGAAAAGGAAAGATGCACAGTTTTCTTCTCAGCAGGAACACTACCACGTCCTTACCTGGACTGTGACTACATAGTCAGTTTCTTTACGATGAGGATGGTGAGGCACTGGAACAGATTGCCCAGAAATGTTGTGGATGCCCCATCATGGGAAGCGTTCAAGGTCAGGCTGGATGGGGCTTTGAGCAACCTGATGTTGTGAAAGATGTCCCTGCCCATGGGACATTTGTTGCCTCCGTAAATACGAGGACACAGGTAAATACCAGGTACAAGGCAACAGGTTCTTCAGGAGCCTGCTCTGCAGAGGGTCTGTGAAAGTGTGTCTTTTCTGTGTCTGTCTTTTTGGCAAGACATTCTTAGCATTCAGCAACCTGCAGGTGATGTGGGTAGATGAGCTCCTCATTGCACCCATGAAGGCTGTGGGCTAGCTGTTTCGGCTGGGTGAGGCTGGATGTGCCAGCACAGCTCTGGCCTGCGGGAACCGGGGGAGAGAGGTGTTCATGTGGCGTGGGAGGTATATAAACTGGAAGATGATTGTTTGCACCTATTTGTGCCTATGCCAACAGGGTCCTGAAAAGCTTTTTTCCCCTGCTGGTGTTAATCACTCTGACTGCTTGCAGAGGAAAATTGAAGTCCCTCTAACCCTTTTTTTTTTTTTTTTTTTTTTTTTTTAAATAGGCTAAATAAGCCGCCCTGTTTTTTAATGTCCTAACCCTCTGTTCTCTTATTTGGTTTGGTAGCTCTGTCCTGGTTTAAATAAACGTTTTATGAGCTTGGCTGACTGTAAGTGTACGCAGTCTTCCAAAAGAGGCCTTGCTAGTGTCTTGTACCCAGACACAAATGTTTGTCCCTGCTGGAAATTCCTCAAGGTACATCCAGGTTTAGATGGCATAAACGCGCAAGGGTCACCCTGTGTTTGGAAAATGTAGCCAGACCATTCTATCCTCTGCAGTTTCCATCAGTAGAAATCTATTAATCTTGATCCTGATTCTTTTTTTTTTTTTTCATCTTTTTTTCTTTTTTTGGTATCATGTCTATCCCTAAGATCACTGATTTTTTTTTTTTTTTTTTCCCCTGTAGGATACTCCAGCCCTTCACTGCACTTACGTCGTTGGCAGACTCCCTAGCATATTATTACTGTTTGTGAAAACGTTACTAAATGAAAATAATCGGCTCCAAGACTGAACTCCTGAGGAGTTGCACTAGTAATCTCCTTTTAGCCTCATAGTTTCAATACTTCTCCACAACTAGTAGTCACGTCCACTATCTCTTTTACAGTCCTGGTGCTAATCTCCACTTTTACCGGCAGAATTAATAACTTCCTATATGGCACCATATCAAATGCTTCAGTGGAGTCCAGTGGATTAGATTTTCTGTGTTTCTTTTGTCTAGAAAAGGAATTACCTTATCAGATAAGATAAAGTATGCTGGCTGTGTGAAACATATTTATGAGCTTGGCTGAGGAGCCAAAGGGACGGCGCTACCATCTGTAGGATTATGATTTACTGATTTTGGAGGGTTCTTACTGATTTGTGGATGAGAACTGTGCTGAGACAGAATACTTTGCGTTTTTGTTGTTGCTAGTGCCTAAAGGTTACCTGTAATCTGCTTTTATTACATTGTTAAATTTTTACCCTTACTAACATTGGTTAACCACTTGAGTTCATTTTTGTGGAGTTTTGTCTACGCCATATTAAACCTGGATATTCAGTGGCAATATGATAGTAACTACTGTGTGTGCGGAGGAAAAATATGCAAAATGTTTAGAAAAGTTTCCTTTAGTTTACTGTGCAGTAGGAAAAAGTCTCTATTATTATTAGTGGAACTACAAAATAACTACTAAAACCCACTTGGCTCCATTCTCCTGGTTTAGTTTCCCTGATACCCTTCCTAAAAATAAGATCCACATGGTAGCTTTTGCATCACCTTGATCTAGTCATCATACCCCACAATTCACTACTGAAGTGTTTATTAAGGGGCACAGTGGTTATTTGTAAGGCTGCACAGTCTTTTCTCTCAGTCTTTTGACAGGGAATTTTAACAGGAATATCAGTCCGTTAAGTCTCAGTAACAGAGACAAACTTCTATTGAAAAATTAAAAGAAACTACTTCCACTGTGTATCTGGGATTCTTCAGTAGTTGCCTGCAATTATCAGCTTGGCAGTAACCAAGTATTATACTGCATATTCTTTGAAAAACAAGTGTTTATTCATAAAGGTCTGAATAGAGTTGCACTTGTGTAACGCATGCAAATAAAGTAAGTAAAGCATATTGAACCTTCCTTCCAGGTGTTGATAAAAAGAACAAACAAACAGAAAACATCCTATCACACTTCAAGTGAACAAAGTAAGAATTCCTGTAAATAAATGGCCACCAGGTAAATTACCTCTTAGAGCAATGAAACAATAAATTGAAGTCACCTTTGTCACTATAAACAATTTTCAGTGACAAATATAATAATGCTTTTGCTTGTTAATGCTATTGTCATACTGCTAATGTTCAGGATCCGATGATTTTTCTGGAGAAGAATGGAGCCAGTTGTTACATTGGTGAAAATGAGTCTGGATAAATTAGATTTCAGTGATCATGTCTCATTTTTTCATCCACGATGAAGTGGTATAGCGTTGTCCAAGCTGCCAAATCCCTTTTGAAAAGACTGTCAGATTTTTGCAAAAACTTTCCTTTTTTTTTTTTTTTTGAGTAACGTTCTCATTTTCATGAGAAAACACTAATGGTTTGCGCAGAGAACTAAAACTGGATGCAACAGAATTATTCTTGCAAATATAGCGCTTAACTCTCCATGTGCATCAGCTCCAACAATGCGAGCATTGAAAGCTCCTTGTGTAAGTGTTAAGTGTGAAAACCTACTTGGCTTTTGCAGAAGGTTCCCCCTACATCCACCTCCTGAGATTCAGAAGCTGACACCTGTTTTGGTTCCCTGACCAAGCGTTTGGTCGAGATACAATCAGTAAAGAATATCATTCTTTATCGTTTATTCTGAGTGGTAGTTTGCTGAATACAAAATACGTGCACTTGTCCATATGACTAAATGCTAAACTAGTTAAATATCGAACCACAGAGAATCATTAAACATGAGCAGATGTAATGCTTAGAGGCAGACCGGCATATTTGAGGCTGGAAGGTATCTTCTTGTGCGCATGTGTGCGTATGTTTGTTATGGGGAGGCACATTGCACTTCTCTGGACAGGTTCCTTACCAGATGTTTCTTACTACATCAGATGATTGAGGAACCAAAGTACATCTGGCTATTAAAATATCTTTATATGGTTACATGATTTATTTGGAAAGCATGGTTGAAACTAGTAAGTTTACAGCTATGTGAATAGCTCTTACCAGTATCTGGATAGAGACAGTAAGCTTAGGAACTTAAATTAGACAACAGTGCTGTTCTGTGCTTACTTACGAGGTGTGTTTGTTTATTTTTAAGATTATTACATTCAGGCAGCCTTCTATTTACTTTATGCTATTTTGGTATTTTTGCTGAGAGTCAAGAGACTTAAATAAACCCAGAGCCTCTGTGGATTATAGTTATGTACTGTTTTATACATGCTGGAAAGCCATAAGCCTTCAGGCTGAGATAACTGCATAATAAACATATATTTTATGAAATAATACCTTTAACACATGTTGCTTAAAAAAAAAAAAAAGGAGGGGGGAGACAGTTCATCTCTGTCTGCCACAACTGACTTCTATAAAAAATAAATTCAGAAGAGCTCCAGTTTTCTCCCAGTTTTGGAAAAGAGATTATTTTACTTGAGGTTTCCATAAGGTAGAAAGGAGCACTTTTTAATATGTTCAGTGAGCCTAATGACACAGTGAGATCCAACTTCTAACAAGCTGGCACTGAAAGGGGAAAGAGGAGGTGTCACTGGGAACACGGAAAGGATGCTTTGCATTTAAGACTTTGCGTTTTGCCAGTCAGTGATTGCCACTGATGAAGCATTAGGTGTTACTGCACCTGGTGTTTGCAAGGTTGTAATGTAATTCAATATTCTGGTACAATTATTGGGCAGGTATTTGATCAATAGATAATACTCATGAAGAGAGTGGCTGAAAAGACAGTTCAGTGCTCCTTTCACTCGGAAATACCTACCGCTTCAGGTGTGCCAGCTCTGGACTTGCAGGTGTTCAACTTCCTCAGCTATGCTGTCCGTTAGAAAGCAAAATGCCATGTCATTGTCACCTCCTCTGAGCAATTTCCGAGTACTGTTCCCTTTCTGATATCTGGATACTATCAACAAAATATCCTATAGTGGCACGGTAATCATATATGGCCTGTAACAGCTTGCATGGCCTCGTATGTAACAACATTGTTACAGCTGCAAGGATGTTATTTTGCCTTGCTCCAGTAAAGGAATAAATAAAAATGGCGACTTTTGTGTTATTGGTTAGCTTAGCTAAAATTCCTCAAAATAAGTAGCTCAAGTATGTTTTTCAGAGCTTAGTTTCTCCTACAGATTGAGCTAAATTCCAGTGCAGCTGTTAAAATGGAGCTTTTCCTTTAAAGTACTTCTTTATAAACATAATGGCTTGTAACTTCTTTTCTAGATGCTGGCTTAAATATTGAAGGAAAAACCCCGCCTCTTTCTGACCTTATTTGCTTTTGATATTATATTTAGCCTTTGGCATTAATATTCACTCATATTTCTTTCCTGTCCTCCTCCTTTTATTTTGATATGGTTTTAAGAAATTCTAAGTTTTGAAGAAGATTTCCTGGCCCGCAGATTAAATTCTGAGTGACTTAAAAGGTAGTCTTTTCCTGAAAGAAAGGTGAAATTTTACTCTTCTGAATCCAAATGTCCTTCAGCTCACATACTGTGGCTTCCAATGCAGTCAATCTAGAACTATAAAAAGTTATTCAAACTGTCCGAAAAATGAAGTTTGTAGCTTTATTGCCAAAAGAGAAAATGAAGTAACAAAGCTTAGAATATTTCATGTTTTGACTAATAGGATCTTCTGAAAAAACGCCCATTTCACAAGTGGAAAAATGTACTTTGCCTGTCTCATGCTCTCCATCTCCTCTGTGGACTGGGTTTCTTGGTCATACTACAATATTCACAATAAATCGTGGTCTGTCTTGGTGAGAAGAACAGATGTATCACGAGAGATGCAGCCCAGCCTGGAAAGGAGTGTTGGTAACTTCCACAAGGCACAGTTACATATATATGAATAAAAGCTAATATTTTAGCAATATAGATTTGCTTTCTAGGTTTTCATTTGTTATGCTTTCTAGTGCCCTATCAGTATTTTCCCATGGAAAGCTGATAGTTTTTGCAGAAATGTGTCCATTGCTTGGAAAAACAAGCTTCTGCCAGCGAGAGTTTTAAGGCTGAATGAATGTTTTTCCATTGGAAATGTTGGACTTTGGGAGTCCGTTACCAAAGCAGACAGCTTCATTCTATGCTGGCTGGAGCTTCTGTACACAGGTAGTCCCAAAGAAAGCATAACGACAACGAATGTTCGTACAGATCCATCTTGACCTGTAGCTCACACAGCCCTCTCCAACTGCCAGAACATTACGTTTGACACAAGGTTTTCTTAGTTTTAGTGAACATTAGGTTTTGCTGATTTATTTTTTTTTAAGTGACTTTTCATGGTCGTCTTATTTTGTTTGGTTTATCTGGATATACAATTTTTCTGTAGTTTGGATTAGCAATCAAGGTGCATGTTTAACAAAGACAGAACTTGAGATGCATACAAAACTTGTGGCCAGATGGTATTGAGAAATCCAGCATTGTACACATTGCCATTGCATCTCTGTGGCTTTTTGGCAAGGTGATTTCAGAGTGGAAAACACTTTAGGGTGACATCTAGGCTTTATAATCTGTGCATTTCTTCTAAAATTGCACTTTCATTGATACAAGGAAAATAGACACCACAACCTGTTAGTTTCTACTTCTTTCTTTATACTGTCCTTTTTAAGAGATTTTTATTGAAACATCGTTTACCTCAGTGTTCTCATGTCATCTTGATTCCTGGCATACCAGCTCTGTACAATCACACTCTAGAGCTGCATGCGTGAGCATAACTGAAAACCACATTTCCCCAGGATATTGTTACTGCAGAAATGTATGTACCCATTCCATCCTCATTTACTGTGGAGCATTTTGAACTTGACTTTGGTTTTTTGGTTTTTTTTCCTTAATGGTGTAGCAATGTTACCAGTTTTGATTTGGTTCCTTTTATGGGAGGGGAAAGGAAGAAGGACTAGCTGGCCTTACACAAACATCTGTGCAGGAAAACAGCAAAAAAGTCGCTCTCCAAATTTGTGTAGCGATGTATATCCCAGCTCCCCTGATGTATAAATATATTTATGCATGCATACTGAATATTTGGTGGGTGTGTTTTGGTTTTTTGGTTTTGGTTTTTTTTTTTTTTTGCACAGGAGCAAGAATTTGCTGCTAGTGTCAGTACCGTATCTTACAAAGTTATTTCAACTGTACTGGTGAAGAGCAACTTGAGTGCCAGTGTAATTAAATGCTGGCATAATACACCCTTAAGCTCATTTACTTGGAAAACATTTTATGTAGACCAGGTTTCAGATATGTAAACATTTTGTGGTTGTATTTAAAGCACAGAAAAAACACACAGCCCTACAGGTTAAGATGTATTCAAATGGCTGTAAAAATGCTAAGTATGAACGAGTGCTAGGTAGTGTTATAAAATGTTGGAAATATTTAGGAAAGTACAAACTCTGTGAAGCTGGCTTAGTTCCTCTTACCGTATTTATGTCCATGCGGGGTGGCTACTTACTTGAATACTTGTGTTTTGACTGGGCTGAAAAAGTGACAGGCGCAGACGGACAGGCTGGCAATAGCCACGGGGAGGAAGTATTTGCACATCGGCCCTGCACTGATGGCTTTGCCAGGAAGACCTGGATGATGACAGCCAACCACCTCTTCCCCGCCGGTACCCTATTAGAAAGGACCGTGGCTTTCAGCCTCCGACGACCGCCTTTGTGAGTGCAGCGTTGTCTTCCCCGCTCCGAGTTTTAATCTCTTGGGACTGGAGAAACATCACACTGCGCACAGGCGTGGGCTTGGTTTCAACAGTCCATTCATTTCACAGTGTAATAACCTGCTCGTGCCCTTGACGTTTCCTGTGAACAGAGAATTGGGACATTATCAGTGACTAGTGAGGATGAAAGGAAATACTTCACCTCAGCTGTGGAAGCACCAGCATCTGTTATATTTTAGCTGTTATCTTTGGCCGGGGACCTATAACTGATCTCAGAGCTGAGACAGGAACCATATGCATAAAGAAACATGTTTTAACCCTCTCCTCGCCTGTCACTCATGGGTGCTCGCTGCATGTGTTAATGTGAGAGCCATTAAGGCTCCCTCATCAGGAAATGCCACCTAATAGGCAAAGGGTTAATGACTAAATACAATATTTCTAGTGATGATGCAGAAAGAGATGCTTTCTTTGTATGATCACACAGCGGCAGTATGACCGAAAGACCTTATCCAAATCAGTCAGGTATCTGACATATGCTATATATAGCTATACCTGCTTCTTTCCAGCTCCATCTGTGGTTTCACCCGATGTCTCATCCACTTTGCAGACATTTATGTCTACTAATAGTATCCATTGAATTGACGTATTTAAGGGAAATTTGGGTGAAAGGCAGTTTGTTAGTTTTAATGCTATGTTGGTGGTTTAGCAGGTGGCTGACACATTTAAAGTTGATAAACTGGCAATCGAAGTGTTTTAAAAAGGAGAAAATCCACAATTTTCCAGAAGCCACAAAATTACTAGCAACATGTTGATGTCATAATTTCTGAGTGCTGTTACTGTCAAATGGGCTGTGAAATTTAAAGAAATGAAAGCAAAAAATCAAAGCGCTTTTCAGTTAGAGACCCAGATGAAAGTTTTATGTTGTACTCTCATTCTGTTTACCATTTCCCATACCATATAAGCAAGCAAACAAAATTACTCACCTTAGAATCACCTTGTATTTGTCAGTCAAGGAGTTGTCTTTAGCTTTAACTTCTTAACATGTAGCTGAAGCTAACAACCAGCTGTACCATAAGACCTCCTGAAACTTGATTTGGGAGAAAAAGGGGGTGAGGGGGGTGGGGGAGAAGAAAAACCTGAAAGCTCTTTACAAGGCAAACCTAATTACCATTGATGGGGTTTTCTTTTTTCCATTGTAGTTTAAGACTAGCACTGCATGCTGTCTTGAGGTGACTCTGTACAAGTCTGTCTTAAATGGTCAGGGAAAAAATAAAAGCAAAAGCCTGAGGCAAGCCAAAGTAAATATCAATTTTGAAACTATGAACTGATATCCACAATGAAGTAACTTCTTTGGCAAGCACCTGCAGTTTTGCCTATAGTGTTTATGCTTATAGTGAAGAGGAAAGAAAGGATTTTTGATAATTGGGATGAGAAGAAGCGATGTGAAACACGCTGTAAAGAGATTTCATGTGCTGTGAATTAAAAAGTAAACTTGTTACCGTCCCAGCGTTATGATTGACACATTCTTTGGCTTGACTGTGTAATCTGTATTTGTACAAATGCCAGATTAGATACCTTATTTTTGAATATTTGTAGCCCTTTGCTAGCTCTCACAGCTTCAAGAAAAACTTGCGATGCCAATGGATAAAGTTGTTTCATTTGGAGGGTAATATCTAGCGTTCCTAATATATTGTTCCTTCATGTGACTCTAGAAAATGTCATGAAAAATTTTACATATTGTACAGCCTATGAAACTAGTGCTAGATTAAGCATTAGCTATACATCACCCTAATTTTTTTAAGTTAAAGCTTAAGGCAAAATGTGCTTTACAGGTGTGTCCCTAGTAAAGCACTAGAACACACTATGCGGCATGCTAAATTGCTTTTTGATGATCAAAATTCATGACCTGTTCCTAGCATTTAGGAAACAAATTCGGCAGGGAGATGTGCCTGCCTTTCAAACAGGCTGTTCGTAGGCAGTTTCTGCTCACAAGACATGAGAAAATGATACTTTTAAAGTTACATTTCAGTATCAGCTATATATGAAATTTAGTGTGTCAAAGAAAACTTAATTTCTTTGGATCCTACAGGTAATGAGGATTCAGGGGAAGGAAAGATGCAGAGTCTGAAGAAAAAAAACAACCATAAAACATGCAAATAGCCTAAATAGTCAGTTTCCTGTTCCTCTATTTTATTTCGCATAGGTAAAGAGGAAATAACCTGTTCTGCTTAATGTTGCCTATTGCTTCCTGTTAGAAGATCCTTTTAGCAGAGATTCTTTGCTAAATCAAGACTTCTGAGTTGAAGTTCCTATTTTTTTCCTCATTTCTTGCCTTCCACTCTCCTTGCTCAAGAAAAGAATTTCCGGAAAATTAATTCAGTTGTTCCAAAACTTAATTCAAGATTTTCAAGACTGAATCTTTTCAAGGTTGAATTAAGGTAAAATGTATTATTTGCTTTTGTTAAAATGACTGGATTCAGCTGCCAACTGAGCTGCTGAGGAGGGTGATCTTTTGAGAAGCTACTGGATGTAAAAAATGAAAGCAGAACTAGCAAACATTTCTGCTGACACCCAGGCAGTCTGGCAGAGAAGATGGAAAATGCTGTACCAAAGCTCAGACAAGTTGGGGGGCAGGCAGAGACAGAGTCTCTGGATAATAAGAATATTCTCTCTATTCATCCTAATGATTATTTTTAAATGGCAGGAAATTTTAATATGCACTTGTAATTCAGCAAGGGAAAGGGCTGCTCTGTAGAGGTATCAGTGTGACAACGTGTTATACAAACCTTTGCTATCCTTGCTGTTATAAATGACTTTTATAAGTGTATCTACTGTAATTAAAAAGATACTTTGAGATTCTGAGCAAGACGACTCCGGTTGAATTGTAAAAGGCACCTAATACCCTTTAAAATCAATGACAGTGAGGTATTTACAACTTCTTCCAATTCACAATTGTGTCCCACCCTAATTAGTCCTAAAATTATGTCAAGGGAACAGACAAAGATTTAATTTCAGCTTATATTAGAACTAAATAAGTAACATAACTACTATTTTCAGATATGTTTGTTCCCTTTGTTCATTGTGCCAATATATAGCTCAGCTAAGCCTTAGGATTAAAGTCAGTGATCCATGATACTAATTAGCAGATTTATAAATCATTCTGTATGATCAAGCCATTCATAATTTTCCTGTCATATACGGGAAGGCATGTGCAGTTGCCAGAAATGTATTACAAGCGTAACGAAAACAAATAGTTCAAAATGCTGAGAAATCAAACAAAGTCTTATTAAAAATAACTTCAGTCATGGATCCAAAAAAGTAATTATTTGCACAGTTCCTATACCCCACCACACCTGAAAATTAGGTAATGTTTAACATATGTCAGATTGTAGGCCCAAACCCAAAGTCAATTGTTGAAGTCTTTGCCCTGGAGGAAACCCATAAATCAGACAGGATATGAGAAATGGCGACTGACTAACGCTGCTCAAGGATCAGGACAGGCAGAGTTGCTTCTAGCTGGTAAACTTGGCAAAGTGCGCGCGAGTTGGTCAAAGGCGCGCTGTAAAAGTGGCCTCCCCGCTCACGGCGTAGATGTCATGGTACGTACGTGCACTTGTGTACAGAGAAACGATCAGGCTTTAGAGCAAGGTTTGGATTTCTTTTGAGGGGAAAAAAAAATAAAGAAAAAAATTACTAACTCTTGCTGAAATTCAGCCTGTTGAGTTTGAAACAGTGCTCCAGGGGTAAGTTCATGAAAGGGCTGAAATATTTAAAACAGTTTCAGTGGGATTTTTTTGCAGTTGTTCTCTGTGGTTCTCACTTTGAAGCTAGTGACCATCAATGTTGGAAATGTTAGATTGCTTTTGAGACGAAGATTGAAAGAGAAAACTTTACTCAGCGCTCATTAGACCACATCTGGAGTACCGTGTCCTGCTTTGGGGCTTCAGGGCAAGAAAGATGTTAACAGACTAGAGCGAGTTCAGCTGAGGGCCACCGGGATGATCGGGGCACTGGGGCAGGTGCCCGAGGGACCTGGGCTCCTTCAGCCTGGAAGAGCAGCAGCCCTGGAGGATCCCATAGCCGCCAGTGCCTACAAGGAAGCCACTGAGGAAATGCCACCAGCCTCCTTAAGGAGGTGCATGGCAGGAGAAGGAGAGACCGTGGGCATAAATGCAACAGGGCAGGTTCCCATTTGACACAGAAAAATGTATTTTACTATGACAGTCAAGCATCGGACCAGACGTGCCGTGTGGTCTCCATCCTTGGAGGAGGCCGAGATGGAGAAAGCCTTGAGCAGTGTGGGGTCAGTTCAGACTGGGGACTGCTTTGTGTGGGAGGATGACGTCCCAAAGTACTTTCCAGCCTGAAAGGCTCTCTGATCCTGAATGAGGATGGCGGAAGAAAAAGGGGGAGAGCAAGTAAGGGGTCAAAAAAAAAAAAAGACTAGTAAAACTTAGGTACCTTGCTAAAACCAAATAGTTTGATCTGTTTATTTTACTTAGTAACCAAAAGTACAGGGTGACATAATTGATTCTGACCACGACAATCCCCAGGCTACCACAAAAATTGTAGCTCAACAAAGTTTTGCAGTACGTAATGTCGTAACGCCTTGCACTTGTGCAGAACTCCTATCCAGTGATCTCCAGCCCTGTACAAACTTGACTAACGAAGACTCAGCGCAGTCCTTTGAGGCAAAGGATATATTGCTGCTAATTTCATTTCTGCAGATGCAGCTTGCAGAAAGTTATTTTGACTGAAGTTGTGCTGGGTTTGACTGTAAATTTTTGTGGGGTCAGGGGAACTGGAACAGATCAAGTGTACTGAGAGCACAACGATGGTCAGCTCTCCACTGAGCAGCCATGGAGTGTATTTCTTTTTCTGCCTGCCCTGCCACAGCTGATACATTGACGTTGAGCCCTGCTTTACTGGTGAATGAGCAGTGGATGCAAAGTGTGGGTCTCTCGGCTTCCAGCCCGTTGTCCTTGCAGTTGGAAATAATGGGTATAACCTCATCTTATTTCCCACTGATGCTTGACACAGCCTGGCCAGCGCTGTGTGGAAGAGAAAGAATTAAGTCTCCTTTTCCTTTGGAGTCACAGAAAGGAACCAGTGCAGTTTAGCCTGCAGAAAGTTAACGCCAGACCACATTACCTAGATGTGGGCTTTTCCTCTAAGAACAGCTTGTGCATTACTCAGGCAACAACAGGTGAATTGTTTTTAAATTGCCTTGATACAGTTTTGCCGTTATTCACACATAGCGTCTATCCACACTTGCTGTGTAACAAAGAAATCTACTTCAAATACCAGTAGTTTAAGAATTTATAATCTCATGGTCTGTTTAGGTCATTTTGTGTCTATCGAATTACTGTAGCATCTCTTTACATCATGACAGATTTTTTAACCACTTTGGGAAGTCTTTTGGTTGCCTAGATCTGAGACCGGTGTACCCATCTCCACACAGAAAAACCAGTATTGTGAAAAAAAGCATAAAGTAGTTACAAAATGTCTTCTGTTTAGCTATGAAAAGCCTTTAGGTACTTTATTAATATTTGCCTGATAAACACAACAGTTTGAAACTTACCTCACTCGGCTTTCTGGTTAGGCTTAAAGGAAAAGTCAAAGAAAGAGATACTCCTGATTCATCCCCTGCAAAAGCAATGGGTGCATCATCACAGGTTTTTCTCTGCTGGCAAGCTCAGCCCCTATGTAATCTACCGAAATTAAGAGACACACAACCCCAGTAGGTGTTCCCCACCATTCACAGATACAGATCCCTGCAGGCAGCCATGTGAGTTCACCTAAGAGAGCACTGAGGTTTGGTTTTGGTTTAGTTTTTGCCTTTTAGCAAGTTTGACTTTATTAGGGGGAGGTATCATTAGATGAGCTAATAAGGTTGGAAGAAACAAACAGTTCTCCTGGGTGCACAGTCTGTTCTCAGATGCCAAGGCTGATGATGGAGGTCAAGGTTAAAGCAGAAAAGTGAAAAGTGACGGACTGAAGAGCAGCGCTTTTTTGATCCTCATTTAAAATGCACAGAAGGCAATACCAGCCTTGGTGTTTGCTTGAGTTAAGGACATAATGCTATTCGCCTCTCCTCTTGCCCCAAGCAGGAGAAAATACGGGCCGTGTTTCGGCTTAGGTCTCATGGACAGAACTGCTAATGTGATTTCAGAGTCTGGGTGATTCTGAACTTGTTAAAGTTACCTTGCAGTCAAATTTCAGCTTTGTCAAACATTAAATTAAAATTATCTTGATACTTGGCCTGGAAATGACTTAAAGATGAACACAGAATCCATTGGCTTTATTTTTTGAAGACTAAGACTGGCTTTAAACGTGTAGCTGTGTAGATACAGGGTGAACACAGCTCCATTTCCTGCTGCTCCTTCTTCTGGCTAACTTCAGGCAGATTGCTTCTTCTGAAGCTGGATCAGCCCTAAGTAGGCAGCACATGGAGCTGAAATTCGCTGTTCCACACCTCAAGTTAGTTTCCTAACCGCCAGCCTATTATATTCCACTCATGCTGGAAAATAAAACCTCAAATGAGCCATGTCCAATTTGGCTGTGACTAAATGAAATTTAATTAGAAATATTTCAGCTAGCACTGTTCATTGAACAATAATGCTGTGTAACCAGACTGTGAAATTATTAAATGCTTGCTGTGTCCCTAAACAGACAATGGAAAGGTGAATAAAATCCGTTAGTTGCTCTTTGGTTTCCCCAGTCAGCTTCCATTCCCTAAAAACTAAGTGGTTTGTGCAAGTTTTTTCTTAGGTCTGCAACTACCTTTTTAGAATGTAGCATATGTGCTCGTACGTTGTCCGAGTTATTTTTGTAGTCCTCCTAGAGTATGGAAAGAAACCGAACATTTCGTACACTTTCAGAACCTCATTTATTTTATAGATGTGTTGTGATTTGCCTCATAGAAGGGTGTAATCCACCAAAGTCAATGTAACAGCCCTCAAACCTTACAAAACAGTCTTAAGCCCCAGTAAAACCAGGCTGGTGGTTTCTGTGGGTGGGCTGGCTGGAGCCTGTGCTGGTGCAAAGGGGGCAGAAGTCTTTGGGGCTACCCCAGCCGAGAGCTGTAGCTGCATTCCCATCTCATCCTTTCCTTCCCCTTGCTTGCCTGATTATTAGGCTCAGCCTCGGGCCCTTGAGAAAAACCGTCATTCTCAGCACAAGATCATGGTGCGGTACTCTCGCAGGGAACGTTTCCATCTGGTGTCAGCAATTCCTGTTGTCCCAACTGTTGGAGCAATTCATATTTTCCGGACACATGGGTGGCAGGATTTTCTGTGGCTGATTTCTTTTGTCTCTTTAAACACTCGTTCTTCATTGCGAGCCTCATGGGCAGCGGGCTCTCCAGCCAAAGCGCGTAAACATGGAGGGGGGCTTTTCCACTAGTAAGCTTTTTACAATAGATGTCTATTATTCAAAATAAGGAAGGCAGTTTTATAAGGCCTGCGAGTGCACATTTCCCAGTCTGCTGCTTCTTAAATTACCAGGAATGCAAAAATAACCAATAGTTTGACCTCTTAAATCACAAATTGGATAGGCTTACCATTAAAGGACATTGTAAATGTGTTTCCCATTATTTAGTTCATTTGGTGTGTTCAGCAGTGAGCTTTTGGATGTTTGGGGTTTTTTTTAATTCTTTACAGATATCATTTGATAACTTTCTTTCCTGGAGTTTGATTAGGTCCTCTGGACCTACAATAAGAGAAACTGAAGACTTTATAATGAAGGTTGGGTGGAGTTATAATCATAATATTCTTGCTATAAAAACTAATGGGTGCATATTATTAAGTATGTGTATAAGGAACATAATAGAGACCTTCATAAATAAGATCTATCTATCTTTTATATTTGGTGACTGGAGACAAAGATTATACCAGAGAACTGTCCCAAATTGAGGCATGCTGTGTACAGTTTACCAGAGATTGCTTTTCTGCCTAGGAAGGAAAAAAAATTCTGGGAAATTTGTGCAGAGGGTGGGATCTGTAAAAATTCCACGTGTTGGTCTGTACTTGTTCCCATTGAAATTGGTGATAACATCGTGCACTCTTTGTGGAAGTCCTGTCTAGGCAATGTAAGCACGTATCTTTTTAGTGCATCCTGTAAAGTTCCTATCTGTCATCCTTGTATCTCTTCTCATTTTTTATTCATTGATTAAGTTTTATCTTTTAGTAGATCTCCATAACTTGTGATTAGCTTTTTAAGAAGCAGAGGTCCATTCATTGCAGACATTTCAGTATAGAAGTAATGGAAGTGAGGGCAATGCTCTGGTTTTACAAGGTGTAAGAAGCTTTTTATAAGAGCGTTTACAAAATTTTTCTGTTTGACACTGGGCTTGTTTGGAAATATTTTCATTGTTTTTATCTTTTAAATCTTTTTGGTACTTTTATTTTAGTATTTTCCTATCTGCAACTGTAATAAATTGCAAATAGAACAGGAAGGGGTTTTACTGGAGGAAAAAAGTTCAAAATATTTTATTAAAATAAAATTCCTGTACTTCATTTCAGATTAATCAGGCTCTATATAAGGAGAGGAAATGTGTGTCCTGTAAGTCATATCTGTATTTGGGGTATGAGTTGGGAGAAATTAAGTGGCTGCGTATTGCTCAAACTGCGGTAGGCTTGGTCCATAGGTAGACTGTGATCGCATTTTGACTGTAATCAGCTAGGCTCTGTTCCTGCAAAAACTCAAGTAGTTGCCTTTGGTTAGTTAGACGTGTGCTAAAACATTTGCAGAGTTGGAACCTGCTGTGATACTTGACTTTCTTGCATTCGTGTGTTGGCTGAGGGTGTAAGTATGAGGTTTCCAACTGACAAGGAGAGTCACCTTCCTTACCATCGCACCTCTCCTACGGAGGAGATGCAGTCAGCAGCTCTTCTGTGACTGACAGGCTTGGAAGGAGATAGGTGGCTCCATCACAGCCATGACTATGCTTTAAAAACATTTAAGTCATATAGCTTAATTGCTGGACAGTTGGCTAGAAGGACATCAGTGCAAAAGGTGACCTTCTGTTAGCCGACCGGGCTCTGAAAGCCCAGTGCATAGGAGTGTATGCAAAATTAAGTCCTGATCTCAAAGGCTGAGAACAGTTTACCTTTATTTTTCATCTGGGGGGCATATAATGTGGCCTGCTCTCAGGCAGAGGAAATGAAAGAGAGATGAGAGAGACAACTGGAAGTGCAGGTGGTTTTACTGCTTTTGTGATGAAACTGTCTTCTGCCTTTGATTCCCTTAAGGGGAGCATGCAGTATGGCAAACCCCTACTTTATTTCAGTGCATGCGAAGGTAAAATGTGTTTCATTAAAATGAGCTTCTAAATGTGTTTCATTAAAATAAGATTTTGAGAAATACTTAGATGATGACGACAAGATTCTCAAAGATAGTTTAAAGAAACGTGCGTAGCATTTTGTGAACAGATAAAGTGTCATCTGTGATTCTTTGGCTATGTTGCCTGTAATATGCACTGTCATCCTCTGTTTAAAGTCTTATCAGTAAAGCATATAGAATAAAATCGTTAACAGTAACAGAACGTTGCTCTAAAATGGCTTTGTCTGTCGAATGAAAGGCAGGACCCCAGAAACAGATAGTATTTAACTGCAGCTGCTTTTAATGGAGATACGCAAGCAAAACTCACGTAATCGATGTTCCTACAGTTTTGTTGGGCTGTTTCTAACTTTTTTGACGTGAACATATTTCTAGAAGTTGTAGAGTAGATAAACCTAAAGGTTCAGGATTCCACTTTAAGTGGTCCCATAGGTTGAAAGGCTACTGATATCTCATGGCGTAGACAATTTCTATATGATCAGTCTGTGACCAATTCAGTCAAAGATACTGGACAGAGGAGGCAAATCTCTGAGGTGCATTGAGGAAAGAAGCTGGTTTTGTACATATATGACACAAATAAAAGTGTTTTGCTGTCACAACTTTTTCACTGGGTGTTCTCTATACGTTTTTAGTCAAGTAATTTGAATCTTCTATGAGTAATTCGTTTGGCCTGTTCGCCCTAGTTACTCAGTGTGTTCCCATTTCTTGAAGTACAGCAAAAGGCAGAACAAAAAGACAGTCTGTGACCCTAAGAATTTATCTTCTCTGCATAAGACAAGGAAAAACGTATGTACACAGTAGAGGAGAGTAATAAAAGAATATTTGTCTACAGGACAGCAAGTGATCTCAGCATGCAAGCAACTTAACCCTTGTCAGATTATTTTGGAAGAGCCATCTGTAAAAGAGGGATACGAGCCTTGTGATATGCATAAACTGAAATCCTGTGTAAATACCAAAGTTGCAGTGCAGCCTGGCTGTTCAGGTAATAAATCTTACTGGAACTTGGCCTGTAATAGCTCAGACAACGAGTAGAACTAGAGCTGGCAGCTGCTGAGGACGGGGTCTGTTGAAACTAACGACATATGGTTAATTAATGCCAGGTCTGTGCATTGATTCAAATTCATCACACAAGCCCATAGCTGTATTTATATTCAGATGTATTTATTGTTTTGAAACTATTTTCTCTGGATAAGATCACTGCCTATGGGAGCTTGCAACATATCTGTCTGCACCCATTTATATGACGTTCCAAAGAAGAAGGAAAGTTATGCATCGGGGTCCTCACCAGGCTGGTTTCCACACTGAAGGAAAATGGTAAGCAGTGAAAAACCAAATGTGCATATGTTGTTAAAACAAAATCAGATTTCATTAGGATATTGGCTAAATACTTATAGACATGTTTCTTTTTTTAAAAAAAAAAAAAAAGCCCTGGGTCAAATGCTGCAAAAAGAAGTAGGGGAATAAGAGAAGGGCCAGGGCTGGAATTTACAGTGAGAAGCCCTAAATAAAGGCATTGGGAATTAGGTTATTGCAGCATCCAGAAGAAGAACAAATGGAAATCAGTTTTTAGGGTCACAATGGGTAAGTGCACTTCAAAGCATGGAACTGATTACATGGAAAGAGTAAAACAGGCAGGCTGAGGGTTATCTGGTGAAGCAGGGAATTCCTGTTTCAGCCTGAGGAGATAATTTCTGATAATATCCCCGGTGACCTGGGAAGCTTCTCTGTCAGTGGAAATGACAAGAGGGGGGGTGAATGACCTATAGCATCACCTGCCTTTGCTTTCGGTAACAGATGCTAACGCACAGCATCTTGGTGGATAGAGGGAGGCGTAACTCACACTTTTGCCTCCCAAAGTGATTCCAGCCAAATATCTGTCATTATCAATACAGCTGTCACACTGATGCTTGTGGGTAAGAGCTAATGGTGGGTGTTCGTTTACTTTATGGAACTTGTGGGGTTTTATTGCTATAGTTTTTTTTAAAGAAACTACTCAACAATTCCCTTTATAGCCAAGCAGCACATTAGTGCATAGAGTAATAGTGCAATCAAATCCTTCTACGAGGCAGAGGAAAGCAATGCTTCTTTTTTCTAGGAATTTAGCAGCATCCAGTAATCACAGTGATATATGCTAGGTTCGTACGTTCTCCCAGGGAGAGAAGGCAAGGGAATAATAACAGATGCTAGGCTGGGTATCGGTCTCTTGTGATAATAAAAACAACATTGAAGGTTTCAAGTGGGGAAGGCCTAAATGCAGAAAGTGTTGGAAGATCTGGTTGAAGATTAGTCTTAAACCTCACGTGGGGGAAAGGGAGGTGAACTCTCTTCCATAAATCATCCGGATACTTAATTTGATATCAAACATGAACCTTAACATGTGTCATATAATCTGGTTTAATACACACGGGTCTTATTAAAATAGCGCGAGCCAAGGACTGTGCTGATTTACACAAGTTTGAGCAAGTCCTTTGCAAGGCAGAAAATGTACCTTAATTTAGAGTGCTTTCATTTAGAGATAGAACTTAGGATGTTTTTAGCAGTTCTAGTAGTTTTCCTCTTTGAGGGGCTGATCCAGTGCCTGTTAGTGTCGTCGGAAAGATTCCTATTGCTTCGCGAAGGGAGATTCATCCCCTGAGAGGCAGGCGGTTGTCTGAGGCGTGGTGGTTAGGCAGGGAGAGAAGCACTGCCGGAGTAACTGTGGCCCTGAGTCCAAACCCGGAGCTGCTTTGGACTGGGGTATAAAGCTGGATGCTGTGAGCCCCTCTCTTTCCACTCCCCCTGCCTTTTTATTCCCCCCTTGCCTTTTTATCCCCCCCCCGTCTTTTTATTCCCCTCTGCTCCCCCCCCCGCTTTTCCCACCCTTTCTTCCCCCCCCCCTTTCTTTCCCCCCCCTTTCTTTTTTCCCCCCCTTTCTTTCCCCCCCCTTTCTTCCCCC
>JAVKLA010000007.1:31961614-32033425 GCA_034782735.1 Sagittarius serpentarius | reverse complement strand
AGC
This sequence comes from Sagittarius serpentarius, assembly GCA_034782735.1. Classification (NCBI taxonomy): domain Eukaryota; kingdom Metazoa; phylum Chordata; class Aves; order Accipitriformes; family Sagittariidae; genus Sagittarius; species Sagittarius serpentarius. The sequence goes on along the minus strand of JAVKLA010000007.1, from coordinate 32,033,422 downwards.
ATTTCAGACCAGACGTGAAGTTTTTGGTTCTGAGCGGGGAGAAATGGTTCAGGTTTAGAGTAAGCACACCAGTTAATGCTGTAGCTTCGTGTGACCGGTACCGAAGATCAGCAGCTTGAGCAGACCGTGACCATTGAATGAGGCTCGCTCAGTCGGGATTATCAGCCTTGCTTCTCCCACTCGTGCCCTCAGTGTGGGCTCCAGGCTCTGCTTCGTCAGCACATTGATAGTCACCACTAAAAGCACGCTCAAAAGATACCAGTAGTTACAGCGTGCTCAACAGGCTGACAGAGGAATGAAAATGCACACGGAAAGCAAGTAAATGAGGTGGGCTGATTTCTTGACAGACAAGTCAGCAGTGAAGTATGATTTGAAACATCAGCTAACAGGCAAGCCTTAAAAAAGCGAGCAGAGTAACTAAATCAAAGCAGACAGGGAGAATCCATTTTTATCTAACTGAACTTATATTGGTTTCACTGCAGTAATTTTGGTGTCGTTATCCACAATTTTTATGGTGTGAGTTAGGTCATACTTTAGTCCATTGTGAGGTGTGGTGTTCGGGGTTTTCTTCCAGTTAAATAGTTCAAAAGTATATTTGGGAAGCTAAACAAATAGATATGCAAAAAGATGTGAGAAACTTCTGAGTCAAAGAGGAGGAATCAATCTGCAAAATATTCTGAAGCACAAAATGCATGTAAAGTATTTGTGAAGATATATCAGTTCATAAAATAGTGTCTGTAACAGCTTAAAAACGAAGTGAAATCAAGGAATACAGGAACTGCAGGAATCCCTGCAGGAAGAGAATTGCTAGTTGCAGTTATATTTAGGAATTTTCAAGCTGCCCTGCTCCAGTCAAAGGACAGAAATAAACTTTTTTATACTCTGACATTTTACAGAATTCCTACAGGAATGCTTACTTAAGCAAGCAAACAAACAAAAAAAGATGATCCTTCTGGCACACTAGAAACATCTTTATCTGAGCTACGAGAAAAGATTCCTGAAGGAAACTGGAAATGACAAAGATCTTAATTTAAATGCAGGAAAATTCTTAACTTCTGTGACCGAGGCACAGGGAACTCAACACTTTTAAAAACCATTTCTGTCTTAAAAATATGGATGATTTATTGCCATTGTTAGACGTAAGGAAACTTTAATCTTCTGGGATACCAGATGAGTATTTCTGATTAATCAAAACAAATACATATAAGAATAAGCTTTTATCTGTACGATACACTTGATCAACAGTATCTTTGTCCTGTTTGAAGCTTCATTTTTTATTTTACTTCTTACATCTTGAAAGTATTTCAATCCTTTTTACAACTTTTTGTGGCACTGAGAGAGCTCTGTTTCCCAAGCGTTAATCATAGTGAATAATTTGTCTTGTGACAGGATATGATCCAACACTTAACCAAAGGAAGTGGTACAATTCCATTGAATTTAACTCCAATTGAATCAGGCTCAAGGTGCTGCAAAATTGAACCTTCAGCAAACACTTCACAGTGGCTTTTGAACTGGGAGAAAAAGAAGAGCTATATTCTGATATTTTCCTCCAGCAGAACAGTTTTCTTTACTCCGCGAAAAGTGACTTTAATGGGACTCTCCATAAAGCAAAGTGTTAACGTCAGGATTATGAGAGTCTCATAAATTTGATCAAAACTTACACAGAAAACAAAGGGGTTTTTTTTCAGAGTTATAACCAAGACTATAATTGTTCTACAAAAGGGTTTAGAACTGCTTTAATCAAATCCCTGGTTATTGCAGGGAGTCTCGCAAACATCATTGACGGGACTTGTGGGGTAATAATTTAGTGTGGTTCAGAAAAGCCTGAATGGTAGCATTTGGGTATAGCTAATTTTTCATAGTTTCTTTCTCTTTAAGTATTTTCATTGAAATGGTAACAAAAAGAAGTGTATTGTACTTAGCTGGAAGGTCACTGCCTCAAATAGCTGATTAAACAATCAGTATTTTCCACTGAAGGGACTGAAGATGAAAATGTCAGAACATCAGCGTAATATATTAGGACACGTTAATTTTAGAAACTTCATTTCCTTTGAGTTGGTAAAAAACAGGAGAAATTACAAGTTCTCCTAAGTAGGAGAGAATATTCATATAGTAGATTGACCTTTGAAGCAACACTGACGATTTAAAACAAATATAGGATGCATAGTTTCGTCAGGTGAAGGAGAAATACGGCAGGTGACTTTTTTCCTTAGCTCTACGGCTCTTTCATTCAACAGAGTGTGCTGCCTGCTCTCTTTTTCTGTCTGCATTCTTCACACCCTGTCCAAAAGATGTGCAAACTCATTCTCTTTAATTCCTTCTCAAATACTCTATTCAACGTCACCATGTGTAACTCCCCCCTCTAAATCAGTTTACCTGAGTGGCTTTGCAGGAGGGGTGGGACATGCCTGCATTTGTGGTTTAGAGACTCAATTTTTCTGAAAAAGCTTAACGCTTTTCCTTATCTGAAAGCAAAGCAATCATTACACAAGGCAAGATCAATGGAAGAACTTTGGTGAAAGCACAGAAAATACAGAAGTTTGTGAAAAGTAAAGTGAAAAGTAGATTGAGAAGTTATAAGAATATTTAAAACTTACATAGAAGTTCTCTCTTTTTAATAGAGGATTTGTAGTACACATTATTTCCAATACCTCACATTTGGCTTCTGGGAGGTGGTTTTGGTTTTGGGAGGGCTGCTAAGAGTCTTTTAGTAATTACTGTCTTTATTATATGAAGCTCAGCAACTGATGAAGTCTTGTGTAGCGAAGATTATATATGAATATGAAATTATATGATAGCTAACAGTTGTAATTAAAGCTCAGTATTTTTTTTTTTGCTTCCATTCTGCAGTTAAACATAAAAAGAAAAAAACATGATGCTGAAGGTATTCTATTTTATGGTGGCTGTCAGAGGACAATAAACCTTGCAGATTTCATTTCACCGTGGATTCTTTTTTTCATGCTGATTGTGTACCCAGGTAAGTCTATTCAGGGGAGTAGTTCTTAATTTTTGTGAGTGTAAACACCTGGAGAAACAGATCCACTGAATAATGTTTCGGCTCCCCTAGAACTCATTTCATTGGTGACAGAGTTTATCTTATCTGGATGATTAAATACACTGAAATAGAAAAAGAATAAATACTATTGATTGAGGGGGAGAAAACATCTATATAGTAAAAGTACAAGTTGATCTCATTTGAGCTGACTGTTATGGTTATTGTTACAGAATACCTTGCACAGGGGTTTGATTTGTATAGAAATTCTGCATTTTCCTGACTGTGAAAATGGGCAATTAACTTCTAAATATATAGCTCGTTCCTTGTATTTTGAAAGGAGCGATCACGTGCTTAATTTAATGTCCGTGCTTGGTTGCACTACACCCATGTACTTCAGTTGACTATAATTTTAAGCAGTCAGAAACATGTCTTAAAAATCCTTAATTTCAATATCTCACTGAAAGTGTGATCTGTAGGAAAAGATCTTTACTGGTTTATGTATGTGCTTTCTGTAAGTTCATTATGTTACAACTGTTACTTACCACCCTAAACATGCTGTTATGAAACTTGATAAAAATAGCAGAGAACAAACAGTCCAGTCTTTAAAGACACTCATTGTCATGACTGTAAAGGTTTTGTTTATAATTCCACAGAGTTACCATTTTGGATTTATTTCACAGCAATGCCGATTCAAACATGAAACATTCAAACCTCGCAATTCTTAGGCAAAATCTCATTAGTTAAGAAATTTTTGGCTACAAAATACATTAAATAGAAACACAAAATGTAAGATTATTTTTATATCGATTTTGATTGCTTGCTTCTTTGAGTCAATATGGATAGGTTTGTATTCTCAGGTATTCTTAAATCAGCATCTTCCTTACTGCACGTTTTCCATGGATATATAAGAACTGTTCATATACTTTTGGATTTTATGTGCAAAACCTCCTACAAACACACGCATTCATACGAAGAGAATAATGCACAATTTGTGGAGTCATACTGTAGAAGCCATTAAAAAACTGATGGTCCTTTTGGAAAAAAAAAATTGGGTACAAAATTTGCTAAGCATTAAAGAAAGTTACTCTGGAAGTGTAAGTTATAGGAAGGGGGAGAGAGAGAATTGCTGCTTGTGGATTTTTTTCTTAATTTGTATTCACAGTGTTGAAATATCTGTCAAGCATAAAAACTAGGTAACTCAGAAATTTTATAGCAGAGTAGTAATCTCATGGAATTTCTTTTAATAGTGCTGAAATTAAGGCATCTTAATGTTGACAGTAAAATCCTGCATATGGCATTTTAACTGAGATAATACATGCTAAATACAGATCTAAATAATTTTGTGGTTTTTAATATTTTCTGTTACACATAATCAAAATTTCCCCCCATAATTATACTCTTGAAGAATTACCTTCCTGTATATGCTTTTAAATGGTTGCTAGTTAGATTTAGATTTGTTACTTATACTCTACATGCTTTTTCTGAATTGTTTGTCTAAATTATATTAGATAGAGTTTTGTATCATCAGTGGGGTAAGCCATAGCATACATATATCATCAGTTCAGTATTAACAGTTATTTTATTGGGTTCAAAATTGTTCAGCTTGCAAGCTAGAGGATGTTAGGTTATTGCACAATTTTACTGTGAACGTGAGCCGCCAAAGTCTTTATCACATAAACCCATTGCACGCTTTCTGAGGCAGTGCTTCAGTCTCTTTTCCCACTTCAGCAACAATTTTATTCCTGCTTCTAATCCTACACCGAACCTCTGTTGGTGACTCATCATTGACGGAATTTTTATTTTGCTTAAAATTATCTTGTTGGGGGAATACTGTCAATTTACGTGAGCTTAAATTTTGACCGGTGGTTTATGTCCCAGTATTACTACTTTTGCTTGAGGCGTAGAATTGAGGACTAGAAAGGCCTCAGCCTGGCGGGGGGCGGGGCGGAAGGGAAGGAAGGGAACATTCCTATGCTAATTTGGACAAATACCTTGTCCATCTTTCTGCTTCTCTTATCTAACTTGCCAAAAATGTAATGGATAGCACTCAACGATCTCAAACTTTTTTCAAATCGCACCGTATTAGAACATTAATTTAAAAAAATGCAGCATTTAATCCATTTGGCCTCTGGATGTAGACTCAGCTAGCAGCTCTGCAGGCAGGACTTTGTCATGAAGCCTTCCTTTATGTACATTATGTTGAGGCGCAAATGAGGCTTTGCATAACCATCCATTGGCATACAGAGAGAGCTCACATCACAGCACAGAGCACTAAAATAATCTTTTCTCTAAACTTGGTAGGGCAGTAAAAAATATTTTTTTCTGTAGTTGCTTCTGCGTTGGAGGCGTTCGCAAATTTGGAACAAAAAGCTTCCTTAGGATTTGATCCAAACAGATAACAGATTATAATGTTGCTTAAAAAAAAAACCAAAGCCATTTGTAACACAGTTGCCAAGTTTGAGAAAGAGCCCAGTTAAACCTATTTAAGTCCTCTCTCATATATCATTAGAGATTTCCCATTCAAAATCTCTCCATTAATGTTATTTATGGACCATTCAAAGTAATATTATTTTATGTTTGGGGGAAATAAAACTTTGGGGATTAAATATTTTACTTGTCAGTGTTCATTCCAGTAAATGTATTTTTCCCTAGCTAAATCCTAGAGTTCTTAAGATAATAGGTTGCACTTGTAAATACTTGTATCTGTGACCCTGATCTCTCTTTTCTCATCAAAAACTAAATAGTTACGTTTCGCAAACGGGCCAGCCAGCCAACCTTTGCTGCATTGTCCCACCAGTTCTATTTTGGTTTTGCTGTAACCTAAAGCTGACATTTTGTAGCAAAATCAAGAACACAGCTATGAAGAATTGAATCTTGCTAGCAAGATGCTGGCTATGACTTTACGAAAGCAGAGATAAATTTGGTTCGGTTACATGCTGCTCACGCTTGATCAAATCCTGTTGGAGCACAGGTTCACCCATGGGTGGACTGGCAGTACTGAACGCAATTTCTCCTGGCCTTCGCAGATTTTAGAGTAACAGTGGCTGGCCCAGCTCCAGGAGCCATCATCTAGCTCAGTGTTTTTGTAGGGAAAATCAGCTTCTTCCAGCTCCAGCCCTTCCAGCCACTGGCACCTCTGCTAAGGATTAAGTCACAGTTTTGGTTGTGGTTTTTTGACTGTGATGTATAATGACTTGGTACGTCTGTCAGAGACATCCCGCACAGAAATGCGGGTGCTTGTGGTCCGTGGGACGTGAGCAGCAGCCTTTGTGTATCTGATGTATGTAAGAGTTATTGTAGATGCATGACACAGCCTTTGTACACGGAAATCATCCCTGCAGGGTGGTTCCAATGAGTCCAACAAATCCAGCCTGGGACTGAGTCTATTGCACGCCGTGTGGGGTTGATTTTGGTGTACAAGGAAGCTTAGCACACCTGGTGTGGGCTGTGCTCCTCGCACGTTGCAGGTTACCTGTGCATGAGCCACAGTGCTGGTCTGTACGTGAGCACTAGTGACTTCTTTAGGGCTGAGTATCGCAACCAAGACCCAGTCAGTCACCATTGTGCCTCCAGTTTCAAGCTTAATTTTTTGTCCATTCTGCAGTACTACACATTTATCAAATAACACATAATGAATGGGTCACAAAAGCATTTCCAAGCTACATGTGCAAGTAGAGGAAGATGACAGTTTCTGGCTGATACCCGTGATTAATCATACGATGCAAAGAACCTGTGTTCAAAACACAACAAATTGCTGGTTGCTTCATTGACGTGAAGTAGATCTGCGACAGTGCACAGTGCAGGAACAGAGAAATATAAATTCTGGATTGATTTTGTATTATGCAGGTTACCGGGAGGAAAAACTGTACTTGAGTTGGATAGGGATCTTTCATCTGTTATGTTACTATATATAAGACTTTTTTTTTTCCTTTGCATACTGTGAGTGTATTTTGCATCATGACATAATACATTTGTGTTGCTGGGGAAACATAATAATGTTATTTTCGTTGTCCTGGGAAACACAGAAACAACACCTGATAGTGGCCGTCATACCAGTTTGGACGGATGATTGTTTTCTCTTCTGTCCAACAAAATCTTCCATTCCCTGAAATAGCAGAGGTTCTTGTCATTATCATCATCATCTTTAAGTATCCGTTCACACAAAACGGGACAGGCAGTCCATGCATGAAAATATTCAGTCTCTGCAGTAAGGGCTTTTCAGTCTATGGCACTAGTCCAGCAAGTCACTTTTGCCCTTGCTTAACACCAAACCTGTGACAAGTCCCACTGAAATCAATGGGACTGCTCAAGTGCTTAATGTTCACTACATGCGCGAGTGCTTTGCTGCACTGATGCCGAACTAACCACTGACCGGCCCACAGTTCGGAACGAGGGTTCGAGAACTTGAGAAAGTTTGCGGCTTTTGATTTTTGTTTTAAAGTGTGGGAGGATGTATTAGCTATCTGTGAATTTCCAGGTTTCCAGCGACTCAGTTGTGAAGGGACATTTTATCTTTTGGGGGAAAAAAAGAGTTAGAGAGTAAAGTTGAGGGGCAACTGTACGCAGGGGAACTGGATGCCTTATACCGTGGGAATGTGTGTGTGTTTGTGGGGTTGTTGCAGTTGTTTTCTGGGTGTTTCAGCAAATGTTCGGCTTTTGTCTCTTCTGCTGCTCTCCCGTGAAAAGGAAAGCAACAGACTAACATTATTATTATGTTGTTCTGTTATCAGTGAAGCCCCATGTGTAATTTCTAGCTTTTTGACCACGTGCACAGTTATAGACAGGGCTCTGATTTTTGTCCCCTCTGTCTCCATAAAATCTGTTTTCACAGGATTGTGTGGCTGAATAATTATTTTATAAAGAAACTTAGATTAATTTTATAGTACTGCATGCAAATGTCAAATGTGTAAATATAGCTTCTCAGTAAAATCAGGTTCATGCTCTGTTACACGTGGTTAGAAAAAAAACTTCTTTACTTCCACCATAGGTTTGTGTCTTACACACTCTTGCTCCTATGTCCATATATACTCACTCCTGTTCATTCTCTTACGACCATATTTGAATGCCTGTGGCAAAAAGAAAAGCCAAGCATTTCAGCATGTAAGAATATCTTTAGTTTATATTTATATATGGACCAAAGTTCCTGGAAGAAACAGTTGATAGGTTCAAGTCCAGTATAATGATATATTTTGACTCCCTATAGATTGCTTAGCGCTGAAAGAAAAAATACCCTGGAATCCTGCTGACCTTTTTCCTGAAGGGCCTGACCCCATTTACTCCCAGTTACTGGCTCTATATAGCACTGTCAGTAAGAATAACTGCTCTTTATTCTGTGCAAAGCTTTGCAATTTACCCAAAGTACAATGTATGTGTGTGTGAGAGAGAAGCAGGCAGGGAGGGAGAAGGAGCAAAGAGGAGCAGCTGTACTTGTACTTCAAGAAATGGTTTCCTTTTCCTTCTGGAAGTCACTCCTTCCCTTATTATTGTTCTAGCATTCCTTTCCCCACAACCATTGTCATTTCTTGCTTACTCTAAGATATGCTGCGTGCGAAACGGAAGATGGACCGTGCAGTAGCCCAAGTGTAATTCTTGGAAAAAATGTTAAGTGTCTCTGAGGAGAAATATTTTTCATTAGAAATGATGTTCGGTGGGGCCTTCATTCAGGTAAACAGGCTGACAGGAAAGAAAGCAGAAAATGGAGAAAACGGTTAATAAAACCTGTAATTCTTACATATTTTGTCTGGTGGAGGAAGGGCATAGTTGTCTAATTCTTCATAGATGGCGTGGGTGTGGTGGACATTTCTGGCCTCGTTCTCGGTGGACGCGGTGTTGGGTGTCAATAGCATGCAGAGCAGCACATCTGCATTTTCTGGCCTGGGATAGTTTATTTCATTACTACATCCGTTTGGGGGGAGTAGAGAGAGAGTGAATCTGCTCCTTAGGGGAGGAAATCCAATGAAACACTTGTGCCAGAGTTGTTCTGTGCTCAGTGCACAAGCTACGTAATGCTCAAACCGTATAATGGGGAGCTGACTGCAGTTCTCTTCCATATTAAATTAATTTATGTAGGTTTCTTCATTAATGCATTTTAATTTTATGGTGTAAGGTTGGGAAAGTAATCTTCAGAGGAAGAGCAAAGGCATTCAGTAAAACCCAAGGATCTGCGCGATGCTCTGCTACCTCCGCGGCTGTGCAAAGGGTGTTCCAAGGGCACAGTGGAGGGGCTGCTGAGCCTTGCTGCCGGTGCTCCTGCAGAGTGGGGGGGCCTGCCCGGGCGCGATTCGGACCGCCTGAATTAAGGGCTTAGCTTCCTCCCAGGGCTGTCAGAAGCCCAGCTTCCTAATGTAAGTGCTTGGTTTAGATGCTTTGTAGGAAGTATGGATTCCTCTGATATTTCCGAGCTGAAGGTTTGTGTCTGAAACTGGTGGACCTACATGCGTCGTAAATCAGCTTAGCTCAGCATCAGGTTTGATTCTGGATGACGCTCCCTAGCGTGGACTGAGCAGTTTACCACCAAGGCTAAATTTATTGGTGGGTTTATGATGCATAGACGTAAGCGAAAATCCCGACAGCACTGAAGCTAGGGGCAAAATTATTGGGCTTCAATCTATGCTTCAGTTACACAAAGATGATTTTCATCTCCTGTTAACCTCAAGGCTCTTTGGGGCTCAAGTCCCTAGACAGTATTTACTCGCTCTTCCCTGCTGACTGTCAGGAACTCTTTCTGATTTGTTTTCTCTCTTTCATAGCTTAACATCTTTACTGTGCTGCCCCACTTTCAACTTATCAAGCACCAAGGAACTCTCTTTGTGTCATTCAGACCTCTCCTTGAAACAACTTTCTTCTGTGCAAAACTTTCACAGTTAGAACTGTTTCAGTCTGTAGTCTTATGCCCCTACCTCTTTGGGGTTTTTTTGCGTGTTTATCTAGCGAGTGAGATGTGACAGTAGTTTAGATTGTAGTGTCTTGAGACATAAGTCTTTATCTTGCCTCTGTTGAAATACTATTGTTACTTTTCTCTGCTCCTTTTATTTCTTGTTTCTTTGATTTTCCATAAAAGCAACCCTCGGTGTCAAATCGTGATGAAAACGAGCACATAATCTATAAAGAAATATTATCCAAAGAAAGGATTGATTTCCATTGCAATTGAAGGAAATCTTTAGTGTGGTGTAATGGGCATGAATCAAGATCCAAGATTTTTATGATCTATAAACTTTATAATAGTGATAGATGGTGTCAAAAATAGCATTTCATCCTCTATAACATTTTGCTTTTGTTTTTCTTTTCAAGTGGATGAAAAAATTGTAACATTGAAAACAATGTAAGCATAAAACTGAAAAAAAGTATCTTTTTAATAGATAACCAAAACATGATACACAGTTCTGAGCTGCTGCTTACGAGGTTAAGGTCAGAAAAGTTTGGTACTCGTATTTTGTTCACCGAAATTACTGCATATCTATATCATACTTAAGTGAGTGCTGGTACGTTCTTTGGCTTCATGAAAAGGTGTACTTCCCCTGTGGAGATTTATTTGTCCTTAAAGTCATGCAAATGAACAGTGCCTCTTGGGTAACTGATTTTAATCCAACTGTTACCTTATTCCCTTGTAAGGTTTCTCTCATCCCTGTTTCCTTCCACACTGCCAAGCAGCGTGTCCAGTAGAAGTGGACTTGTAGAACTACACAGTGCTGAGGATCTGATGGCCGCGTTTTAGGGGGCACAGAGTTACTTTGGATAAGCTCTAATTTGCTCCTGTAAACTGACAGGCCATTGGAGTACATCTGCCACCTTACTGTCATCCAAAAGGAAAGCAGGTTGTTCTCGGATGTGAACTGAAGCACGGGTAAGTGCTTCAAAAGCCCACTCCTGAGCCAGACCATGTAATGTATGTGTGTATGAAGACTATGCAGATACACACCCCTTTTTGCCTTAGAGAAATACTTTCTGGTAGGATTTCTTTACTTCTGTCCTGTCTTCCCCCCCCCCCCCCCCCCATCAAATTACTGTCATCTTACTCTCCCCTCATAGTTTTCTCTTTGATTTGTGATAACTTCTCTTTCCTGCTCTGCATAATTCCTTCGCTGGTCTTTCCTCAGCCCATTTGGGTTATCATAAAGCAAAAAAGGAAGCATTTGTTTGTAACATATGGCAAAAGAGACATGATCTGTTACGTCATTGTTGATCATGCAAACAAACATTTCTAGTCTGTAAACTGGTCTTCTCAATTATGTTTTTTAGAAAAGCATCTGTTTCCATTTTCACACGTTCATTGATTACTTTTTTTTTTTTTTGGTGTGCGCTGAAGATCACCATTAATGTGTACCAGAACTTGATTAGGTATTATATTGATGAAATACAATCAATTTACATGCACTGAAGTCTCATGGGCACTTGTTGAGGGCCAGGAGTTATTATTATGATAAAGAAGGTGGATGGGCTTGCTAGGTAAACAGGTATGAATACAAGAGACCCTAAAACTTTGCTGGATATATATTAAAATTTATGTAGTTTGGATAGTCTATAGTTTAACACAGTTTATTAAACTATAGTATATTTTATGTAAGTTATATAGTCTAAATGTGAGCACAATACAGAGCAAAAAGCAGATCTGCAATAAAATTTAATGGTGGTAAGCAAAGGGACAAGTTAAAATGAGCGAAAGCGTTATGATTTGCACATATAAAAGCGAAGTGATATGATCAATAATCAGGAGTGTGAAGGACACCTTAGGAAAGAGCTGTTGTGAAAAGAAAATTTAAGCAAACCGGTAGACCCCAGTGTCTCAAGCCTGAGACTGACAGGAGAGCTGCAGATTGTCTTCAAGTTTTCTCTGGTCTCTCCTCTACAAGCTCGTGTTGTCTTCTGTCCTTCCCATGAATTGGGAGTTAGTAAATGAAGTGTTATCTCACCCAAGAGAGAAGCAACCTGACATTATCTAAAATGAAGAGGAGGGGAGCCTGAATGAATTAATAGTGATGAGCTGAAGGCACGGTGCTTGCAAATGAGTTTAACAGTTGGGCTACTTAACAGCGTAGAAGTGTATTTATAGCAATGCAGCTAGAGGCATGATCACCTGGGGATTTAATGGATTTTTAGTCGCGGAAGCTTTCGCTGACAATAGGTTGGTCTGGATCAGGTACTTGTCTTGCAGGTAATACGGACTGTCAGAGGTAACTCGTTAGAGCGACAATGACCAGGCTTGCTAATTGGAGAGAAAGTTCGAACACGGCAAAGTGTGTGCCATCCTCCCATCTCAGGGTACCCATCTTCATGCTTTGGGTACCTCGCTGTGCTCCACCTAGTAGCCAGGAAGCAGCTATTAGCTTATCATTATAACTAAAATTAATATGGGATGAGAGTAAACAATACACTGTGGGACTCGTTATTTGTCTTCCAGATGCAGGGGGTGAAGAAAATATGGGAGTTACTGTTTACCTTACAATACTCGAATTCTGATGGCCACAGTCCAGGCCCTGAGTAATGGTTTTGAAATGCTGAGGACAGAAGTTAAACAGGCATCTAGATCCCAGGCCCCGCTAGGGAACCCCTGATTAGCACACGGAGGGTGAAAAGCAAGAGAAGCGCTGAAACTTGAAACCTGGCCAAGAGCATAAAACCCACAGGGCTTGTGGCTATTGCAGGTAATAGCAAAGGGACGGTGTCCATAGGAGGGTAAAAGAGACGGTTCAGGGAAGGGCACGTCAAGAAACCAGAAGACCGAGGAGTCGGATGGAGGGGTCTGGCATGAAAGCGTTTGCTGCGTATTTCCGTCATGGCTTAGGGAAGGCACGGTGACTGAGTGAGTAACGGATCTCCACTGAGGCTTGCCGATTCAGGCGCCTCGGTCATTGCTGCGTAGGACCGTGCGGAAGAACGGCGGTCGGTGCAAACGGAAGCCCTGAAAAGCCATAAGTGCCTGTTCAGAAAGCTAATGGGTAAGAACATTACAAAACCTGGCAAAAACTGCTGGGAGTTTGTTTTATAGCTTTATTGAAGGAAGTTTCCCAGGTTTCCAGAAAGCTGTGCTCTTCTTGTACTGTCTAATTTTTCATTATGCATCTTTCTTTTTTTAACTTATAAACTGAACAGAAACCAGAGGTTTCTCCAACAGTCTGACAAACTGTGGTGACTTTGGGGAAAAAGCTCTTTAGCATTCTAGTGATCTTTTGACTTCACCCCACATATTTGAAAAAGTAGGTTATTTTTAAGTTTCTACAGTAGAAGTATGTGCCAATAAGCATACCCCTGGCACAGCTGAGATCATCTGAGGCATTGCTATAATTACATTGCAAAGATTATCTGGATCTTGGTATAATTATTCAATTTAAAAACACCGTAGAGCAACAACATGCAGAAGTTTGGGACAAATGGAAGTCTGGGTTGTATTCGTTTTTTTAGCTTTGTAAGAAACCAAGTATTGTAGCTGTACTGTCTGAGTAGTAAGGAGAAATTCAAAGAGAAAAGATAGTAAACATCAGAAATGGAAGCATCTTATTAGGCCATGAGCGAAGAATTATAGCCGGTGCTTTGAGTATAGACAGCTCTCTCGTTTAAGTCAAACAACTAATGGTATGAATTTTCTCCATGGTGAGACCATGATACTTTCTGTCAGAGTTCAGCTTCAGAAAATATCTCATCATTGTCAAAAGTCATGGAGAGGAAGTTGCATTGCTTTTCTTCTTGCAAAGGTTTTGCTGATTGTGTTATTTATGAGAGACCAACCAAAGCCAGGCACAGTTTGCTGGACGCTGTACAAATGGTAGGGTAAGAGACAATCTCCCTGCCTTGAAGAGGTAGTATATAAATAGAAAAAAATGGGAAGGGAGAGGGTTAGTACATAGCTGTCAATGTTATGATGATAAATGACATGTTAATTCTCCCTTTTTGGCAGAGGAATATTATTGAGGGATTAGAAAGACAAGGAAAAGGGGAGATTTGTGGGAAACAATAAGGGAGGAGAGGAAGATAAGAATGGCAGCTGTGGAGCACAGCAGAGGTGAGGGGACTGAGATGAGAGTGTGGAACAATCTTGGATCAAGCAGCCAGTTGTCAAGGGCAGTCGAAGTCCAGTCAGAATCAAGAAAATATTTTCAGTATCGGTAGTCCCTGCTTTAGCTTTTTCTACAGCTGCTCTGCTGGCTTCAGTGCCTGGTTGTTGCCTCCTTGCAGGTTGGGGTTTTTGGGGGTTTTGGGGTTTTTTTTGCAAAGCTCACGTGGCTTGAGTCAGAGGAGATCACCTCTGTGGGGCAGACGTTGCCTTTGGCAAGCCCCCGGCACGGCATGCTGCAGGGCAGGGGAAGGGGCTGCGGCAGCCAGGACTCCCACCCTCTCCTCTCCTCTCCTTTCCTCCGGCCTGAGCCCTTGAGAAGCTGTTCTCCCAGCTGGAGTGAGAAAGCTCAAGGTTTTTAAGTGTACAGAAAGTATCTTGCACTTGAGTAAACAGTGAGGCGTGGTATGCAGGATTTTTATAATCAGTGTATTAGAAGCTTATCGGTAGGATTCAAATTCAAATTGCAATTCTGGAAGTATGTCTGCTAACGATACCACACGTGCAAGTGTCACGACAGCAATGTAACAATTACAGCAGTCATAAGAAGAATTTATTTAATGAAAATTGTTGGAAAGTTCAACTCAAAAGCCAGGAGAATTGCTAAAAAGTCAGCGCCTCTGAAAATCTGACTTGATTTGTCCTCGTTAGACATCTCAATCAAATGACAAATCAAAAGTGTCCCCCATTTCGGGACTGGCAGCTTAGAGCTTCTGAACACATATTCCTAAATCAAGTGTTTTGTCTCCACCAAGCACTTACCATGTGGAAATGAATCCTGGGAAGTTTGTTTATTTTCCGGGAACTGTAAATTCAGTTAAACATTTATAGCCATTTTAACGTGATCTCATTCAGAGGTAAGCTTAGTTCAACTTAATGCATATACAGGAAAAAATACAGTGGAAACCTAACCCTTGATATTTGATAATAAGGTTAAATTAATTTAAGTGCTTAAGTTTTTTGAAGTTCAAAATATGGATATTAGATTGTTGGATCTGTATTATGTTCTGGCTAAGAACATGCCTTGCTTGAGAACAGTGAAGTAGCATAAAGATCTTTCTTTATCCTATGTATTGTCTAGTATATTCCAAAAATTTTTATATATATTATGTTAAAGTGGCTGTCTTTCCCTTCACCAGTCAAAACCAATTCCAAAATATTGTTTCACAATTTGCATCACTAAATAGAGATTTTTGGAATTTGTCCTTGGTTTTCCTACCTCAGATGCATGTGAAAAACAATTAAAAGGGGTCTCTGAGGGACAAAACTAACAGAAGTATAACTATACTTTTTTGATAGAAATATGATGTCAATGTTTGAAAAATTTCAAAAGCAGTCAGAAGTTGTTTAAATTATATAGAAGCATGGTCCTTAAGACCTTTTGGTTTTTCCTTTTTTGGGGGGAAATGGGCTCGTTAACAGAAGCAAATAAAAAAGGGACAGTGGTTTTTAGTTTTTTCAGTGGAAAGAGAGATATAAACAGACGTATGATGGTACAGCTGATTAAAAAAAACCAAAAAAATGCTAATTCTGACATGACATTTTTATCTTGAGAACTGGGTGAATTACCTCAGGATTTGAAATGAACTGTAGATTTTGTCCCTCTGTACCTCTCTAGTGCTTTTAGGATTGTTTTGAAGACAGTGAAGGTAATGGACATACCCCTTGGCTGCAGAGAGTGAGGGGTGCTTCCAGATAAACTCTGTTATGGGTCCTGGACCTCACATTCCTCTGATACATAGACTTCTGCTAAGTGCCCTTAAAAAGGGAAAGTTTTGTAAACTCAGGAATAGGTAAGGGATAATATGCAAAAGCTCAGTTTCCCATTGCCACTGAAGCATAGGCTGGGTCCAGCGTTTGTCCCAGAGCTCCAGAGCCGGTCAGTAAATACCAGTACACCAAAGCTGGTGAGCAGAGGGAGTCAGACTTCCTAGAAAATACCTGAAAGGCCCTTCAGCCCCAGCATCGACCTTCCCATTTTGTGAGTCTGAAGACCACTTCACTTTCCACTGCAAAATCAACTAAACAGCAGAGAAAAAACTGTCCTGAGGCAAAGCAACTTTCCAAAAACTAAAAATCAAGCAAAGTAAATGAAAAAGATCCAAGAAACTTACCCTGAGCAGAAATCTTGCCCCTTCAAGGGAAGGAGTGATGTGATGGTTTGGTGAGACTTCTTTGATTTTAATGGTTTGGTATTGGCTAGTAAAGGAAAGACTGATAGTGTTAGGAAGGAAGGAGAGAAGTTCTTAGGGGAAAAAAAAAAAAAGCATGACAGTCATACAAAAGATGTTTCTGTGTCCAACTTGCCTTTTTGAAGGCTGGCATCATTTTATGGTCCAAAGCCGTATAGTGTTCACTTAATTCATGGGTGGCAAGTATTGGTTTCCTTTAGATCTCATTATATTTCAGATTATGTAATGAGTTCCTGTATTACAAAGCTTATTTTGACTTATTTCCTTTTCTTGAGTTGGTAGGTGAATGGCCCTTAATAACCACACAAATCAGCCTGGTGTGCAGAGCACCAAATAAGTGTCACAGCATCAGTCAACAGTGCCTGATGCGCCCAACATCCATGGGCTCGTGCAGAATCACACCCATATTGGGTCCGGCAGTGTCAGAGTTGTCCTTTGGTCTGAGCAAGGAGACACACGTCCATAAACTCTTCTACACGCGGCAGGTGCTTGCTCTTCCCCCCCGCCCCCAGGAGAAGTGAACAGCTCTACTGGGCTCTACCACTCAGCTTATCCATCACGTCTCCTTGAGGGCTGCCTAGTGTTGGCTATGGACGAAATCACTCCGCCTTTCCATGTGGGATGCACTGTGCTCCTGGGGGCCTGGTCAGGGTTTTTTATAAAACCACAGGTGCTCATGGCCTCTTCTTCCTTTCCCAAGGAGACCCCTCCTCATGGGCTGTGCGGGTGGCCGGGCTGCGTCACCTTGCTCAGCACGGTGTGGCTCGAGCTGACGTCTGTGGCCCAACTTACAGGGCCACACCAGTGTGCAAGCAGCTCCTTGGAGAGGCACCTGTCAGGAGGAAAGAATGCGTGCACCTCTCTAGCTTATTTCCACCTTGGGCCTCATGATAACAACACAAGGATTGCTGGTTGGATCAGAGTTGAGCCAAGCTGGGATCTCTGCTTCCCTGGGCGTAGGTCCGAGACCACCAACCGCCGTGTGTGCAGAGCATTTTACCATCACATCACCAGGACAAGCTGGAGTCCATGTGGTCATGGCCAGACTTGGACCAGGGTGCTCCAGGTAAAAGGTCATGGGTTTTAAAACTGGCTCGACAAAGTGCCCTGTCCTTCCCTCCCCTTCCTTATTAACAGTTCTCTCTAGACCCTTCTCTCAAGCAACTCCGCTTCCTTAGCTGGCCAAAGCCCGCACCTGCCCTCGCTCCCCCTAGCAGGCAGCTTTTAGTTCACAGTCCTGAAGTCTCCCTTCCATCAGTCCAGGGTTAGGTTGCTGCATTTTCCAGGCAATAGATAAAAAAATAAGATTGACAAATGAGTTTAGCATGTGACCGTCACACGTCATTTATTAAAAAACAAACAAACAAACAAAAAAAAAAAACCTGGAAGGTCCATCTGCTGCTTGTTTGCTTGCCCATCTGGGAGATGGAATTTAAATTACCATATTGCTTTAGGAGCAGTTTGTAATCCTAGTATAGCGAAGTCATACATTTTTCATGGGATGGGAACAGCAGATAATAAGAGTTTCTGCAGTTAGCATGTGTGATGTTAGCATCAAGTGTGATGGCAAGATACACTTTAAAGTATTGTCGTAGATGGAAACAAGCAGCCACAGAAACAGCCGTTCTACCTTCCTGGGAGAAGACACTGAAGAACTGCCATCGTCTTGCTTTCCTTTGCAGGGTGGGTATCTTCCCAGATACCCACAGCTTGATTCACATTCTCGCTGAAAAGATGGAATAACTTCCCAGGCTCACCTCTGTACAGAGGATGAGGTTTTTCACTCTTGGTTTAGTACGGTATTTTTCTAGCATCTTTTTGGTTGTATTCAGGTGGGTGTTGGCCTCTTTTCTCAAGTAACTAGCGATAGGACGAGAGGAAATGGCCTCAAGTTGCGCCAGGGGAGGTTTAGGTTGGATATTAGGAAAAATTTCTTTACTGAAAGAGTGGTCAAACATTGGAACAGGCCGCCTAGGGAAGCGGTGGAGGAGGTGTTCAAAAAATGTGTCGACATGGCACTTCAGGGCATGGTTTAGTGGGCATGGTGGTGTTGACAGTTGGACTTGATGATCTTGGAGGTCTTTTCCAACCTTAACGATTTTATCATTCTGTGATTTGCAAACACCTAATTTTTGTCGTACTTACTGACAACAGGCATACTTTCTAGCTTAAGCTCTCTGAACATGGGGGTTTCATGGACCACAAGGTAAAAACTTCTGGAATGTGAGGCAGGATGACGCTATATTTTTGTTTTGCTTTAGGAATCGTTAACAGAATAATCCCATCTGATGTTTGTGTTTCCAATTATATATGGTAGTAAAAATAGTAAAGATAATAGACCTTTAGCTGTGAACTAGGATGCTCTTGTGTTAAGTGCTGTACGAATACAGAACAAAAAGTCAGTCCCAGCACCAAACAGTTGAGGCTTCAAGCACAGAGAGATGGCCGCAGGCTGTGGGAGGGGAATGGGTAAA
Organism: Sagittarius serpentarius; assembly: GCA_034782735.1. Taxonomy (NCBI): domain Eukaryota; kingdom Metazoa; phylum Chordata; class Aves; order Accipitriformes; family Sagittariidae; genus Sagittarius; species Sagittarius serpentarius. Next base: position 32,014,714 of record JAVKLA010000007.1, on the reverse strand, counting down.
ACAAAACTACAGGGCCGTGCTGGTGGTTCAGCTGCTGTCAAAGATGCTTGCGGGTGTCCTGGTTGTTTACGGGGAGTCTCTTCCAGAAACAAAGGGTTAATGAGAGTGAAAACTCTGGTTGAAAATTTAATGAGCAGTCAGTGATGGGGGCATCATCGGGCAGGGTGCCAGAGCCAAAAGGAGGGAGAAGTGCTCGGGAAGGCATGAGAGATGCCCCCCGAGGGCCAAGGCAGCTCTGTACCCTGTCAGGGGTATGAAGAACAGAACAAGAACCAGATGCAATGAGAGGCAGTTTGTGAAGTGTTGATTAGAGGGCTACAAAACCTGCACCACGCTCGGGTTAGCCAGGGGAAGCTTAAATTATGGATAGTGATAGATCTTTAAATACTGATCTTTGGCAGTATTTGACCCACTCTTCTCTTCCTGCTGTCCATACGCTGCTGAAACCCCTCCCTTCTGTGCACTAAGGGTACAATTCATCTTCTCTCTGCTTACCCATCTGAAAGCTATAGGTCTGACGTGAACTCAGTGTCGAAGCACTACCTTTACTCAGTGAAGAAACAGAGGCAAGCAGCGGGCAGTCATCTACAGAAGCAGGCTCTAACATGGGGCGGATGAATTATTTTCCCAGTGTCTCTTGCCTGTATGACTGATCTTGTCATGACGCCTAACCTTCAGACAGCAAAAATTATCTGAAAGGGATCCTGCGCCAGGTCTCCTCCTAAATCGCTTATCAAGTACCTATACATTTCTGAAGCATTAAAAATAACAGCTTTTAAAAAGTGGTAAACTTCAAGCTCCCAGGGGTACCTAAAACTACTGTGTCTGGAGATAACTTATTTTCTGACCCTCGTACCAAACAGAAGAAGGAAAGTTACAATCCATTTCTCATTGCCAGTGTTGCCCTCCTAAGAACTGGAAACCATTTCTGTGATGGGAGCTTAGACAGAGAGGAGTCTACAGTTCTTCCTGTGACCTGAGGAAATTTTCTAAATATAAATGTTGCAGTACTATTTTTTGCAAAAAAGATGCAGCTCCGATAATGAATACTTTGTTTGTATAAAATGTATTTTTATCTAGGGCTGACCAAACATAAAAATCCATGATCAAAAATGTTTTCTACCCCCAAATAGAAGCAGTGAAAGAAAACAAAAAAATCTTTTCCACAGGTTTTCCCACCAGCATTTATTTGTCTCCACAGGTACTAACTTAAATGTCAGCAAAGCTGATATGAGCATTTAACTGCTGATCCCTTCAGTTTGTCCCAAAATCCCAGCTTCACCAGTTTCCCTAGATGCAAAAGACTCAGATGTCCCCAGCCGTCGAAATCCTCCTGCTACCTCTCTTCAGCTATTCTGTAATGCTAATATGTGCTTTCAGCAAAAAGAACCATGATACAAAGGCTGGTGAGGAGATTGAAATGTGGGTGGCTTTCAGTGTAGAAGTAGCTTGATGGGGAGAAATTAATAGGTACTAGATATCCTCTTCATCTGGCAGAAAAAAAAATAAAATTCAAATAAAAACAAATGGGGATAAGCCAGATGTATTTAAATATGGAGCAAGCAACCTTCTCTCTTGGTGACTTCAAATTGAGATGACTTTGAGGGAAGTATTATTTGACATCACGTGCATGTTGTGCTATAGGAAATTGTTCTGTGACTGTTTAAAAGGGCTAAGTAGGTAAAATACAGTAGTTTACTATGCACACGAGTATTATGATGACCTACTCTTTCTTTCTGACATGAAGAATTTTAAATTCTTGTGTCAGATTGCCTTCTGTCAACCTCTTGTTACTTTATAGCACTTCATCATCATCTTCAATGTAATTTTCTGTCTAAAAGAGTCAATAAACCCTCGATCCCTGAACCAATCCTCTTTATTCTCCTCCATGAATCTTTTCCTGCGATGTTGTTACTGCTGATCTCTGAAGCCTCTTCAGTTCTGCATTGAGTGTTTTCTGGTTTTGGTTTTATTTTTCAGGAAAGGTGACCTGTGCCACATGGTGACACAAGGACATTTGATAACATTGCTGACGTGCTGCACCTCAGCTGCTGCCGCCGACTTCTATAGGACTTTCTGCCTATTGGATCATTGGTAAATCAGCCTCTGTGTACTCAAAAGTGTTTATGTTTCAGAGATGTATTTTAGGAAATCCTTACACTGTTCTGAAAGAAACGGGAATTTTAACATTTATTTCAAACTGTTGCAAAGTTCATCTCACTTTTCCTTGACAGTTTGTCTACGCAATTTGTTAGTGCTCAGTAGGTATCAGAAACAACCACTCAGTTCTACTTTCTTCTACATTTCATGCAATTACTTTGATTTAAATTCTGCAGTTGGGCAGTTAGAAGTGGAATATTCCTGAAACAGTCTGAAAATTCTAGCAGTCTATTTTTTTTGAAAGGCAGAAATGAGAATTAATAACCAAAAATAAAATTAGATTTGAACTCTTGGATGAAAACTAATCTCCTGTGTTGTTTCTAGAACCTGTAAAATTACTCCGATAACACAGCTGAGGAGCTCATTAAATACATGCTTGGTCATGTACTAATGAACCTCTTTGTTCAGGTGGGGAAGACTGACAAGGAAGTTGACCCAGATGGAGAAGACACCAGGGAAGTTGACCCTTATTAAAGGTAAGATGCAACTTTAGTAATTCCATTTTTTTGTTAAAATGTTTGCATGCAAAGCAAGATTTCTTCATAAGTATCTTCCTGTTTGCTTATTCAGAGAGGCTGTGTTACCAGTGGTGATAACGGTCATCAATACATAAATTATATGGCCAGATTTATGGCACCGTGATGGGAATTGCCTGTTTCTAACCAGTTGTCTTCAGTGAGTAATTATCACAACACACCCAGGGTGAAATCCTATTGCTGTAAAAGCCGAAATGTATACGGCAGTGCAAAATATGTACCCTGATGACAATATTACTGTCTTGGTGTCCCTCAAGCATTCAGGTGAGCTGTACTAAAGCGCTTACATATATTTGGTTTGAATCATTAAGATAGTCCCTGTACAGTATGAGTGCTAAATGATAGCACTGTGTCATGGGTGACAATCATCTTCAGCTTTAAAACTTCAGGGGGGAAAACTTCTTCATTTGATTTCTTCTGCTTTTTGAAGATGTACTTATTCTGTGCATTGCACAATATGGTATGTAATTGCAATTGTATAACCATACATTTCTACAAGAGCTTTTAATAAGAGAATCTCAAAATGTCTGAAAGTTGGTACTAGAATATACATAATTCTGGATTCTGCTTCAAACCTTCTGAACCTTTTGAATATATGTTTTGAGCTGCAAATCTCATGAAAATAGGCTCTGCAATGGGAATTATTATTGTAAGATTCTATTTGTTGTCAGGCTGGAGATACTATGAGAATTGTATTTTGGCATTTCCACATCTGACTATGCCAGAACTAAAAATCCAGAGGTGCAGAGAAATGACAATTAAGCTGATAAATTCATAGGTTTTGACACATTTTGAGTATCACTGGATGCTATAGTAGCAGAGGGAAGGCCTCTTGCTTCACGGTTCTTTACAGTCATCCTGATGAATTTCTAATGGAGATCATTTATGACTTGCAGACTGTTCCTCCCATAAACATTGATCTCCTCACAGGTTAGAAGGAAGCTCCAGGATAAAGAGCACTGGCTTTCAAGTAATTAAAAAGCTTTAATAACTTAATCCAGTAGTTCTCCAAACTTAACGTAACATTGCCAGTTAACATTGTGCTGCATTGGGAAAGGCAGTATCACCCTCTTCTGAACTTAACTCAATAGAAGACTTAAGTGTTATTTGAAACAGAAGAGTTAACAGTTCTTTGAGAGTACATACATGAGGATTTTCTTTTATTGTCTGTTATTCTAAAGAAGGATTGCCACAATATCCATAACTGCTCAGATAGCAAGACAAAGACACTGCCCAGATAATTTTGAGGTGGATTTTTCTAAAGCTTTTGGTGGTCATTGGATTCATTAATGTGATGTATTCCAAAATTTCTGGCAAATATCTTCCAGAACCATGTCATTCATTACTTCGTATGTATCTATATATGTTGATGGCTCCACTGAAAATTACTGTCATTAATGAAAGAAACAATATCTGTGAGCCCTATACTTATTCGAATACTTGATTAATAGTTGATTTTTAAAAAAATGTTTGCAAGCCTATCGAGTGAATATTGATGAATAACATACTCTCAGAAATAGAGAATAGCTTATAAGGAACACAAAACAGCAATATGCATGCCATAGCAACCACACAGGTATACATTTCTGATTTGTTGACTGCTCTTTGGCCAATTTTGATAATAGCAGTGCAGAATTATAGTATGAGTTTTGCCAAAGATTCAAAGACTAAGAATTGTGTCAGGAAATCTTTTTGTGTTAATTATGTATTTTTCCTCCTCTTTTTCTAAATAGTTTGTTCCTAAAAAAAAAAAAAAAAAAGAAAAAAAAAGGCCTATGCTTAAAACATTAATTTCCTCTAAAAGATTATTTCCTCTGCTTCAGGAACCTGGCATGCAGCAAACGACTTCTAAATCAAGCTGCAAGCCGGTACTGTAAAAAACAAAAGAGTTTATTGGTACCAGACATTCGTAAATAAGTAATTGACACTCATGCTATAACAATAAGCAATTCCAAAGAAAACAGGGAGCTGCCAGAATAAACAAGTTTGCAGTGAGCTCCATCCAATGCTGTATATCCGTCAGGGTCAGTCCCACCAGTGGTGGTCAAAATAATAGCTCTGGGACCAGCTGGAGTTCTGCAACGCAGCAGCCATCTCCTGCTTTTGTCTCCTCCTTCCTTCCCCGCAGTCTTCCACTGGGATCCCTGGGCACGGGCAGGCTGCGAGCTATAGCGGTGTTGTCTGAACGATGTGTCTGAGGGTTGGTGACAAATCCAAAGCCTCTGGAATTACTGGGATTTGGATACACAGAGGACCAAGGCGAGAGGCATGCTGCTGCCAGGGGAACATAGGCTCAACACTTCAGCTTCTGAGGGACCCGAATCACTCAGCCAGGCCTCCCCGCTTTGGGTCAGTGCTGTGGGGATGCGGCTCAGGAACAGAGGGAACACGTTCGCCCTTCCTCCGTTCTTGGTAATTGGGTGGGGTACGACGAACATTCACACTTTTTTGCAATAGCATCTAATTAAACCTTGGGATAGATTTCCCCCTCTTGCTGCCATTTCAAGCTTCTGGACCGGCTCCGTGGAGTCCACCCTCCCCACCCCCATCACTCCCTTTCTCTGTGCGTTCTCCTTAGCGCCTGCCCTGCTGCCTTAGGCAGGTCTGTAAAAAGCTGGCAGAGCCGTAAGGAAAGAAGGGGCTGCAGCGGGCATTTGCCGCATTCCAGCAACTGACAACAGTCGCACAAAGTTGAAGGCAAAACGTGAGGTAAGAATGGGTGTAGGGTCTGTGTTGAACTGTAAGCACTCCTTGGTAGCGGTGGGCCTGTTAAAAACCGTATTAGATAATAAGGCCCTGGAGCAGAAAGTTTCTGTCCATCTCTGTGAAACGTTATGATTTAAATGAGGGAGCGCAGACCTCTGGACTAACTCTGTTCCTTCACTCCTGTCTAATGCAGAAAGGTGCCGTACATCAGACTGGTGAGCTAGGTAAGAAAGCATAACTTTATTATAAGAAGTGTGACTTAAAAACAAAATTAAGGATGGCGTTGTGTGGAGCGAAACTGTGCCTAGTGCAAAAAAATAACTAACTGCATTCCCTTTGTCAGGGGCTACGGGTGAGGTGGTTTTGTTTTGGGTGGGTGGGGGGTTGTGTCCCCCCGCCCCCTGTGGACAGTTATTTTCAGGCCACTTGACTGACAATCCAAAGAGCTAGGTGTCTTTATTTTTTGTAAATGTGGTCTTATTGTCTACATAACTCTTCTCACAACTAAGTTTTTGAAAGTTAGAGGATAGATCTCGAGACTCTCGAAAGCCTTGGCTTAGAGTATCTGCTATATGTGTTTCTGCTGGCTTTGACCTTCAGGATATCTTCTTTTAAATGGCTTTGCTAGAAGTGAAAAAAATACAAATTTTCTTTGATAGCATTTACCTTTCCTAGTGGGGGTGATGATGCAGGGCTCTGAAGCAAAAAGCAGAGAGGGCTGGTGACAAGGAACAGTTTAAGAATGTCTCAGCCTCAGCCCAATGAGTTCATGGTGTTTGGTGAGGGTTTTTTTGCCGTTGTTGAGACAATGAGCAGGAAAGTCAGACTATGCAGAAGATGGCTTGAATTCTGGTGAATTGTGGTTTAGGTGTCAGATGCTGGATGTGTGCTGCTGAAAGCGTTGTTAGATAAACGTACAAATCTAGTTTAACTGCTTTCATTAAAATAATGTTTAAAATCATAAATACTATGGGTTACAAACAACATAAGAGAAAGCAAATAGTACAGTAATAGATACGCACCCACATTTATACTGTAAATCAAATACACACTGTTATAGAGTAGAAATCCATTATTTTTAGGAAAGTTAATAAGTATTTCCAAAGAGATGTTGTATTGCTGAGGCAATTCTAGGCTCATAGGAAGAGTATTTGAATTGTTCAGCAATAATCTCTTCAGTACTTGTGTCATGACAGCAGATTTCTGAAATGTTACTGAGCCAAAGTCACTCTTAATTCCCTTGATGAGTGACACAGTGAGTGAGAGCCATTATCCCCAAATTTAGCCGTTCTTTTATTCTCAAAATGATGTATATTTATTTCCCAAAAATATTAACTGAATGGCTTCTAAACAATGAAACCAGTCTTGCGAAACTGCTTGCATGCTATTCAGTTCAGCTATGTTGCTCAGTATTTGTGGTGTGCAACGAACGGCCTGTGCCTATTGTTTTTGTTCCCAGATTAAACCTCTGAAGGTTTTGGCAGACTCTTCAACCTCTGTTGAAGTCATTGGGCTCTGAAGATGCTCACAACTTTATTAAGTTGCTGTTAAAAGTGTTGGAATTTTCAAAGGCCTACCCACCAAATATTGCAAATAACAAACAGTAGCAAAACCTTTTCATTTTGTACAAACAAACACTAGTGCGACTTGGAGACCGTTCCATCCTCCAAATGTACATCTGTTCGAGCAAAGGGTTACCAGAAACAAGTAACAAGGATATTGAGACCATTGCTCAATAAGCACAGCCATTATTTTGCAATATTTATTGAGCTCTGCAGGGGTTTTCCTGGGATCAGAACTTGGCTGGGTTTAGTAATATTTTCAGTTGTGTCATATGGCTTGTTTCATGTTATTAGAGCTGAATGCCATTATCTGCCATTTCAGAATTGCTAGTTATAGATCTTGCAGCGGTGCATTCGTATGCTGTAACCTATAGCAAAATGCCGTGTAATTTGAATACCAGCTTTTCTCCGGTATGTGTCACTATCCAGGGAACGTGCCCAGGCACCTTTCCTGTTTAACCTGATTGATTGAACATTATGCAGCCAGTGCATTATTTTCAAAACTTAGTCTTGAGTGTTTAGGTGTAAACTGTCCCAAAAGAAGCATATAGGTAGTTGCCACTTACTTACTTAAACCAGTTTTACAGAAATGATGCATGGGGCTTTTACAATGACCTTCATGTGTTTTATCAAAACTCAGCCTACATAGTGCTTTGAGACACAAGTACAGTCAGATGCTTTTTCTTGTACAGCTAAAATATATGTGTGGGGTTTTTTTTCAATAGATTTGCATATCTTTCCAGAAAGGACTAATCTTCTTAAGCAGCAGATAAGAAAAAGAATATGGGTAAAATAGTTGGGGAGGAATGGGAAAGGACATTTAATATATTTAATCTTATTATACATTTTTCTACATTAAAGTCAACAGGCTGCAAATATATTCTGCTACAAAGCTTTGTGTAAGAAATATCTCTATAAGAAAATACATCTCATTAAACATTTCCTGTAAATAAATTATCCCAAATAACTATGTTTTGCAAGAGGAAAACGGGGGGGGGGGGTAGGCCTATGATAAGAAGAGCTAAAAATTGCTGAGCGCCCCATTCTGCACACACACCCCCCTGCTCACGCTGGGTGTCATTTTCTTTTATACATAGTCACAATGAGAGCAATAGAGCTCCTCTGTCGAGTATGTGCTGTGTCACTGTAAATAACACTTGCAAAATTGGTTCCTGTACTTCTTTCTTTAATGTCTTGAAATTATGCTATTTATTTTGGAGCCTTATTCCTGTTTTGCTTACACTGGAAAAACGCTGAAATAAGTAGAGTTGCAACGATAGGACTGCAAGATAAAACTCTGGCTGAGACTATTAAAAACAGAAGACCCTGTCTCTGAGCAGTCCCTCTAGGTCAGTAAGAACTAACTCCAGTAGAGGAAACAGGTGTGTGAAATACTCTTCTTATTTAGACCCTTATGAAAGATAAAGGCAATGTAGCTGAGGTCTGTGTTCTAATTAGGAAGTCTGAGTCAAGTGGTATAGCTAAGATACAGCCTTAAAAGAGCCACTGGTGGAAAAAGGTGTCAGGTATGGGTGACGTGGTCTTCAAAGTTAAACTTACATACTGGTCTGCCCACGTTGTTCAGAACTGAGTAAACAGAAGAGTCCCTTGTATTACAAAACATGAAAACGGGTAAATTATAAATGGGTAATTACAACTTAGCAGTAGGTCAATTATAGAATCAAACTTCTTTAAAGAAATATCAGTCTCTTTACCACTGTCTATACAAAGGAATACTTGCAAATAAGTAAAACGAAAAAAGTTTGAAAAGACCTGGGAGACAAGTCAAGGGATAGAGACTGTCCTTTTTTTAACCAGTACACAAACACTGTAGAGCTGTCAGCTGTTTCCACAGTCCGTGTAGTTCCATCGCTCCTGGCTGGACAGTCCAGACTGAGAGGACATCAGGTTCAGGCTGAATACATGCTGGAGGCTGAGTATGCCGTGACATCGCATGATGTTTGTTTAACAAGTCATTTGCAGTCATACCATCTTCTTACATCCTTTTCTGCAGAAGAAGAGGTGCTCACAAGAGCCAGGCTCCTTTTTCTTTGCTGCCTCTAAGAAACAAATCAGTTATACTTCTGCAGAGTGCCCTCAGTAGCCTGTTGCTACTAATAAAATGTAAAAATTTGAGTTTGTAGCTGTACGCTCCAAACACCTTAACAAATGTCTACATCATCTGTTGTAACAGCAACAGTGAAACGCCTTCATAGCTCTTCGTGTTAGGCACTTCAACACTCTGCTATTTCATTTGGAAATGTATATAATGCAAGTATGCTTAGGCAAGGAAAGTATATTTAGGACTAATGAGCATCTGCCTGTATATAATTCTGCATTCAGCATGCACATATTTGCTTCATCTGTTCAACCCAATGTATACTAGCAGTAAATGGAGGCAAATACAAGCAATTAAGTGCCATAACTATGACATTGAACTACATAAAGCATTTCAATTTACCTATGTATAGGAAACAAAACCCTGCCTAAATGCCTCCTCTTAAAGAAACTGCTGCTCCCTTGAAATTGTGAGATGGCAAGTTTTCAACTCTTTCTTGAGGGCCTGCAAAACATAGCACTCTTGTCCTGCAGGAGTGCTTGCTTTGCTGAAGTGTCAGCCCTGAATGACAAGGGCATGTGGACATTCACAGTAACTTTATTTCCGTTTCTCACACCTGCAATGTGGCCAATGTGTTGACAGATGAATCTTCCTGGCATGCACTGCTTCCTATAGGACTACAATGTATACAATTTATTTAGCAGTCATTACCATGCTGGAAACCCACTGTAGCCCTAACACTGAACCCCTGAAACACCGTGGGACAAACACAGCAAGGTAAGTGACATTAATTTCCACTGTACTTGTTTGCGTACTAGCATTTCCCACAAACTGTAGCAGTTATTTACAGAAGAGCTGCACAGGAGGAGAACGCCAGCTGCACTTGTGTTTACCACCAGCTCAAAAAGAAATGCATTTGGTGCGACTTCTACTCCTACCCTAACTGTTACTTTAGCCATTCCATTTTCATTTGCAGTCCTCATTTCCCACCATGCCATAATGCATTAAATACATAAAGCCACAGTCACTTAATACTGTCTTCCCAATCCTCATTCAGATTTTCTGGCACACGTGAAGTCTCGATTTAGAAGAGGAGGTCGCATCCTTCCATACTTTGCAAGACAGCCCCTTGGCACAGTCACATCGTTGGAAAATCTCCAGTCCATGGGACCCCTTCTTGCGCTGTTTGGTGCACACCTCCCCCTGATGCAACACAGGCTTGCAAATTTTGGTCCAGAAATGGCGAGCACAGCAGTGTCCCTCAATACAGTCTGATGACCGTAGGCAGGGATCGCCTTCATGTCCTAAAAAGAGCAACGACACTATTTTACCTCATGGGAAAATGTGAAAGTACAGATTCAATGCAGACTGATGCAAATGAAGCTCAGAAAAAAGGGAGGTGATATTTCCATCTGTGGCTAGTTGAAGGATCTCAACACAAGGGAAGATATGAATTAGGAAGGTTCAAGGATGTAAGTAACGAGACCTGCCATAAGACGTAGTAAGGAGAAATTCAGCTACACGAGTGTAAACAGAATTACAAGTCCTTAATTACGTGACTGTTACAAGAGAAGGATATGTGCAATCTTGCACAACTGAAAAATGGATTGTCAGTCCCCCTCTGATACAGAGAAGAAAGCAGATGCTATTTCAATCACAGGAACTGCTGGTTGGTGTTACATCACTTTTTGAGTCATGCTGTGAATTCTCACGATACACATTCACTTCCTGTGAAATTACTGCCTATTTCTGGTTTGCATTGCTGTATCTTAACAGCAGTAACATGGTTCATAACATGAAGGAACAAAGCAGTGTAGTGCAAATGTGATCTTACCTTTGATGTGTGACAGCTTGGAGCGCGGCCTCCCTAGGTTTTGCCATCCCAAATCCTTGCTAGCGTAGTGACCATTCTTCTTGTTGCGTGGCCCTTCTAGAGCAGGGATGTGAGGTGTAAGGATGCTTTCGGTTACTGGTATGCAAATACCTGCGAGGAAAAGACAGTCAGTCAAAGATTTGAACAAGAGGAAAAACAACTGAGACACATACGCAGACCAGGATCAGGACCAGGACCATGAAAGTGCTGGGGCTTGGCCTCGGTGATGCTCAGCTCTAATCACACCTCTGTCCCTGATCCCTGCCACCTAACTTCACGGCAGGTCTGCTTCACTTACTGTCAGACAGTCTCACTGTCACTCTGGCTGTATGGTCTGAGCACTTGGAGACGGCCTCACAGACATCTCTCTCCAAGTCTCCAGAGGAGAGTATGGGAATGCAAACAGTATGGTTATAACCCCACCACGAGGGAGAGTAGATCAAGGATTCCGTAAGTCTCTTGCTTCATTAAAAATATGGGTTCTGTGCAGTCCTCCAGGAATCAAACCACATTGAAGGTAGTGCTGTGATTTCAGTCAGCAGCAGCATTTTTGGGTTTCCCCACCCCAAAATGGGAAAAAGTCTGGTAGCCTTAAACATAGAAGTACTATTAAAGAAAACAAAGTGGAGTGGAATGAAGTAGAAAATGAAGTTTTCTTCACTTAGCAAAAGCAGCACAGTCACCCAGAAAAAATACTGTTGCTGGGATCACTCAGAGAAATAGATGCTATCAAACGCTGATTTTACAGAGGAAAACCAAGAAATGACTGATGTACCATTGTTGCAGCGGTTCCCAGGGCAGCACATGCCATCTCTGTGGCAACGCTTCTTCTTCCTCCGGCACATCATGCATGCAGACGTTGCTTGATGAGGACTGTGACAGTATCGCCCAACTTCACATTCCTTGTCGTTGGTACAAGGATAGGCCTGGTGGGTAAAAGAAAGGTTTACAGTGAAGCACAGCACTCCTTTGTACAAGGCATGTATGCAGCACATTAAAAAAAATATATATATACGAAAACAAAACTAAAAACCCCACCACTGAAACCCCCAAACGAAGAAACCGACAGTTGAGATAGATACCATTCACGGGGGCCAGGAGGTGCTGATAGGGATGTTTCACTGCAGCCATATAGCAGTCTTTAACTTCACGCTGCTGGTGAAGACGTATCTGCTTAAAGAATCACTGAGATACAACCAGCTCCCTGGTGGTTTCATCTTTTCTTGCCTTAAACATATGTTGGCACAAGAGAACTCATATTTTTGTGGGTTCAGGCCTCTGATTCATAGACAAGAGCTTAAAACTCCACAGCGATGAGTAAACAGAGCCATAAACCTCCTCTCAGTCAGTAAAAACCCTGAAACACACCCTCCAATAGGCAACATTTTAATTTAAACTCCAAGGAGGCATTTTCCTTTGATAGTTGTCAAACACATTGATGGATAGTAAGTTCACTGTTCTCACAGTGGACATCTACACCACACAGGTACAAGCTTCTTTCCAATTGCACCACTCCCTACTGGCCCAAACCAGCTGGGCTCCTTGGAAGTGAACAAACATCACTGGTCAGCATTTCACTTTGATAACCTTTACTTCACTTACCGGCTTAGTATACTCCTTAAACTTGCCACCTGCTAAACCACACCCTACGGTATGCAGCATGGAATATATCACAGAGCACAAACTGTCTTGCACGTATAATTCCCTGCAAGCAGAGACACACGTATACAATTCTCTTATATTCATCAAACCCGGCATTATCTTACAGGAAAACTGACTTTTAAAAAGGGGGTGTAAAAGCACTGTATGCTCCCATAAAGAAGAGAAAGAAAAGTTTATTCCTACAAAAGGAAAAAACATGAGGCTTTAAGGAGAAATAACAACACACTGCCACATTCCAGGATCCTTTCTGCCGACTCCCACACAGCTACAACTATGCTCTCTGTCTGCATCCAATTTTGCGGCCTATTAAACTAATCATAATTTTTTTCATTCCTCACAATTATACTTGAGGAATTTGTTTAGATAAAGAGATGAGAATAAATTCTGCGCACTTTCTGGAAAATTATGCTTATGCTTCCTCAACAACTTTTCTCCAGCACTTTAAATAAACCAAAGTATTGCTTTTACTGTTTTCAAAATTACTCTTGCAATTAATTATTCACCACAAACAAAAAGCTCAACTAACTAATTTTCAGTGTAGGCTGATTACTTTTCTAATTTTAAATCACGGCTTTATTATATTGTTCTCATAAAAGAAAAACTTGGAAGCTGTTGAGGATTTGCTCTGAAAATTGTTCTTTTTGATGGAGAACTTTTGTTTCTCTGTCTTTGTGCCATTCTGTTGAGAATCACAGAAGAAACAAGAGATCTGATAATAAAACCCAGCAAGGTTCTCTAGTGCCATTAGTGCGAGGGGGAACCATGCCATTTCCCACGTGATTTCATGAGTTTTCTTTGTCAAAATTTACTTTACAGTACCAAAAGTGCTGGCTGGATATTTCCCAAGCACTGCTGCCCCATTACTTCTGCCCTCTGAATATGTATCTTTGAAGAATGATTCCGGAGTGCAGCTGTTTGGAGTAACCTGACATATGTGTAAGTCTTTTTCCCTTAAGAATAAACATTTCCTCTTGAGCTCATCCTCAAGAGGGTGAATATCAAAGAAGGACAGATCTTTCAGCTAGGACTAGCAATAAGAGACAAATGCTAGCACTCACCTGTTTTGTACTCTTAAGGCATAAGTGGATTCCACCTATTCTAGTAAAGCAGAATTAAAGTGCTGTCCCCTAAACCTCATCACTCCTTTCCCTCATTTTTCCAGAAAGAAATCACTAACACTGACTTACGATTTATGATATAGTTACCATAAAACTAAGGCTTCCCTGACTTAAGTGAGACCTTACTAACTAAGGATCTTACAATGCAGAAAAGCGATTTTATATAGACCTGTGCATGCTTATACTGAGTTTGGAAAACACTAATATTGCTAGCTGGGGGAAATGCAAATACAAAACAGATGGACTAGCTAAAACCTGGAGATGAAGGCATTTTAGACCCTTGTCTGTCATCAAGACCTTCATAACCGCGTCTTTTTTCCGATATGGGCATGTGGTATACACCTGCAACTTGTCAGCAAGAAGCCTACTTGCAGTTTTCTTTTGGTTTCTCAAATAGCTTTAAAAAAAAACAGTTCCCTGATCCTGAATGGTGCTAATGAATGCTCTCACATACCATATCTAGCAACTGTTTTACTTTTGGCTTTTAGGCTGAGTGACATGTAAAAGATATTTTAAGACATGCATCTAATTGCCAACTCTCAGCTCTGTGTTTAAGAATGGCAAAAGTAACAAAAGACAATTTTGACATTAAAAATTGCCAAGGAAAGAGATGTAACTCAGCCTTTAGTCCCACTCTAGAGCCCCATCCTAAATAAAGACGATGCTTTCAAAATGAAAAAATAAGCCAAAACATTGGCCTACCTAACGCAAATGACTGCAGAATATAAAAAAATAACTTTGTGTTACACGTAGCTCAGACAACAACTGGCAAGCCTGTTCAAAACCCCAAAAGACCAGCTGCCAGCCAGCTATATGAAAAACCTTCTTGCAAACGCCTGATGCCATCAATTGCCTTGATCTTTCTTCCAAAACCACCATCTATTTGATATCCTAGCTATCAATCACAGGGAGCTTGAAATAAAAATGCCTACATAGCCTTCTGTCTGTCTCCTAGTCACTAGACAGTCATCGGAATAACTCCTGCTCCCAGCAAAGTAATTTCTATTGTCACGCAGCATTCAGTATTAAAACACAAAACCAAAACAAAATAACGTAGTGTGTACATAGCCTTGGCTAACAGGAGCGAAAATGTGTTCATAATTGTCCCATTGTTGGCAGTAGCTGAGCCAACTGAGGTATAAACACGTACATATTTTTAAAATAAAGGATAAAGAAAACATACTTGTAAAATGTACACGCTAACAATTGTCTATGCATGAGTCAAGGTTTTCAAAATCTCCTACACCACAGTGCCTGAAACACAGTCTTTATGTTTAGAGAATTGCAGAGAACATTTCCTATCTACAACGCAAAGACACAGATCAGTCCCAGATGGAGAGGGAAAAAGCAAGCTGTAAACCAGCTCTACTTCCCCAGCAATGATAACTAATTCTACAAGGCACATCATCCCTTCACATTCTTCAGCTATACATATCATTTTCTGGTCGTAAATCTCTATCCACTAAACACAGCTTTGATATTATGGGAAACCAGATGAAACTGAGATAAAATATGTAGCACTCCCTGAAGCTGCATTTAAACAAACTTATTTAATTTTTTTAGTCCAGATTACAGGCGATCAAAGTCACCCATAGCATGACATAAACTAGATTCGCCTGTGATAATGAGTTGCGTTTTCAGAATGTGTTGTCTGATTAAGAGCATTGCTAGCTCAGATGTTTTCTCTTCAGTCATTCCAATTACTTTTTTATCCTTGTATAAAAGATACTGTTGAATGCGTGTCCAAAAATGTACAGCAAAGATATACTGGATTTTTTGCAATGTTGGAGGATTCAGGCTAGGTATTTAAATGGGTGCTGCTCATGCTGTGCCACGATGTCCCCTGCATCAGTTCACCAAGACTAACCTTTGCCAGCCAGGTCACAGCAACACGTAAATGTTAAACTTAACTTTTCTTTTTGAGAAAGAGAACATGAATCTCCTTTCCTGTCCTTCCTGAAGTTATATTCAAAATGCCAAGAGTGCAAGATAGAAATACATGATAGAAAATGATGCGGATGACAGAGGAGAACGTTGGGGATTTTTATACTTGAACAAGTCCTTCCAAAGTACTGAGGCTCTAAGTTTTGTGTTAACTTCATGGTGAGACTGAGGAAGGGACTAACTTTAACTTTTGTGACTAAGTGGCTAATGCCATTCCCTTGATTTGAGGAGCGCGCAGGAGTGAGGTTTATTTCCACATTCGTCTTCCCCTTTTGGCAAAGGAGATCTAACTTAGCACCTTTTCTCAGTGCGATGAGGTTTTCTTGATGTTTTTACGGGAGTCATTTGCTATCCCACATATTTTATATGGTCATCCTGAACCACAGTTTCACCACAAGCTGGAGCCATACGAAGTGGAGGGACTGTTGTGCTATGGAGTCAGTCAGTCTGAGTCTCTCTGTCCGGCACTATAAAACGTAATGGAGAAGCACTCCAGGGGGAGAGTAAGACAGATGCTGTAATGTGCTGAAGGGTGAGCGAGTAGGCTGACAGCAGACACACTTTAGTGAGCTTTGGGAGATAAGGGCTTGAATTGCAGCATGGCCTCCAGCAAATATTTGAAGACAATACTCCCGGCCAGTGTCTTGGTCACCAGGCTCTCATTTGCTCATATTACGATGTCTCTTTTGGTTTTATGCTGAAGCTACTCCATGCTGTGCTAGCTATGTCAGGGAAAGGCAGGAAGAGCCACTGTCATTTTTACCTAGGCTGTGTCATCACTTATCCAGCACAAGCAGTCCTAGACACTGCTGGCTTCAATGCTGAGAGGAGCTGTGCCTAAATAAGTGAGTGATTTGGTGGAACAGATATCGGTAGTGTCTCGCCCAGAAGCAGTTATCTTTTTTTTTAAAAACACATCATAAAGCCCAAGTGTAGCGTCGATCCTGGCAGGCAGTCATGGCTACTACCACTCCCAGCAGAAGAAACAGCATGGAGGTTATTCATTACCAGTTTACTGTCAATGTTGAGCAGCACTCAAGAAGAGAACTAAAGTCTCATGTACCACATAAATGACAATATCCCTGCGGTTTACTGGACTGGACACTCAGCCAGCTTCTGTCACATACAATCATCCCGTGATGGTACTCAGGACTGAGCTGAAGACCAGGAGAAAAGCCACAGCCAGAAAGTAAAAGCACCGCAGAGCTACCAGGTCAACCCTTCGTCACTCTCTCACCGGGCAACAGGCAGTAGCTGTTGCAAAGGTGAGACAAGTGGCTCAAGAAAATGGACATATACATTATCCCAGGAATGGTCTTGCTTCCTAGGTATCAGTGTGTTAGAAATCAGATTTAGGCTACTACTCAGTCTTGTACGTACAGAATCCCTAGCTATTAATATCCTATGCAAATGCCTGTGCCACTAGGTTATGCTATCACATCCAGCAGAAATGCCTTTTTCTGCTGTCAAAAGACTTCTCTTTTATATCACACCTACAAAACCCTTTTATATTCACACCATGCCTGTGAGACAACTTACCACAAATGAATTGGTACTGCAACTCAGTCTATTACTCACTTGTTACTTAGAGAAAATAACATTTTTCCTTATTTCATTTAATCATACTTCCATAAATTTGAAAACAATGACTGTAAAGGAGCTGGAAGCTGACCTCTCTTCAGCCAGTGTGCTAACTAGATAATCAATACTGTCCTGAACTATAGGCAAGAGGACAGAGTTTCCACCCTCCACATAAGAGATGAACAATAGAGCTTGTTTGACCTTTTGTCTCAGGACTGAGCACATTGCTTAATATTCCACAGCCATCAGGCGCAATCAAGCAACCAACTGGCTCAATCACGGTGAGAGCCTCTCCTTCCTGCCCTTCTTCGGACAGGACAGAACTATCTTTCTGCGCAAGGACTGGGTCCCCGTAGAGCAAACATATGAAATAGCCACAGGGGTGCTAGGTCTGCTTTTGCTTTTCCCTCTGTCTGAGGAATTGGTTAATCCAAAGTAAAAGCATGCCAATAAATTAGGAAATGCAAACGTATGCTTTAACCAAATAGCCTGCTGTCAAGACTAATTACAAAGAATGCAAGTCATTGTTTGGCTCCTTGGTTGGGCCTGATTCTCAGTTGGGATCTCACGTTTGTTTTGGCTTTTAGCAGATCAACATTGGTGGGACAGTTGCACGCAACATGTGGCCTGTAGAGCTAGGTGAATACGTCACGCGTGGGATTTGTCCCACTCGCCTCTCTGGGGACAGAATGAAGAGCCTCTCTGTGAAAGTCAAGGAGAAGACCTAACACGTTCTCACAGGATACAAACCTTTGTAACAATGGAAATAAGAGCTCTTCATTCAGAACCACATAAATGTGATAAAGCAAAATGGAGGGGGTTAAGGGGGGAAGTCAAAGCTTTTTAACAGATGAACGAACAAACAAACAAACAAATCAAACTCCTAAATCTTTGTGGGTTGTTTTCTTCCCTGCAAGGCAATTAACTACTTTCTGATAGCTTCTCAACTCTATTCAGACAAATGCGTGTCTAACTGACAAACTTCAGCCTAGCTTTTTCCTAGCTGCTAAGCAAACATGTACATTAAGATGTGCATGGGAAATGACTGCCATTTACTACTGTTTTGTTTTTAATCCCAAATGAGAAAAGAGTTTATCAGCAGCCATCTGGAGCAATGCAGTTTTCCCACAGCACTGCTGATGTTGCTTTTTTCTATTCTTAGCTCAACACAAGCATAGATGATAGCGAGGGACCTCACTGTGCACAAGCAGAAAGCCATGGTTAATTTATCCCATGGAGGAAATCATGCTGTGCTCTCAGACAGCTCCAGACATGGATCCCGTCTCAGACTGATCTCACCAGAAACTCTCAACTCTCAGTGACTGCGGTGGCACAGACCATTCCCCAAAACAAAACTCACAGCAGTTGCAATAAAACAGATTTACTCCATTCAGTTGCCATGACAAGTTTAACGATTCAATTTTTCTCACCAAACCTCCTTCTCGTTAAGATAATACATCTCTGACCCACTTCTCTGCCAGACCCAGAGAGAAAAGCACCATTTTCCACCTCTAGATTAAGCACATGCACTTTCTTCTAGCAATAACTTATTTTTAACTCTTCAACTTAAAACAACACTGCTGTTCATGAGGTCTGATTCACATAGTGCTACATCATGGATACATATCCTGCAGCCCTCCAAAGATCATTCCTTCAAACTGTGTGGCTAATGGCCCCAGAAGCTTGCACTATTAAGACAATAAATATTCATGTTTCAAAGTAATACTCAATCTACTGCTAGACCACCAGGGGAAGAACATTTCTAAAACGTGCAGTAGTCCAGCTCTCACGATTTGCTAGAGCCAAAGAAAACTCAGATCTTAACGACCAAAAAACAAACCTCACTGAGGTCCCTCTGAACCGACAAGGCTGCAGGACTCACGTGGGTCCTGACTCAGGCTTTCCTCATCCCAACAAAAATGTCATGGAAAACAACTTCCCGTTCTGCAAGCGGTAGGCAGTTGTGCGGGAGCTGTGCCTAGGGGGAGCGTGCAGCCGCACCTGGAGGAAAGAGAGTCAAACACCTTAAAAGAGGCACGGGAGCTGTGTTGCCCTGTTGCATGCAGAGCTAGCCAGTGCGAGTGGTGGCCTCTTCTAATGGGGACAGAAAACCCCCAGAGACTTTTCCGGTATGAAATCTCACTCACACTGTGACCCTGTGTGATCTCCGAGGCCACGTGGTGGATTTCAATGAACATTTTAGGTCTACAGCAGAAGCTCTTACTCAACAGCTTACAGAACTACCTATGTTTCGTGTCCTACTGGGAGGAGGTGGTGTCTGTTTAAAGACAGCCTTGGCTTCAGGAGGACATACAAAGTAATCTGAAAGACTGCAAGTGGATCAGTTAAATTCCTGGGTAGATACTACTATCTGAACTAAATTGGCCTTAATTTAGTGCCTTTTACATGCATATGAAAGTACATACTCAAAGGTTTAAGGCACTTAAAGTAATCCACCTTTAAAGTTTATTCAACTTGATTCATCTTCAGTTTCTCATCTAGGTAAAACCTGAAATGAGTTATATTTCCAAATGACTTAAAGAGCAGCACACCATGCCCAAAATATGCACAGATGTATGTTGTTTATACCACAGAACAGCATAAAACTATTACCAGGACAGGGCATACGCAACTGTAGTCCCTGAGGCAGCACAGCTATGGGTCATCCTGTTCTATCACACCTTTAAGGCAAATTATCAACCTCAGATCCATATTGGTGTCACTCTGCGAAATCCTGCCACTATGTTTTCTGCCCAAAGCACAGTGTGCCTACACAGGTGCTGAAGTTTTCCCTCCCTACCTTGTATCATGACCATGGGATTACATAGCAGTTCTTCCTTCTCAGCATTTGGAGAGACCATGAGCCTTCTACACCGCTTGATTTTGAAGGAGGCTTCCTGCTCCATAGAACTGGTACCTTACAGAAGACATGATTAAAGAAGGTTCAAAAATTTGGGCAACAGTCAAGTTTGACCTCGAATTTTATGGACTTTGTCTCAATGTGTATGATTCATATTGTCTGGTGAACTACCAGCAGCAGCATTACAACAGAGAGCATCAAAACAACGTTAGGTAATCTTTGAAGTCAACAATGTAGTACTAAATCAATGTGACAGGAAGCCTCTAGGTCTTGATTTTATCTCATTTTCGAATGCATCACCAAAGATTGCTCAAAGAATAAAGGTTTGTTAACATGCACTTTGTTCTATGTCCAGCCCTTTCAGCAGACTGTTCTTGCCCTTTTATCTCTGCCTTTTCCCCACCCCTTTTCTGATGGTTTTGCTTTTTAGTTTTGTCTGTAATTGGCTATTTATCATCTCTTCCTGAGTGAGATTCTTCTGGCTTTTTGATCAACGTGTTTACTGCGATGGATGAACAGCGGGTTGCCAAAAACAGTTTTCCCTCTAGATCTATTAACTCTAGAAGCATGGAGATTTTTATTAATCTAAGAATACTATCCAGATGGAAACAGCTAGCAGATCCTATGGCTCACAAAGCACCAAGCATTAAACCACAGGTAGATACTCAGATATTGTGGCTGGGAGTAGAATAACACTGCTGGCAACTGGCAGTAAGTTACTGTTCTAACACCTGGGTCTGAACATCCCCAAATCATGACGCACTTTCAAGGTGAAGCTTTTATTGGGAATGATCTCTGCAGGCATGTATTCACAACAGGAAAAATGAGATGACAGCTTTACCTTCTCTAGTATAGCTACTAAGGAAGTAAAGTTCCTTTGCTTTTAAACATTCACAAAATCTAGAAAAAGCACAGGGGAAACCCTGCCTTATTGAAGTCAGTGCAAAAACTCCCTTTGCTACAGCGCCTGGAGAAACAACGCATCCAGGTTATAAACATTTGTGCCGCATCTGCAGTCCTCACCCTGGAAATGACTCTTAGGTATTCCTTGCAGAACACGCTTTGCATCACAGAATACAAAGCATTTAACACACCAGTTTTCAAAATGCAGTTTCTCTGGCCCTCATGTTTAAAAGGACAGCCCTGAAAACATGAGCTTGTGTCAGCTGGAGAGACAGCCAGACGCCGTATGTCTGAGAAGGATGAACCGCAGTTTCCACCTCAGCAGACTGCTGACCGCAATCTAACATTGTTACTGAATGTCAGCATTATTGTTTGTCTCCCTGACGGTCATTTATGGGAGAACACCTGGCTCATACACCTCTTTCAATCCCCAGTTCTTTCTCTATGCATCAGAAACCACCGCTGTTATCTGATATTCAAAACACCTTCCCTTTTTTCCTGCTCTGCATGAGCCCCTCTACAATGTGATGGCTGTGACGGGAGCTGAGAGGGACCAAGTCCTTTGAACTCCAAAGCACTTGCAGAGAATTGAAATCAGACAACAAAAATCAGTCAGCCCAAGCTTTAATATCAGAACAAACAAACGAACAAACAAACAAACAAACAAACAACGCCGTGGCACCTGCACCAGCTCCCACTCTCCAGTCTCATGCACCACAGAGATTCAGAGACATAGCCACAGAAATTCATAGGTGTTTAGGACAGGGAAAGATTAAAAAAAAGAAAGTGATATTTCTCCAGTTCTTACCTTTGGTCTGCAGGAGTGAGACTGAGAAACAGGATGAGTCAACAATGCAGCTTGGGCCTTTCCCCTTCATAACAGCAGGAAGAATTACAATATGAGAGCGCAACTCCTCATCCTGCCTCACGCTAGGAGCAGTTATGCTTGTATGAGGAGCCAGCAGCACTCATGCAGTGGGACTACCTGCAAAAGAGCAGCTGCCCTGGCAAAGGACGCAGACTCCTGAGGGCACAGGCAACCTCTGCGGTTAGACTCGTAGCGCTGTTCAGCTGACTCCTCAGTAAGAATGAAAGGAAAAATTCTAATACTATTAAGGCTATTAAGGCAAATTATCAAACTTTACTCAAAGGAGGCCAAAGATGGCAGAAAAGGAAAGGACCCCTAACAGCATCATTGAAGAAATCATTGTACTTTTATACAATTAAGTTAGAGCTGCCTACCCAAATCCAGCCTGTGGTAAATAACGTAGCAATCAAGGTTTCAACGCTATTTACCTTTTTTTTCCCTTTTCTTTTAAAACGCTGCTGGTTAATTTTGCACAAACAAGAAAACAGGAACAACACAGCAAGGCAAGAATAACTTGTGAGTAAAACCAGATGAACACTAACATATTTACATAGTGTAATGACTTCACTATTAATTCAAACAAACCCAGGCCCCAATTCTCAGAAGAGAGAGCTGAGCACATGCAGTCCAGGAGGCAAGAACAGGGTGGCTTCAGACTACATTTATGTCTGCAGCCCCTGAGTTAGTAGGGACGGCTCTTAGTTTCAGTCTGCAACAGCCACTGGGGGACCATCTTTCATTCCAGACATTGTGCTCCGACTACACCCTCTTCTCGATCTCATGGGCCCATTTCCACTTGCAAGCAAGACTTCCTTCAGTGCTAGGGACCATAACACAGAAGAGACAGAACAATAGGATTTTTAAAAAATTATCTAATTCATAGAAAAAACACCTAATGTCATAGATATGAGAGAGAAAAAGAGAGGGGGTGAAAAAAAAAAAAAATCCAGACTCAGGTCCACTACCTACAGGGGACAGTCGTTTCTTGATAAAAGTACCAAAAAAAAACAAAAAGTCCAAAGAAACAGGAATAATCCTATGCAATTTCTGAATCAAGCCAAACCAGACATTGTCCTATTCTAGTCACTGTCAGCACACAATTACCTAGGATTCTGGCATTTAACACTGAATTAACTATAAATTTGTTCTCCACACTCAAAATAAGCTGTTCTGGGGCTGAGCCTTGTATTTATCCTCTTCCCTTCTTCCCTGCTACTTCTTACCATATCTTCTGAACTTATGTTTTCAAGCGCTCTCTTCTTGTCTGAAAATAATATTCTTTATGTGGAGTTACGGAATCTCTTCTTTGTTCCTAGATGTCTTGGATGTTGATCAACAAAAAGTCATTAAAAAGTTTAATCCTCTGTGCTTGGCACTACATCAGACTGAGAGCAGTTTCTTTGTAACAGCCTTTAGAATAAATAACCATTAAAGATATTTTTTT
Source organism: Sagittarius serpentarius (assembly GCA_034782735.1). Taxonomy (NCBI): domain Eukaryota; kingdom Metazoa; phylum Chordata; class Aves; order Accipitriformes; family Sagittariidae; genus Sagittarius; species Sagittarius serpentarius. The sequence continues at coordinate 31,991,438 of JAVKLA010000007.1, read as the reverse complement.
TCCCTTATATTGGTCACCCACACTTTATAGTGGGTGGCCCTTTCGTTCATCCCGTTACTATATTTCCACTTCTAAAGCTAAGCCAGATGCAGCAACCTGATATTACTTTTTAGTTCACGCAACTTTATTGTAATGAAAACTTCCGTGTATATCTGATACTTGTTAGGAAAGCCAAAGAAACAGGAACCACGGTAATATTGCACCACCTTCTTGACAACTTTTATTCTGCATGAGTAGGATTCTCCAGGGTACTACATGCTTTGTTAGCAAGCATTTTTCAGATTTAGATGCCCCAGAGTGCAAACACAGAGTCAACCCATATCTGAACTCCTCTTGGTATTATTTGCGTTATAACCATACCCTGAGGCAGTGTCTAGGTGCTATGCTTTCTTATAATTCTACATGATCAGTTCTTAAACTGCTAGATAGTCCACATAAGCAAGACCAAACAAGAGCAGAAAAGATTTTAAGGGGTTTTGTTGGTTGGTTTTGTTTGCCTTTTTTTCCTTTCTTTCTTCTTCTTTCTTTTAAACAGATGGGCCCAAAGTAGTGGAGATTCAATGGCCTGGCTATGCCAAGGACACATAAGAAGTCCACAATACCCAAGTAATTTTCTTCAACTCTCATCCATTATAACTCTATGAGTCTTTCCTTTTTCTGAACTTGTACCCTTCCTTTCAGATGTGCTAAATATAAGTGACTATGTCTTTAACAATTGTCTCCTCTATACAGGGATGCAAACACAAATCAAGGTGGTCACATTTACCAGCCAAGTATGAAAAAATGTAGTCCTACTTTCTAATGATACCCATAGAAGCATATTTTACATAAATAGAATGCCTAAAGCATATTTTACAGATGAACTTACTCAGACCATTTAACAACTGTCAAACATTTCTTAGAGCATGGGTATGTGCAGGGCTTTCCTTAAACTCCACACTGAAACCAACCATTGACCATGGCTATATCATTATGGTAAAGGAAGATTTCCTCCTTTACCTTTTTGCTAGTGTTCACTGGAAGATGTAAAGGAGATGCGATTTATTGTTTTCCCTGTACTTCACATGCCACACCAGGGGAAAACAAAACAAAACAAAACAAAAACAAATTAAAGAAAAAAGGAAGTTTTAATTAGGCAGATAAAAATATTTATAATCAAATCTTGGGTCGTGTTCAACTAGCATCAGTGGAATTATTCAAATGCTTGATGTTAGTTATGTGTTTATGTTTGTGAGAACATAAGCATGTTTATAATAAATTACACAAAGCATGATTCATCTCTCAGGCAAGAGAGGCAGAAAAGCAGACTAGACTGACATGAACAAAAAGTACTTCATCACAGAAAAGTAATGAAGTAACACTAGATGGCTTTCCTCAGTCATGAGAATGGTATTTCCCCAGTCAATCAATTCCCTTTAATTTCCCTCCTCTTCTAATTCTCCGGGAGACAGGACCGCACAGAATACTTTGCACCTGAAACAAGTGAGACTGCACATTTCCCTGGCAAGGTGCCCTTTGCACCATGCCTTTAGCCCTGTGCTCTGACGAGCGCTCAGGCTTGAGGGTTTCCCTCCACCCGCACTGAACCAACAGTTACAGCAGTGGTGGTTACACACCTACGCTGCTGAAAGAGCCGCAAAACCCACTGGGCAGCTCTTTGCTTATCTAAGCGTCTAAATTCACCCGAGTGTTTGCACGTTTTGCAAAAACATGCAGAAAAAAAAAGCCGAAAACGCGCCCTTTTCCCACAGACCCCTCAGTCCCAAAACAGGCACAATTCCCCCCCCCGCTTCAGAAGTTTCTCCCTGGCAGGAAAATCAGCCCATAAAGTAACAAAGTATCACTGTTAAAATGTTAGAGTGTCTCCTAAATTTGGTGCATTTTCCTTGAAACCAATTCAAAGGATCATATGGGACAGGAGCAAACAGCACTTCACCTAATAAGAGGATCTCTCAAAACGGCAGCTCTGAGACGCAGCCTTGCAGCTGCTTGCTGCCTCATTAATTCAGGAATTTAGCTTCCTGGGAGTCACACAAAACGGTCACCAGAATGCAGTGGAGAGGGGCTAAACATCAGGTTTTGCCATCATTTCCGTAGCCAGTCTCTTGCCGGCCTTCCGGCATGCATAGGAAGGGAAGAGAGGAGGGAACACAAGACCTCTGTGGTGTTTTGCTGCTACGACTTAGCACGTTGACCCCAGTCCAGATGAGTATGAGTAGAAATGCCCCTCCCTGGAATCGCTGAATTGCCATTTTCATTGCTATTCCTTTCCCCTTGTATCGGTGGCACAGACGCTGTCGGCTCCTACAGCAGCCTGCTTTACGGGTGCTCACGGTCCCCATGCTGCGTGTGAATGCGGAGGCTAAAGGAAGGAGGACTGGCTCCTTCCACCCCCAACGCCGGCAGGGGAAGGAAGAGCTGCTACAGAGTCCCCGTTCCCACTGTGGGAAGCTGCTGCTCTGAACTCCCGTAAAGCCCACTCCAAAGCCTGGACTCTCTGAGGCCATGCTAGAGTTACGCTGTTACAAATTAATACCTTTTTTTTGGACGTATATTGGTACGGTGCATAGCAAACACTGGTTATAGTCTTGGAAACCTGTTCTTGGTCCCTTTGGTGCACTGTTCTCATATTAATCAACAGAACCTGATTTAAACATGAGGCCTCAGGACTTGGCCCAAAGGCAAGACAGTGCTCTACCTTAAAGGGTTAACAACTAGGATATATACTGTAGAGAAGAAAGCTTAATCACTGAAGGAAAAACATACATTTTCATTAGTATAATGAAAATGATCAGTCAAAATTCTTGGTTTGAGGGTGTCAGGCTATCTTGAGCTGCAACAATAGGGCATATGAATTACTTAATACTTAGCTTAAGTTTTAGATAGCACATAGTGTACTTGCACAGATTTCATCTCATTTAAGTACCTTTATCCAGGTTTATTCAATAGAAGAGATTTTTTTTCCCAATTAAACCAATGCAATCATGCTGAAGCCTACAGGTTGAATGTGTAAAAGAGCACTGGGATCACTGATATCAGTGTAGATACTGAGAGAATTCCCTCAGTAAGCCGTATCACAAAAATACTGCTCATCAGTTAGGCCTCTGTATACTTCTGACTATTACCTGAACATGCAAATACAACTACATTGCTATTTTGACATTTTTCTAGAACATTCTGAAAGAACATAACCACTTTACTCCAAAACACCCCTCTCCAAATCTTTTCTCATTTTTCCTCATCTTGTATTAACAAGATCTACCATGCTTGATCATGAGATCTGGAAAAATAAAGCAAGAAGCACATGCTAATGCAGTTAGCTCATTTTTCTTTAAACAGAGGACAAAGTCTGTCTACACACACACACCCCTTTGCAATCATTCACCTTGCTATTTCTTTCCTGTATTTTTAAGTCCTCATTATAAAACTCAGCGAAGGGAAATCGAAGGCACTGACAAATATCAGCATTAGCAGCAGTGCAACAATCTGCCACATCAAGAAAACCCAGCTGCTTGTCAAGTGATGGCAGGTAGGGACTGTGTGCTAGGAGCAAAATACAAATGCTTGGATCCTCCCCAGCACCTCTTCCAGCTATTTATACAAACCTTTGCCGATCTTCTTTCCTCGTTTCTTTTCAGTGTCAGCTTCTTTTTACTCATGGCTAAGCCACAGTTGTTTACCATATACCAAAAAATTCAAGTTAATTATCTTAAAGTCTTCAAGTCAAAGTACATCTGGTTTGGAAATGACAGTCTGTCTTAGGCCCATCTTTCACGTAAAAATACACACACACATATCTGAATGGAAAACGCCTGCGTGTTACAGATTTGCCGAGGAACGTGCAGTAGTACCCTTATCATTCCTATCGGGTGTAACTCAAGAAAGACTTGGAAAGTTCAAAAGAAAAGCAGCAAACGGTTGTTTTAATGAGACCCCATTAGGCAGAACTCTGTTCATGACTCTCCCGGATCATTGTTTTCATTAGCAAGCTACATGAATAACAGCAAAGCTATTTGTACAGCGCTCATTGCTCGGGTGCTGGCTCCCGCTCTGCCAGAGTGCTGTCTTTTAGATGTTCAATCCAGCACTGCTGTTATCTGCTCCGTGAGGAACAAACAAACTGATGCAAATGAATGGAAATTTTGTGGCTGGCCAACAAAGGGGCTTTCCCAGCCAAAATCAGAACAAAGGTTTTAATTTATTTAGGAAATCAAAGGCTAAAAAGGCATGATCTTGCAATCTCTCCCTAATGCGAGTAGTCCTCGCTGTGATATATAATCCCATGGTTTCACTGGGCTTCACAGTGGATTTACTCATTAAAGACTTAGCACATGAGTAAAGATTTGAAGTGCGGGTCATCAATATATGACAGCATAACAATATTATTAAAAACATTATGTGCTCGTTGGAAGCATTCACTTTAAGTTATTTTAGAGCAACTTGGACAAACTCTTGAAGAGAGGCATACAAACGGTCTGGTTTGTTCACAGAAAAGCTAAGACTGTGTGTGTCAATTTTTCTGAAACACCACATCCACTCATCTATGCACAGAGTAATGTCATGGTCTGACAACATCCTCAAAAATCCATTTTGTACATCTGAAATGAAACTCTTCCAAAGCTTAAATAATCTGCTTTTGTAGACTAACCAAGTCTATGAATATTTAAGCCATTAGACACATTTGCAAATCTAAAAATACTTTAGAAACTATTGCCGCATTCAGAAAAAAACGCTGTAGAGCACTCCATAAATCTACTTTTTCTGCTTCCTCTGAGCAAAACCTGTTCCAATTTGAGAGTTAAGACTCCAGTTCGATACTACAGAACAAACACATCTGAGAGAATAAACCAGATTACTTTTTAATCCTAAACCTTTCTCCATTGGTAATTATGGCTAAGATAGCGCTTACATGGCTGCTCCATACAGCCACCAAATCTACTCTAGAAAATGACCAAAGTACCTACAAAATGTCCAGCATACGCATGACCCCATCAATTCTGATGGGATTACTGATTGAAGGTTTTGCCCTAAATGAGGGAATACAGGAGCTCTGTACTTTGAATATCAGGCTGCTTGTGGCGAAACAGAAAAGACCCGCAGGTTTGTAGTCAAGCCCCAGCTGAGAAGGGTGGGAGATCTCTACCATCTACTGTCAGCTCTAACTTCAGTGCACAGTGTTCCTCCTCCACAGGTCCCTGCTGGATGCCTTCCCATGGATCGCAAAGGAAGCCTGGACTACATTCCTTTTAGTTCTACAGATTCTGCCTAAGTTTGGTCCAAATAGAGGGAGCTGAAAACGGCTGGTAAACTTTTACCATTGTTTGGGAGGAGTTAAACCCATCCTTATCACCTAGCAGGGTGCCTGCCACCGAGGGAGCTCTGGAGCTGCACCAGAGCAGGATGCCAGGACGCAAGGCTAGAGGCACCGGGCTCGTGCTGGCAGGCGGCACCTCCCAAGCAAGCACACAGCAAACACACACTGCTAATAACTCCTCATCTCCCCCAAAGCGCATAACTGTGGGTAAAGTACCGTGACCCTTCATTTGCTGCCTTTCAACTAACTGCTGAATCTCCCTTTCAAAATTCAGGAACTCACACACTTCAGAAAGGAAACGTTATTTCAAAAAACCCCACCACTTTTTACCAAAGAGGTTGCAAGAAGCAGTACTACTGAAAGGCTACCAACAGTCTGATGGGGACTCTCAGAGGAGAATCGCCAAGAGGCGCAAGCGGGAAAAAAATTTCTTTAAAAAAGATAATCTGCTTTTTTATAACAGCCTTAGGAATAATATATTGGCAAAAGGAAAAACAGCAACAAAAAGTGCTAAGAAGCAGATATGGGTACGATTTAGAGACTGGTCTGCATCCATAACCAGGACTGGTGACTACCACGAGCCGGGCTATCACAGGCTTTATATGAACGCTACCGCGTTCAGGATTTCAAGGGAGGGAGACATACATATGCTTTCATGCTTGAAAAATGTACCGCCTACCTATACCACCTGCACATGCTAAAACCCATACAGAAATGCATTGATGATTTCATTTTTAAAATTCCTTCACTTACCTAGATTATGTGTCACATGAATATATAGCAGAGATATAACATGGGACCATGCTGGTGCATGGCAAATGATAACAGAATATAACAAACAACTACATAATTCGCAAGTACTATTATAACAACATTATATAGGCTTATAATGTTTTTTCTACTGAGAGGCAGCAGAGGAACCTCAGTTAGAGACAAGACCTGCATTGTTCTGAGCAAAGTAGAAATAGGAATTCCAGTGTAAATGCCAGAAGGGTTCAAATCTAGCTCTGTAGTGGATTTACAAAGAGCTGAATGAGGTCCAAAGTCTTGTAGGATATGTCAACAAATCAAATTGAAAAAACAGCTATTCCAACAAGGGATCTGCATGTACTTACATACTGCATATATTGGTATACCTGCCACATAAGAACTGGGTTTAGTTAACGTAGTTAGGAAACTCTTCATTTAAGTTTTATCTGCTTCTCCCTTTTGAAAACAGCTTACTGTTTTCTTTTTTTCTTTTATGGGCCACCAAATTACATGTGACTAAACGTACCTATTTAGTGAAAATGGGTTCCATTAGTATGTAATCTTATACTTGCATTGTTTTCTTCTGAAGGAAAATAATGGAGAACAGGTGGTGATGCTTAGCATCAGGCTCCTGTTTCTAGAATTACAGTCTACTGGGAGCCACCAGCAATCTCTGAAAGCTGTCATAAGTGCTCAGGAACTAGTATGATCCAGAGCACACTCAATACATTAAAGCGTCTTTTTGAAAATTTAAGTAGGTGTGACAGGAGAAAACTGGCTGAATGGCGCAGGGATTCTAACGTGTCCCTGCAAAGGGTCGTGATTTCCTTCTGCATCCCACAATAAATAACTCAAGCTGGCCTCCATTTCCACAGCAGAAATTAGACATTTAAAAAATTCAAATAGGTACCATATGTACTATAAACCTTTCTGGTTTAGCATTCAAATGCAGCCGCATTCATGTTGTTGGAAAATATGGGATTTAAATTCTCCTAGAAGAACTTTAAAAAGCTGTTCCTTTACACTTATTTATTCTTTTCTCAGTGCCACAAAAACAGCAGTGCTGATAAATATCTCCTCGATGTAGTTTGAAAACCTACTTATGTCACACCACACAAATAGTTTTAACCAGTGAGTCACAACACCGCATGTCAAATGGACATCTCTTTGTTTTATCAATCCCATCCTTACATTACCAAGTAGGAAGCTGTTAGAAATAATTCTATATAACCAACAACCGTGTTTCCCAATGCATTCTCATGACGAACACGAGACAGAAACAACACCAGCTAACAGATCTATACAAGCAAATAAGCATTACAGCCATGGTTTAAAATTTGGCTCGGAAGCTGAGGAGTAGGATTTAGACAATGTATATTTGCATGGCAATTTCAACTGACATACAATCTTACAAAACCAGACATGGAAGGCTGGCCGATATCCCTAACTACTGTTCTGTGTCAGTTATGCCAAGACACACACTTACATGAGGAAATAGTTAATTCAGGTTTGTTTTGTGGCATTACAGTTTGGGAATAATAGGAATTAAAAGAAGACAAAGTTATTTGCAGGGCCAGATTTTCTGTTGGTGGAAATTGGCAATCTCCCACCAATTTCCACACGCATACGTCAAGTTGCACCAAGTAGTTAGATTGTACTTCACATTCCAGATTTCTCACATAGCTATATGAGATCAACGTTACATTCATTATTACTGCGGTTATTTCTTTTGGGAGACCTTAGTCAAAGTGGTCCCTGCAAGCTGAAATCAGTTGACACCAGGCTAACTTCAACAGGCTTCGTGGTAGAGTATATATATTTTAGCCGTCTTCAGTCTCACCTGTGTTAGCTTTCCTCTAAAACAGGAGGCAGCGTGATGAGCTGCAATTCTACAGAAATCATATTCTGATTCAACAGTGCTCAGGAAGTTCTTTTACTGCTTCTGGTTTTCCTCAAAGTCTTAATGCAGAGACAATGCCCTGTTCTCCAGTGAGTCCCATGTAAGTGTCTCTCCACTTGAAGCCCTGTGGCTATGACAGAAGAAAATTAAAAGGTGCCCATTGCTTTGAAGATACTACAGAATGAACTCCACCTTTACAGAAGCAAGTCAAGCCCAGCCCACAAAACTAGGAGAGATGGCAAAAGACAAAAGTATTAGGGGAAGGAGAACGGCAAATACTATTTTTTCTTCTTGGCACTGTGCTAACAACGAAGTTTTCTCTTTAAACTTTGTTTTCCAAGATGAAAAACACAACTGTTGTCACAGATATTTTTTTAACCTAAGAAACACTAGTTTTGTGCTTCAAAACCTCTTAGTCTTAATTAGTCTTTCCACCTGAAATCACATTGCTAAAGAAAGGGATTATGTTAAATTGTCCCATCAGATCCATCTAGAATCAGCTGGTTTCTGAATTTCCTTAATACAGTAAATATTTCCCCCCATTTATGACTCCTGTTAACCTGAATCCAGCTAAATAACTGAAATCTCTTCTAGTGTGTGCATCACCAGAAAAAATATTGACCAAAGGACGATCACGGAGTTATTACTGGTGACAAGTGAACCAGAAAAAGTGCACAGCCTGATCCCAGGAAAGGTTTAATCTCCAACAGATAAAATCATCCACGTCCTGTTTGTGAACCGACTAAATTTAAACATTGGAAAACAATACACATGAAAGTGCATGACAGCACTTTTAAAGAAACCTGTTTCACAATAAATTTACTTTAATTCCAAACTTCAAACTTACTTAGAAAACGAAATTTGCTATCCTTTGAGCAGTGAATAAGACTGAATAATGAAATTTAGAATCATGTGTAATTTAGTTTTGAAAAGACCTAATTTCTAGAAGGTTTTTTTCCCCTAACAAGAACGGAAGGTTTTGTGTCTTTATCAACACTTCTCGAGAAAATATTCTTTTATGACATTTTTGCTGGTACTAGAGATTGCAAAAGCAGTTCTAATAACACCAGAGTACTGGTAAAAAACAGAAAGCAAATGATAACCTTCCTGCTTAATCCACATACTATAAGTAGTCTTAGTGTCTATATACTTGAGTCAGATATAATGTAAAAAATAATACACAGGTCCAAATTAGGATACGCTATTACAGTGAAAAAGCCAGGGACATTCTTCTTACTATACCATCCTAAAATTATGTTCTTGGCTGAAATTCTGAGAGGTAGAAATGCTTTAGTTCCCTTCTGAAAATCTTTCTCCACAGCCTGATCACTCGTTAAGTCAATTGCAGCACAAATTCAGCTTAGTCTGGAGCACAAAGGTATTGGATTTAGCTCTTACAAATATCACAAACTTACAAGTATCGTATCAGTGAAATTTCCTTTCAATTCACCGGACTTGCACAGCTGGAACAAAATCAGTGCAATTCAGGGAGAATGAGGTTTTCTGAGTTATAATACCTTACAGTGATTTTTCTTTTCAGAAAAAGAACCTTGGATTTCAAATTCACATGGCTGCTTGAAGAAGCAACAGAGTTATAACATTGCATTTTAACAGGATAATTGGCCATTATGTCCCTACACTACTCTCCTCCATCCTGGATAATATACTACTGCTACCAAAGTTAGCTCCATGGTAGAAGCAAATTCTTTGACTCATGAAAGGAGAATATAAAGGCAATAATGATGAATTTAACCAAGGAACAAAAATGTTAGAACAAAAGATAAACAGGGAACTGAATGCTTGAATTTCACAAAAGTCTCATTTTGTGCTCTATTTTTGTTGCCTTCTGGACATAATGATTTTACCAACTTTCTTCAAAGAGCAGAAATCTTCATTTTCAAAATAATATGTCCTGAGTTGTATCATTCTGAACTAGCTGGTAGATGGTACATATACATGTATTGTATATAATTCATGAGGCATGAGGGACCGTGATTTCAACAGTTCACCGATAAACAAACCGTTTAATTTCTGCCCAGATTGCACTTCTCCGTAAGCAGAACATTAGTACCTTGTGGCAACACACTTTGCAGACAAACTGCATTGCCCTGCATTTGACACAGTTGTTCACCCTTCTCAGTTTGTAAAATCTGGATCCAATTTTCAAATGAAAGATCACTTTGCTGAACATTTATTTTTCCTGTGGAATTACTTTACCAATGTTTGGTGAATAGACTCTTTTCAACCTTGGGGGTTATTTATTTAGATTTTTATTCTCTTCAAAATGTTCGTGGAAAATGTTTGTCTGCTGGAGGGGCACCACATGCATCTGATCTGAAGATTGACTGACTTCTACTGCCTAAAAAGCGAGTCAGCAAGTACAAATACAGACAGGAGGTTAAATGATCGTTAAGTATCTAAATGAACTGGGAATTACAGCCCCACTTTCAAAAGTCTGTCAGATGAATTGAGTTCCAGACTAATTCAGAGTCCTGGGAACTTTGATATCTATACACTCAAGAGAGTTTACTAAACTGAACAATATAATATCGCAAAGAGATGGATGAGTGAGCATGAAAGCCGAGAAGGATGGAAAATGAACGCAGCAGTAACCTGCCGATTCAAGAGCAAATGCAGGTTCCCAAAGCAAATACTTTTCCTATCTGCAATAAATTGTGATATTCTTCTGCTTAGAATCTGTACAAATTGTGAATACAGCACATTTTTTTCATTGAATGATTAAAAAGAAAAAAGCAGCTTTTTATTCCAAGAATTTTTATGGGAAAATGGAGCAGTCCCAGTGAAGTCTTGCAGTTTCCATTCCATTTTTTTCTGTTTCCTCTTAAGCACTAAAAGCACTCACTAAGTTCTGATGTTTCCAGGAGATCTGGAACCAGAATATTTTGTCAAAAAATGGAGCTCCAAAAGTAGAAAATAAGTTAGGTATGCATCTTTTAAAAACAAGTATTTCCAAGGCAAGTTTAGAAAAACTACTGTTTAAAGGAATACTGATTTAAACAGCATAATTTTCAACCTGTGTACTTCCTATTAAAATTTATGACATTTAACACCGTTCTTTATTAACTTCATCTGTGTCTGTCTTCTCTGAAAATACTCTGCTTCCCATTGTGTAAATGTTTGGATTGGTCATCTATATGTTATCATTTTCCAAATGTTTTGAGTTCCTTGAAATATCACATATTTTTTTCAGAGTAGAGCATTTGTACATAATGGGGAAATTCAGATGGCATACAATGACAAGGTTTTGGAATCAATGCCACAAAGCTTAGCATAACTGATGACTGAGCCAACCAAACACTCTGCTTAAAATGATAGGCTTCCACTCATGGGTGAATCAAGTGGTCCCTTTACGCTTTTGAATGAGGTGGTCATCTATTGAATACAGCTCTTAGAGCAAGTTTCACTGCATTAAGTTTAATTTACGCTCACATAACAGTGGACCATCTTGAGAAGGTAATTCCACTCTTTCTCCAATACTTTGTGCACTTAGAACTGTTTGAACGACTCGATCATTGTATTTCAGTTTAACTTCTGCTTATGCACCTTTTAATAGTATTAATTCAATGCTCTGAAGGTAATACAACACTGAAGGTAAAAATATTTCTTTTTGCCTATGTAGGAACTCTTGCTGAATCACAAAAAGAGATTTATGCCTGGATAGATGTCTTTGGGAAAAGGAGAGGTGGGATTCTGCGCTAAATCCAGGGAATTTTAGTGCCTACTTCTTATTTCAAATTCTGTGTCATAAAAACAACTTCTAAATTATCTCCTTTTTAAGCAACAAAATGTCATTGCAAAACCAAAAACAACCTCCAAACCCCAGAATCTATATTGGTCTCACCGGTGCATTTCTATCAGCAACAGCAATGCTGTGGCATCAAGATGCAAGTAGCAAAGCAATGTTTTTCTTACCACGTCATGCAGCCCTGTTATTGGCTTCAGCAGCTGACAGTGCACAGGCTAGAAAGGACTTGGGAACATCTCCGTTCATGAGCCAGTCAATATAGAGAAGATACTTTATCTTTTATTAGATGTCTAATACCAACTCTGTTTTTTTCTTGAACATGTTTGTGCAGTGTTGGTCCATGCACTCTAATTTTATAATTATTTAACAATAATTCTTTGCTTTTAAATATACTGTCTTGCAAAGGCATAATACCACTATCTTGAGAGAAGTACACGAGGGAAGAATTTGGAGTTTTTGACTAATTTTTGAAAATGCTGAAATAAGAACTGACAGAGACAATGGAGTGGAGCTGTGACCCAGGCTTTCTCTAGACATCTAGAAAGTGGGCTGATTTTCAAAAGTGACTAAGCACCCCGTGCCTTCCAGCTACAACTTAGAAGTATTGCTGGAAGCTCAATTTGAAAAAAATCAGGCTACGTACCTAAAACTGTAAAAGGGACCTGGCAGCCCCCCTTTACTCTGAAAAAAACAAAACCAACCAAGCATTTGTGGCCCGCGTAAATACTACATCACATGCCCATTAAAAACTGTGTGCTCAGATAACCAATATGCTATATGCACAAAACCAGCAGAACAAACAAATACACACCATTAGTTGGGATTTTTTTTTTCCCAGCAAAAATGGTGTCAAAATCAGAGATTTTAACAAGTCGTCAGGTTCAGGATAGCAAATTCCTTTCCACTTCTGCTTTAAAGAAGAGAGCAGACTGGACTTGGCCACACCTGTCAAAAATCATGGACTGCATTAGCCATAAATGTGACAAGACTCATCATGTCAATCAACCAGTCACAAGATGTCACATCTTGCTCTCAAGTGCAGTGAAGAGGCAGAAGCTCTGCCAAGCTTTTTACTGAACCTGGGTGGCTGAAATCCAGGTTTGAATGCCAAACTACTTTAAACATATGTGTTAACCATGGCTCTTACCTGGTTAGGAGTTTGCAGGTGGAAGATGAGATCAAAGGAGAGGTTTTAAATTTTTATTTTTTTTTTTAAATACTATCAATATTCATTAAGTGAGAGCTGGTAACCAAAGACTGTAGCTAGGTGGAGCAGTGGAGGGGACACTATTTTTTAGACTGTGCAAATTCCCACCTTTGCCTGATGTGGAGGGAGATCCGGTGAAAGCAAGGAAAGACGTATCTGCCTGCCCTCGCCCCCCCCCGCCAAGCACTTATAACACCATGACTTTTATTTAGGCTCCCTAAAATCTCTGGTCAACTAGGTTTGAAAGATAAAGTAGGAGATTCTTGGGTTGTTTGACTGTAATCCTGAGTTGCTCTTTGTCCTCAGCTGTCCTATTTATTTGTAGATGTCCTATGCATTTGTAGATGGAGCCAACCAAACCTGTACTTCCCCGGTGTGAGAGTAGTTTCCATCAAAACTGTAGCAACTTTGGAAACGTTAGACTTTTTGAGAAGCTGTAAGGCTGTTCTAGCAGCAGAAGTGATAAATATAATTTGCACTAGTAAAGTGTTCTATTAATGCATCACTAAAATACAGAGTATATTTAAAGGAGAAAAATCTCCATTTTGTCTTCCAGCGTTGCATATCTTCATCAGCTTAGAATATACTTCACCAAGAGGCAGGAGGAAGTATTGACTCCTTCTGCCATGAGCTCTCGAGGAAGTGACACTCTGCTGTCGGGTCCAAGTTTGCTGACCTTGCCTACGGCAAACCCTGCCTTCAAAGATAGCTGTGCATACAGAAGGGCTGAAAGGTCTGAGCAGAAAAAAGAAAGTGGACTCTGAAGGTAAATTTAAGTCAATTCACTGAGTTATACAGAGTTTACCACAGAAGCTCACTACAAAATTACCGGATATATTTATGAAGTTTCTATAAAGTATGAAGATACTCAGACCTGTGTATAATGATAATTTAGGAGGGAAGAATTTACTTACGAGGAAAAAAAAAGCTTGAGGAAGTAACAAAGGAAAGCAAAAAGACCCCACCAAACCAAAAACCTTCATTCTGAATGATGAATGACTTGAAAATCCGACCCTTTTTGGAAAGTACTTACTTCTGTAACTGACTAAATGGTAGCAAAATTCTTTGAACAGTCTCCCCCAGCTTGTGCGTGCTACATACTTTGTAAATCTGTCCTAAGCCTCTTTGTCTATTTCTTCGTTTTTCCATTTCCTTTTCATTATAGTCATGTTTTCCATTTGCCGCAGCAATCTCTGGAATATTTAACATTTTGCCTAGAAGTCGCTCTGGATAACAAAGCCACAGTGAAGTTTGTGGGAGTATTCACACTGATGTCCACAGGCATTGGAGAGGATATGAAAATCAGTGCCCACTGTCATAGACCCAAGGATTGTGTCCAGCAAAGTAGTTAAATATTTGCCTGACTAATATTTATAGATGCACATCCTAACTGAGGTACACAAGACAACATGAATCCTTACATTGAACCACATATGCTTAACTTTGCTGATAAATTGAGGTAACAAGCTGGGTTATTTATGATACTGATACAATATAAATTGATATTTATTATGTTGATAAAAATAATAAATTATCAATAAACTACGTAAGTACATCAGAGTTGCCATAACGTATCGGAGCAAAGAGGTCAGGCCAGTGTCCTGCTAGTTGCAAATGCTCCAAGGGGTAAGAACATAGGCAAGTACAGAAGGATTTCTCCCAGATGTACACTCTCCCAGCTTCAGCCAACAGCAGCTTAGGCACATCTGAAGCTGGAAGTTTTACCACTGTGTTTAGTACCTACCAGTGCAACCTCTTGTCTCTGCGTCTGCCTCATCTCCATTTGAGCAGTTCCATATGGCTCCCACAGCATCATGTGGCAATGAGCTATACAACATGAAAAAGTAGTTCCTGGCTGGCTGATAGTTTCACACTGTCTGCTCTTGGCTTTTCTTCTAGGGCAGATACTGAGTGATTGCTCCCCACTCACCTTTTCCTCACTCTTCACTATTTTATCTCTCTGTCCTGTTCTCCCCATGGGCATCCCTTTTCCAAACTGGGGTGTTGTGTCTTATTTAATTTCTCCTGTGCTACAGCAATTCTGCGGCTCTAATCATCCCTGCTGCCCTCCTCCCCCATCCAATCCTGACTGCTTCTATATCCTTTTAACAGTTATCCAGCACCATGACCTTAGAAGTAGTGTAAAAATGCCCTCTGTTTTGTTCTCAGTTCCTGGTATTCTGCTTGGCTTTATTTTTATAAATATTTAATTTTTGTCTCTCTCTGCTGCTCCTTCACCATTAACTGATAGCTAAAGTGACTCTAATTTAGAAGTGATCACTGTTTGTACGTAACTGCCATCACATTATGCCATGTATGTTGCTTTATACCTACAGAAATGGAATTTTACCTGTGGGTTTTATTTCTCAGATGCTCAGGATACTGACATTTACTGCAACTCTTTGTGGTCCATTTAAGTTCTTAATGTTTCAAATACATTTCATTAAAAACTTGTATCCCACTAATCCCCTGTTTTCCAGACAATTTACCAATAAGTTGAACAGCATCAGTCTCAAAGATTTGTGTGAAACTGCTTATAGCCTCCCTGAATTGTGAAAGCTGGCCGTTTAGTTCTGCTTATTTTCTCCCGTCTGCTGATCTGTTATTAGTTATTCTAATCAGCTATGAAATGGGTTATCCCTTGGCAATTCAGTTTCTTTTAAGTTTTTGTACTTGAGCTATAGCTCCGTTCACACAAGTATTTGAAGAGCAGTGGTAAATTACTTGCCAGAAATGGTATCATTTGATTTTCATCTGTCATTAGCCTGGTAAGAGAGCGCTGTTTTGAAACATTAACCTTATTATTATCTTACAAATGCGATTAAGGCTGAGTATTAAGAGGGTGTTTTGTGAGGTAGGCTGGCAGGAAGAGGGAAGCCTCAGCCTCACACATGTTATCAGGACAGCAGAGCGTTTGAGGTTTTTGTTCTGGAAAATATTCAGGTGAAACATACTGTGAAAATAAACTTTAGAAGAAGCAAATGTTCACAAAATGTCTTCTAGTAGCTACTGTTTAAATTAATTTCTTACCAATAGGGTCATTTAGGACAGAAGGGGATCAAAAGTAAAAGCAGCGTGATATTTTACTAACAAGTGGTCAAAGCGTACAAGCACAAAGACTTCCAGTGAAGTCAACAGCACCAGGAGCAGCCGAGTTCCCTGTCCTGCAGTAACGCAGACACATGTTGTACCACCGACAGCGCACGAACCATGTTCACGGCTGCTCGGCTGCTCATGCTATTTCAGCCGCATGGATCACCCTGGCTGAAATTCAGCCCTGCGCCACATAAGCAGCCCTTCAAGCCCTCCAGCTGGTGTCTCACAGAAACTGGTCTGCCCTTTGGTCAAGGAGTAAAACTCAAATTTAAAGTGCTACTTTGCAAAAACCTTGAACTCAAAATAAAAAAAAAAATCCCCAAAACCCAACAACCCCCCAAAAACCCCAAAGGAAAAAACCACACACATGCAAACTCTACAACCTGAGACCCCAATACTGACCAACAGCTAGGAGGAGGTCAAACCAGGGAAAGAGAGGAAATCAAATCCAGAAACTGAGTGTCAGTCTGTTGTGCAATCTGTTTTCACAGAATCAGCTAAATCTGAATTAGTGAATTCCACTTCAGCTTTTGCTCCTACCGCCGCTATATCCACGGTATCTGGGAAATGACTTAGACACATCTCTGGAGAACAGCATGGGTCCAGTGCTTCCAAAAGGCCAAAGTCAATACGTTCATGTGTCAGATACATGTGCCAGGGTAGCCGTCCCAGCTGCACAACACATGATGTGTCAACTGCTTTACACAGGGTGGGTCAGGAAGAGGCTCATTAAAGAGAAACGCTACAGCTCTGCTTGCAACATCTCTGCAGCCTTGTCCAGTTTTACACTGAAAAAAAGGACACTGCTTTAAGAAAAGGGTTACTCTAGATGGAGATCAAAACCCGTACCGAAGGGCCAGAGGAACTGTCTGGTACGTTAGATACAGATCCATCACCAATCTTTCATATTATTATTTCATCGTTGAGGCAGGCAAGGTAAATTATTCTGATTTAACCTTCTCTGTAATAATAATTATAACAAATTATTCTGACGACCAAATTCAGACTATCTTACATAGGTGATGAAAGCCAAGAGAGCGCCTTGTCCCTGAGCATGCTTTGCAGTGAGGGAGTCTAAGCCAGAAGATTTCCTCTGAGCTGAATTTCTGTCCTGCGTGGAAAAGGCCACGATCCCCTGCTCCCTCAAGGCATGCAGAACCTAATTCTCACTGAAAACATTCAGGGAGGTAAGTACATAAATAACCTCCAAATTCATCCTATCTAAACCAGGGCCTAAGCTTTGAGATGACTTTCTGCGCAGAAGCGTGTGGCACCTCCTGCATAAGATGGGCAATGAGACAGCACGTTCTGCAGAGTAAGGAGCCGAAGTGTGGCATTTCTGGGCAGCATGAACTTGTGTCCGTGGCCACATTTTTTTGGTGCATCTGCTGGGAAACAGTGCTGGAGGGGAGTGAGTTACATCACTTCTTTGGGTACTGAATTGTCACCACCATTAGAGATGTTCCCCTCAGCAGACCTGAAAGCTGTTCCTCGACAAGTGAAGATATCATCATGTGGCTGTTATGCAAGATAATGGGTTTTCTCCCATTTTCCTCGTTCTTGACCCTTCCATTCTGACCCGTTAGCTGTAAAATACAATTCAGTCCCACCAAATTCAAGAGTGACAACTGCACCCCAGGCCTGGAACTCATACACTGCTATCATACCTGTTTGTACAATGTATGCACTGGTTCCTATTCATCTAAACCCTTTTAAACAGAGTTTAGACAGTGTTATCCTACTCTTCACCTATTTGTTCCTATTGGAAGGGGATTTTGTGGGTAACTCACTGAGACAAGAGCCTGAAAGTGAACACCCCCTCCAATGTCAAATAGTATCTCGGCTAGCCAGGCCTGTCTGTAGTACATGCTTGTTCAGAAAAATGAAATATTTTCACAGTGCTAATCCCTGTTACGCAGACAATCTGCAGCCCATTTGCTATTCCTTTTTGGCTTTATTTTTAACAGGGCCTTAAAACAAATTTTTCCTTAAAATGACAACATTCTTTTCTGCCCTCTTTGTTCGTGGGGCTTTGTGCGCTCATAAACAGTTTAAGAGTTCCCTTCACACCTGCAGTGCACATGTGTGCCTGTAATAAAGGCTCTCTTATCTGTCCTTCGCTGATAACTTAAGAGGACAGTGTTTAAGAAAAAGCACCATCCTTGCGACTGTAATGAACAAAACCCAAATCCAAATCCAAAACCTACAGCAGTGACAGTAAGGCCAGCACGCCTGGGGAAGGAGGGAACCTGACCCACGAAGCTCAATAGAAATCCGCTTTCCCAGGGACTAAGGAGTGTCTCTAGTTTTGCTGTCCCATATTTAAACCCTCCATAACCTGAGTTCACTGAAGTGCACCAATAACAGACATTGCTTTTCAAATGAACATCTTCTGCCTATCTGGCGTTTTACAAATGTTTTTTAATAAAGCCATCCGAAATCTCTGTCAAGCACAGGGCCAAATATGTCCTTCCCAGTTCGGCAAATCAGGAAAGCAAGCGGGGAAAAGCTAAACATGAAACTGACTTTCATACTCATTCTTCCAACCACCCAATAACTGTCCCTCTTCAGTGTTCCAGCCAATTAATTCCTGTCCACTTCCATTGAAATCCAAAGATAAAATGAACCTCTTGCATTTTCAATAATAATAATAATAATAATAATAATAATAATAATAATAATAATACATTTTAATTCACAGTTTCTCTCTACCACTGTTGTATAGATAATACTTAAACCGAGATTTTCATGTACATATAGACAAACACATAGGCTAAAAAGCCTGAGCTCCTACCTCTGAAATCCTTCAAAAATTTTGCACTAACACATTTTATACATTTATGCAATAACATAACTTAGAATATCCTATTTCCCATGTAATAAAAGATGCATCTTCTTTCCCATTCTAGTCCCTTCTCTAGAGAAATGAAGGGACAGAGTCTTCTTTACCCTCCCTGCTGCCCCCAAAGCTGCAGCAGAGAGGCTGAGGGGAAGGCAAGCGGACCTGTGACTCCTTTCCAGCTGGCAAACCCTGCTCAAAGACACAAGGAAGCAGCCTGCACCGTTCCCAAGGTTTTGCTCCATCCTTCTTTGGCCTCCCTGGACTCCATGTTGCTTATTTGGAAAATCATGCCAAAAATGCCTCCCAATTAGCATAATCTGAGCTATGCTAGAGCTATGCTGCTACTCAAAAACAACTTGCTCAGAAAATGCCCCCCGGAGACTTGTTTACGCAGCAAGGAGCGGATCAGCACGCATTAGACTGTGGTGCCGTGACTCCTCTTTTCGGCTGCCTCGTGCTGGTTATACTCTGCTTGCGTTGACATCACTGGCAGAGTGCCGGCGCCCAGGTCTCAGTGGAAGGAAAACCCTAAAGTCGGCCTAACCACAGGACAGTTTGGGATCAGCAAGACTTTCCCAGCCCCTTTCAGCTTAGGCACTGGTACAAAGTCTGAGAGAAATTTCCCTCCACAGAGAAAACCTTAAGCTTCTGGTTAGACAACACCACACACTACAATTTGATACTTAATAAATTGTCACAAAGCTATAATACAAGTATTCACTTGGTCACTTATCCTTTTAGCAATAAAAAACAATTGGGACTGAAATTCAGTTGCAATTTGTTGCAGCTGCTGTGGCAAGGACCCCCTCAGAAAGTAATTTCCAGAGGATTCTTCTTGTTAAAAAGCCATTTCCTTGGCGAGGAGTGGGATGGCTGGAAGATAGCAGCAGGGACAAAAACCAAGCACAGAAGTTTACAAGCATTCCTGAAGAGCATTTTAAAAACCCTGTATTTATTCAAACAATTACAAAAACATTTTACGAAGCTAAGTAGTTTAGCCCCTCCACCAAAATATAGACTATTAAGCTTAACTTTTGATAGGCAGTTTTCCTCATTACCCCTAAGCCGACACAGGAGGCAGCATCAACACGTGGCTCCACCCTGGAGAAGGTGTGGAGAGAGGATGGCAACCTCCTGGTTTCCCGGTCCTTCCACGGCTCCCAGGATCTCCATTCTTCAGCTCTGACCTACACCCGCTCTCTCCCCACACCACAGGAGTTCGTTGAGCTACTTGGTTATGAATAACATACATTGCAAATTTAGCTTTGTTGGGAGTAACAGGGATCGAGAAGGTCTGGAAGAGCAACTTCCAGTCTTGCTGGGCAACCCCATGGTGTTCAGCTCACACATTAGGGCATGTGGTTGGTTATGTGGGTCAGATGGTATCCTTATTACTGCCCGAGTGGATGACAAACTGAAATTTAAGAATGACAAGTCTGGTAAAACTTTCAGGCTATGCTAAACACGTGAAACAGTCTTCACATTTACTTGGTGGCTCCCATCATCCCAGGGAGTTAATGAGATAACCCCCCCGCAAAGAGAAGTCTACTGATGCCAGGCTGCTTATCTCTGTAAATGCTCATGAATTTATCATCAGCTAACACACCAGCCATGCCACATTCTCTAGCCTACCAAATGGTTACCCTGTTCCCTGATGCAAACACAGGATAGTAGCCAGCTTTTTCTTCCCTTCTGCTTCTTCCATTATTATTATCCCTTCATGTTACCCACCATATGGTCTATCTCTATGTGAAAGCTATACATTAACTATTTAACCACAATTTGTAACTCTGTTCTTTGGTAAGGAATGCCATTGTCCTGTCTACTTCTAGAAAGAGGAAATGGCCATTTGACATCTCCTGTCTCCTTCCCTCCCGCCTGAAGGACGACAGGGGAGATCACGTTTGAAAAAAAAAAGTATCTACCCAGTACCCCCCCTACCAAAGAGGAGAAGTAGGAGACCCACAGCTCAGTCTCTGTGTCCTGGACAACCTAATGCCCCACACGATAGAGAGAAACACAAACTTGTCTTTTTTAAGACAGAAAACTGGATCCTGAGTCTCCCAGGAAATTCACAATGGACTGGATGGGAAGCAGGCTCTGCTCTCTCGCTTTCAAGCCGAAAGAGAAGAAACAAAGAAATACGGCAAGTGCTGCATCTGTACTAGCCCTGCCAGCCAGGCCAACAGAAACTTCATTTGGCCATTTTTCACTCAGCTACTACTGAAGACACACTGCAAAGACAAACTAGTCCGCCAAGCCCACGGCTCCCTAACACCGTCTCTTGCTTGCAGCTGTCATACTGGACAGAGGTTTTTCTCCTTTAAACCTACGCTTTATAGAAACTCACCCTGAACAGAGACCATGTAAGCCAAAGCACCTCTGTGTTATATGCCACATGAACACACCTACAATAAGAAAACCAGGGAAAGCACTCAGGCACACCAGTAAATCTAGCCATAAGAGTAGGTGGCAGGTGGAGTCTGCCTTAGAACTTGCACCATTGGGAAGCCCAAAATCTATTTTCAGTTGTGACTTCAGAAAACAACCTAAGCTATTTGAGATGGGACCCAAGCCCCAGTTAAACACAGGACCTAGATTTCTATGGCTTCTTTTGAGTTGACATGAATACTTGACACTGGCCATCCAAAGTACCATGGCTGTACTTCATGAAACACTAGTTTTGCTGTTAAAAAAAAAAAAAAAAAGAAAAATACTAAAAGGAGGGGAGACTTGAGTAATATCAAAGTAAAAAGGTTAAGTACAAGATGGTAACACATCTGTCGGTACCTTTCTTTTTGACACAGTCTAAATCTTTCTGATACTTCTGAAAATTAATTGAACTAAGTTAACACCAACTAGGTTAGTTAGACTTAGCATTTTGCATTTCTGTGAGTGGTTTTACGTACAGTTCTCTTCCCTGCTTCCAGAGACCTGGTTTTACAGCAAAATGTCCAGCTTTAGGATCTTTGCAGGCTGTCAAGAAGAGGTGCACCATTTTCTGTAGGAACACCTAGCAAAAGAAACAGTTCTGGAAACTACCCCGCTCTGTGCGAAAGGAAAAGAAAAAAAGAGGAGCTTTTCCCCTATCAGATGCCTTACTTTCCCTGATGCCACTCTAGTTAAGAATAAGATTCCAAGAATAAGTTTCCTGTTGCAACATAAACATATTCTGTTTGCAATTCCTTTTAAGAGATCTGCGCTTTAGGCATTCCAGACTTGCAAGAAAGGGATCACACTGACAGCAAGTCACTGCTTCACTCAATGCAAGCTGCCAAAACGCATAGAACTGAACCCTGTCCTCTCACTCACTGGACCGATAAATACGCTTTTAAAAGCATGCACAGACTGCTTCACACTTACATGATGCACAGAGAATGAGGCAGAGGGCTTGCAGAGTGAAGCAACACCTCGTTCCCGAGCATGTGCAGCACAGTCCACCTTCACTTACTGCTAAAAATGCTCAACCAGTGCCATTTGCACTACATATGTGCAACACGCATGTCTCCAAGATTCATTACTGTGCATATGAAAATTCAATCATATCAAAGCTTAGCTTTAAGAAAGTCCCAAGGGGCTGAACCGTGTGCTTATGCGCTTTGAGGGGGAAAAAAACCCGACAACTCAAACTTTTTGTAGCATTGCCCCAGTCTTTCCTTTTGTAAGAACAAAATAGCTGCTGAATGAGCGAACTCCACATTCCCACTGTGTGTTTGTATGTGTTAATTTTCATAACTCATGTTCAGTTTGTATGAACACAAATGTATAAATCACAGGTGGATTTAGGGCCGATCCCAAGAAAACTGTAACTAAGATGAACAAAACTCATTATTTTATTTGAAAACTGCTGTGCTTCAGTCATTTAGTATGACCATATGTATCCTTTTATGGCATCTCTCTCTCTCTCTAACACTACTTTCTGTAGCTCATTTTAGAGCAAAGGATACTGCAATAAGCTTGGAAGTATCACAAATTCACCTATTTTCACATTTCATTGTAATTTGAAAATAGCTTTGTGTCCATGAAATTTTCCATTAAAATAAATCTGTCCTTCAGTCAAAAAGGGAAAAAATTATACTGAAGAAAAGTAATGGTTTGGGGACACATATGGTCATTGCACATCCTATACTTGATAAAAAAAAAGAGATAAGTGTTCCTGTTCTCTAATGAAAATAAAGACTTTTGCAGGCAAAATTAATTTTAAAAAAGAAACAAAACAAACCTCCTGATCTTCTTGGCTTTTGTATAGGTCTTTCGCATTCATGGGTATGAAGCTCATAGAAGCTGGTTTCAACCTAAAGGTACCAGAAACACAGCCTAGAACACAGCACTGAAAGACGAGGATTTCCCAAGAATTAATCTCAGTTGTCTTGGAGGGGAAAAAAAAAAAAAAAAAAATCTAAATACACTTGGAGTTTTACCCATGCAGGAAAAGCAGAGAGGCGGCTTCTGGTTTTCTTCTCCATTTCTGTAGCGTCATACAAACTTCAGCTCCTGAAATCTATCATAAGCGTCTAATGACTGCAGTGCCGACAGCGACACGAAGCTCCCCAGCACTGTGGTGGGACATGGTGACAAGCCGCCTGCCAGCGATGGGCCAGGTGGCTGCTGCTGGCTCCATGTCTGGCCCACAGCACATGGACTCTTGCCAGCCACGACCAGTGTGTGCACGTAGGGGTAACATGAGCTTGGCAGGGACTTCGGCAAGCCCAAGCAGGAAGGGAAGGTCTCTGCTTTGAAGGTGTTCTCCGAATTAACATTTTTCCATATATATAAAACTCATTTGGATATACTTAAAAAAATTCTCAGATACACAAAACCTGAAGAGGAAAGCAATGCTCGAAAAACAAACAGAAGCAGGAGCTTCATGGGACTCCTCCTTTGCAGAGTTAAATTCCTCCTAAATGACATTTCCAGGGTGAGGCATTTGTAAGTACAACTGTAAAAGGACCAAAGGCTCAGCTGACAAACCAAGAGATATGAAGTGCTTGCAAGACACATCCGGTGTTGAGATAATTAAAATCAAAATTAAACTTGTGCTATATTTGCATCTGCAAAGCATCAGTTAATCAAACATAATGAGTTGATCAGACTCATTTTTCTAAGGGCAAAATGTAATCATGCTTCATCATCTTTTGTGTTGTCCTTAGACTCTGACAGACTTTCCAGACAGAAACTGACTCTTCCCAAGTATTTGCACACCCAATAGCACATCAGAGTCCTGGAAGTTTTCTAGGCATTATTGCAACATTAATAGGAAATAGTTGTAGTAAAGTCACTTTATAGAAGCTTTTGCTCTATATTAAGAAGTCAAATAATAATAACAAATTGAAGGGGACACCAAGCATGACCCAGGAAGGAGATAATACTCTGCATCCCATTTTTGCAATCAAGAGACAAGCCACTCAGCTATTTAGCAAGAACGCTGCCAGTAAACCAGTATGTCTCCCAGATTCCTAACAGCAAACAGCAAGAGCAAAGAATACATTCTCTGGTGACCTCTGCAGATTTAGCAATTCTGTATTTATTTTTTTATTAAAAAGAAAAAAAAAAGCAGCTGTTGCTGGATGTAATTTCTAGGTATTGTAAAATTAATTTATTTTTAATCCCATGGAGAAATAATTTATACTGTTTGGTTGCTAGCTATTCAAGATATTGTGGTTACATTTTTGGTGTCTTTGGTACATTTTATTGTAACATTCTCAGGGCACTGCAGTCAATTACTACATCTCATGCTGTTTTACTTGCTACAAAGCATCATCCAAGCATTTTCTAGCAAGTCCTTGTGGGCAACTACGTCCTGTTCAAGAAACACATGTATGTCCATGCGCTGATAGGTATGAGCTCAGTGTCAACTTAGCCATTTGGATTAATGCCTTTTGGTTTGGCTTCTGTGGCCTCAAGCCTCTCAGCTCAAGCTGTGATAGAGCTTTTTAAAAAAAAAAAACCAAACACAAAACCAAAACATTTTTTAAATTAAATCAAGTACATTTGGAATACAAAGGCTTATCCGATATGTCTGTTGTGCTTCTGCAGTGTTAAAATCTGTCCCAGCTTTTCTTTACCCATTATCTCTTATTCAGCCCCACAGCTGTGCCGGTCCCCACTCTCTTGGCCGTCCCAGTTCTTCCCTTCGTTGCTGCTGCTCCCGTCGTGCGCACGGGGGAAGTGGGAGGGACAGTCCCAGCGGGAAGCACAAACCCAACCAGGTACGCAGCAGCAAAGGCAACGAGAGACACAACTTGCTGGGGATAGAGCCGAAACAATGGCTTGTGGCCAGGATTTGCAAAGGGCAGAAGATAATAGCGCCCACAGATTAAAGAAGGAAAACAGCTGGAAATAAAGTTTGGTAGGTCTCAGCCTACCAGATCATTAAAGGCGGTTGAGTGTGAAGGAGTGCAAACCCCAGCACTGATGGAGCAGACAAGCCTCAGAGGAGAGTGGGGACTATAGCCCAGAGACAAGCAGTCAAAAAGATGGTGAAGTGAATTAAAGAGGCTGCAGAGCCACCATCCAGGAATCTATGGAACGGCTATGCCTTTCAATCACAGCTACGAAACGTGGGATTTTCCCTTTCAAGTTGCATCTCTATAGTTGAGTGAGAGCACTCACATGGCAGAGCTTGCCCCAGCACCATGGAAGCTATAGCTAACATGCAGAAAAATTAATCCGCCATTGCTAATTTGGCCTTTTTCATTTATGCCTCTGTTCACTGTATTGTACTTACTTAGAGAGATGATATATCCAGAACAATTTCCCAGAGAGGCTACAGTACTGAGGCATTAGCTGTTCCTAGAAGCCATTTCTCTAAATCAAATTTTGAAAGGAAATTGATGGCAGACAGTATATAACTACTGACCCCCCAAAAAGTAACCTAGTCTAAAATGCACTGTCTGGTCCTATTTCTGAGCATATTTTTCCCTTGTGCAAATGCTGCAGATACTTTCTGATTCTCTGTGAAACTGGGAAAACATTAACAGTTTGCAGAAAGGGGAAAACAGGAGTGACAGTGAAGAACGGTGAAGACAGTGAAATCTCACCCATTTAGCACGTCGGTGCTTCTCATTCTCTGCTGATCCAAGGCAGTAAAGGGAATAAGAACAGAAAATAAATAATATTCCTCAGAAAGACATAAAAAAGTAAATCTTACTAAAATCCACATTTGCCCTTCCAGTCCCTCCTAGCAAGACAAGATGAGCTCGCTTTGCTCATGTGCGTATTTTCACTCATTTGCACGGGAACTTTGCCTGACAAAGGAGCACTGGATCTTCCCTTTCTGGGCAGAAGCACTGTAACTACCAGCTGAAATACATCGACACTCTAGATAAGCCATGAACGATCGTATCTGTTGATTTATTGCTGATTAAAGACTCCCATGTTCCTCCTAGTCCTGAGAATTAACATAACGGAAAATGTTACATTCACATATTAGAGAAACATTCTGAAAGTGCATTAGTCTACCAAGCTGAATAAGCAAATAGGTTGCTGGCTGATGGTCCTTTCATCAGTTTTGGTGATAGTCGTCTCATTTCCACTACGTGGGTCTGCAGAGAGTTGAATGCACAGCTCTGAGCTGTCACAATAGCAAAATTCTATTAATTTTCCTCCTTTAAGCTGCATATCCTTGGTCCTTACTAAAACTATTTCCTAGTTGTAAACAAGACACTCAACTCATCATTTAATGTTACCAAGATATAAAAGGTACTCTTACTTTTGACACATTATAAATCCCACTAATGCAACAGATTGTTTTAGAAAGAAAAGCATAGGCCTGCTCTTTTAGCAAGTGGCATGCAGAACTTCAGCACCAAGTCCCATAATCTAAACAAATCAAGTACTAACCTAACAAGAGAGTACTTTTAAAAAAAAAATCATGAAAATGTCGCGTCTTAACTGGTTGAGATGTGTGACAGCGTTGTTAAAAAATGCAGCGGCTTACCAAACCTGCAACTGGAAGTATCACCAAAGATAAAGCATTATCACAAAAGTTACTTCTTTTTTCTTTCTTTTTTCCCCCCCTTCTTTTTATTGCAATTCTGTGTTAATTGTGTTACTTCAGGTGGATGGCCAAAAGTAGCACCTACAATTCTTGGTAGCAAATCTGAGTCATTTTCACGGACTGCATCTGTGTGAGACCGTGCAGGAGCCAGGGACGGAGTCCCAGGGAGAGAGGGCAAAATCGGGACCGACAGCCCTTGACAGGAGGTCAGGCTTTGCTCCCTGGGAGCCAAAGTCACTGATTCTCCAGGGGTCTTTGCTCGTGCTGCAAACAGGGCATCTTAACGTGCATGCCATCTCTTCTGCCATTACAGATACTTACAGCGTTGTCTCTGACCTGAAGTGTACCTTGTGAGTTCATGCCAGTAACTAGAAGCCCCGAGCAAACGATCCAGGTTGGCAAGTAAGGGGCAAATCTTGCAAACGCAACCGGTGGGCAGTGCAACTTCTTTTCCAGGAACTGGATGAATTATAATCAGTCATTCTCAACATTCCCCTGAAAACATGCTGAAGTGCTAAAGATGTTGTACATAGGGAAAGGTGGCAAGACTTCCCCCAAAAGCAAAAATTGTATACGTGTTTGGGGCTGTACAGCACAGCCCTGCAAGTACCCGCTCTGAAACTTATGAGACTGAGATAACACTCTGTGGGAAAATAGGTCCTACATATTGACTTTTTGTGAATACACAGAAAACAAAAGAAAACCCAAGGAGAACATATAAGAAAGCGTATCGTGCTCCTGTATTTCCTCAAGGTGATTTAACGTAGTAATTATTACAATGTGCACTAGGAAAGAGCACAGTACTTTAGTAATATGAAACTTCAGCACAGCATCTGTTACTAGACTTTGCTCAGAGGTAAGGAGAGGCGACCCAATTCTGGGTGAATTATAAAACAATTGAGTGGCTAGGGAAAGAAAGTTTGGAGGAGTTTAAAAACAAATTTCTCACACGCAAAACCAAAACTACCACCACTGTTATTACACCTGCACACAAACCAAATGATAACATTCAATTATTAGGAAGCTGACGTGAAACACTTTAGCGAATTCAGTGGATTGCTTGAATTTGCAGCTTCTCTGCTGCTTTAAGGAAAATGTAGGCAAGATAGAGACCCTTCAAGCTTTGAGTATTTTGCCTTTTTTGTGCTGAATGTTGGCAGCTCCCTAGCTGCTGCTACACTGTTGCTTATGAAAAGCAGCTGTATTTGGAGGTACTAATAATATCCAATAGTATAAAAATCTGTATTTTCTGAAGAAGTCTACCTCCTTCAACACCACAATGCGCAACATTCATACCATCCCAGTTGAGATTTGATAGGAAAGTAGAGGACTGATGGCTTAAAATGCTGCTTTATAGTTTACCACAAAGACAGCTGAACGAAGAAAATTTTCTATCAGACTTCCAAGTTTCCACGCAGGGTAGAGAAGAAAGGAGACTGCATAAGCAAGTCAGGATCTTTTTTTTTTTTCCTAAAGTTTCTATAAGCTTTTCTTTCTTCCTTACACTCAAACTTCATATTCAGGGCTGTCACTCCCTGCTTATCTCAACTGGACATAACCAAACAAAACTTTCACAACCACTGGAATGTATTCTGGACAAGAAACCTAGAATTTATTTTCTGTCACATTAAGCAAATGAATGTGCCTTAAACTATGGCACCGGGACAGCCCGCTTTTTTTATTCTCACCATGGAGAAAGTTATCAGAGATCAACTTGCTAGGTGTGATTTTTAAAACCAAGTTTGTTAACCACTATAAACACAGTTTTCACTTCATGGTCAAATTTTCCTCACCTATTCAAATTCAATTCATTTACTGTCTGAGAGTTAACAAGAAATTTCTTCCTTTACTTCTAGCAGCCCTTTGAAGGAGTCAAACAAAGAAATGCTGAAGATGATATTTTTTTAGATAACTCTTTCTTCCATCAATTATTAATCCTACAGAGAGAAATGAAATGTTTAAAACCTTCCCAATCCCACTTGCACAGTTCTTAACACCAATTATGAGAATATATTGTCCCAGATGACCCCAATGAAGTAAATTAATTAAATTAACACGGTAAAGCTTTGAAAACAACGCGAGGGGAAGACTAGCAATTATTTGCATATAGCACGCAGATGGACAGACACTCAAGCAATGAAGCGATGTCCTACCTCTCCTTGCCGGTGATAGTGCTTGGGAGGTTTTCCCATCTGCTCTAGCATTTTGCCCTTCTTACTGCTAGCAAGCGTCAGTCCCTGGTGGATGCCTGCAGATCTGTTGGTTGCCTGAGTTGGAGCCTCCCCCATCAGGGTGGACTTGATGGAGTTCACCTTGGAGCTGGAGCTGTCTAGCTGGGAGCTCTCCACGATCAGGACCGCGGCTAGTAAGAGGAGACAGCAGGAGCACTTATTCCACATCAGCACGATCATCTCCCCTCCCCCCAAAAGGCTTATCTTTTTTTTCTTTTTTTTTTTTTTTTAAGGCAAAGAAAACAAAAGAGAGGAAAAAAAAAAGTTTTTAAAAATATCTCCCAAAGCTGTTAACAAAGCAAAGGATTTCAATGCCACACACTCAAGGTACTGCTGTTCTGAGAGATACGGGAGAAAAATAATTTTAAAAAGAATCCCCTAGGAAAAAACCGTGTGAAGTCTATAGGCACTGAGCAGCTATCGGGTCTGTGAAGTGATGGCTTTTTCCTCCAGGTCCTCGAGAAGTCCACGCAATTCTTTAGTAACTGAGAGGAATAAGCTAAGAGGCAACTGCACCCAGGGCAGCTCCCCACCAGTGCAGGCACCAGCACGTTTGCTTAAGCTTCAGAGGAAGAGCGAGTGAGTGAGTTACTTCCCCCCACTCCTCCTCTCTTGCTGCACAAGCCAGCAGAGAGGAAACTCAAACCAGATCCAATCCAAGCAGCACCGGCAAAAGCTGGGCTTAGTTTTCTTTCTCTCTCTCTTCTGGGGGGGGGGCG
>JAVKLA010000007.1:31942584-31961514 GCA_034782735.1 Sagittarius serpentarius | reverse complement strand
CGGTTCCCCCCCCCCCCCCCCCGCCCCCTTCTTTACTTTTTATTCCCCTCCTCCTTTTTTCTGCCTTTTGCCTCAGCCTCCGCAGCCAGCAGGAGTGAAAGCGCCCGGTCTCCTCCTCCTTCTCCTTCTCCTCCTCCTCCTCCTCCTCCAGCCCGGCCGGTGCGGGGCGAGGGGCTCTGGGCATCGGGGCGGGCGGGCAGGGCCGGGCCGGGCCGGGCCGGGCCGGGGGAGCCCTGGGGCTGCCCCCCACCCACCCGCGGCGGGAGCGCCGGGACACGGGCAGAGGGGCAGACCCCCGCGGCGGGCTTCCTGCGCTGCTCCCCCCTCCCACTCGGGGGTCGCCGTCAGCGGGTCTCCCTCCCCCTCGCCCCCAGCCCAGAGGAGGGACACGCCGCCCGGCGACATTCGCCCCCTCCTTTCCCTCCCCCCCGCCAGCTCCCACCTCTCCGGGGGCTGCCCTCCCCCCAGCACGGCGGGTTCCCCCGCTCTCCGGCCGGGGCCCACGGCCACCCGCAGCCCCGGACACGCGTGTCGCGCTCTCGGCTGCACCTCGCTGCCCCTCCGGTGTCCAGCCCGGAGGTTGGAGGTTAAGTCTCGCTGAAGGGGATGGGTGGCGGCAGGCTTTCCCCACGGGCTCCCCAAATTGCGCTGCTAAACTGAAGCAAGCGTCGAGGTGCTCCGGCTCCCCGAAATGACGTGCAAAGCACGTTAGGCCGGCAGCGCTGTGGAAGTACGGGGCCGGCACGCAAATCCCGCCGAATCTTACGCCCCAGCCGGCAAAGTCCACTGCCCCGGTAAAGGGCGAGTCCAGCCAGTAACGGTGCACTGCATTACTCCTGAACGGGAACTTCTCGGTGCCACAGTGCCACTGGCAACTGGAAAGACTTATTTTGTATTCATCTTCTCAGTTTCCTTGGCGTGAGCACACAACCCATTGCTGTGAAACATCCAGGTGCTACTAACTACGCCCGCACGCTCCAAGGCCCTCGCATCTCCCTGCCCCAGCACCAAAACACCGTTTTTCAGAAAATGGAAGGTAAACGGGGACGCAGAATGCAGACTTAGCAGAACTGGGGTAAATCCAGCTCTTAACTTTTCCCAGTTACCTGCAAAAGACTTAGTGCAGAGAACACCACCATGGGGCACTTGTGTACTGCAGCGGAGCAGCTACAAGCCCTTGTCTTTCCCCCGCACATGTGAAAGTGGGGTGGCGAGAAAAAAGATGGTAAGAGGAGCAGCCCTCTTGCTGTCCTATATGTTCACGTACAAACACTACCTTGTCTGGGAACAGTACAGAGAATTTTCGTGTTTTCCCCTTCTCCTGAGGGGTCCCCCCCCTCTAAGCTAGCAATCCTTTCCAGATTTCTACCCTCTTTACACGGCAGAAGAGGTGAAGAAGAAATGCTCACCTGAAATTTCATTTCTTCCAAATTAACAGCTGTGAAAAAAAGAAGTTGTTAAGGCAAGAAATACCAGGGAGGAGTCAGGCACTCTTTTGGCCCGCAGTGCTCCTGCTCCCTCTCAGCAAGCAGAAGCCGTCCTGGGGGCTCAGGAGCTCTCTGCAGGGAATTCTCCACGAACCACACCACCTCGGGTAAGTTTTTTAAAATGTCTCTCTACAGACATGCGACTGCTAGTGGTGTGTCCTAATGTTAGGGCCTGTATTACATTAAACAGAGCATCTTGTAAAGAGTAGCTTAATTTACATCTTTTTCCACAGCGCAAACCTTAGAATTGCTTAATCCCATCTCACAGGGCTGATTTGGTTGCATTTTGGTTTTTTTTTTCCTTAGCTAATGATCTCTTACTTTAGGAGATTACTACTGATTTTTTTATTTTTTTTTTTTTTTAAGTAACAACTGAAATAACTTAACAGCCCCCAAGATTGGATTTTAAACTGTTCTACAGAGCATGGCATTTGCTCTTACACAGGCTTCCGCTGAGCTCGCGTTTACTGGTTTTAAAGCTGGAAGCAATTTTATTAACATTTGATTTCAGAAAATCAGTTTCAGAATTAAAATTTCACTTTTTTCTGCATTCAGCTTTGCAAAGAGTAAGGAATGAAAAAAAGTTTGCCTTCTTCACAGCATTTCCTTTTTTCCATCTTTGTGTAGCCTTATATAAAAGAAAATTACGTTTCTGTCCTCATCCCTGATAATTCCTGAAGACATTCATAAGGAAACATTTCTAAAAGATCAGAAAGCAATTTGCCATTTCACAAGAAAGTGATAAAAGCCAGTCCTTTCTGATTGTTTTTGACTTGACTTTTGACACCCAGCCCTCCTGGTGTTTCATCCCTCCCAAACCCAAAAGCAAACAGCTATCAGGGCCACAGGAAAAGCTCTAACAGATAATTTCATAGAAAGTTGGCAGAGAGCCATATAAACACCACACCCACACCCACACAAAAAGGGTAAAAATCACAGCCACCGAGAAACATGCAATCCACTCGTACAGATGCAGCGTATATACACACGCGCACAGGCAGCCTCATGCCACAAACACAGGAGGGCCGACGTCCGCCCACCCACCCAGGATCAAGCCGAGATGGAGCAACACAAACCAGTAACAGCTCCCTGATTTCTAATAACAAGTCAGCTGAGCGTTTCCTCTTCCTATTACCATGGACTGCCCTAGTCACATTTTGTTTTCTTGCTGGGGATAAATACACTGCGGAGAACACTTAAGTTAACAATTCACATCTCTCTTCCTGGTACTCTCCATATATGCCACCACGGAGCCTTAGCCTTGGTCTGTCTTGCTTCATGGATGGCACCAAATTTGTAAAAATATCAAGTCAGGAGGTCAGCGCAAGATTACCACGAAAGCTAGACAAGCAAAATGTCATTTTCTCACCTCTAAGACATTTGATAAAATTACAGGTGGGTCTGGACTATTGATCAAAATATGTGGGAGGCTGTGTTAACTCACACTTCAAACAGGTCCCTTCTCCAAAATGCTTTACACAACTGAGAATTTATGGTATATTTAACTAGGTTCTGAATCGGTTAACTGACTTGTTTCTTAACTTTGGTGACAGCAACAGCAACCCCCCTCAAATTATAGCTTTTTTCTGGACGTTATCTCGTCTGTGTTTCTCTTACTGAGGAAGGAACAGAAATTTGTAAGTCAGTGGTGGAGCATTCTCCACCAGAGTTGCTTTGAATAAGGGAAGATTACAAAGAGAACAAAATAATCTGATGAGACACACAAAGAGAATCCATGACAATAAAAAACACAATTATGATGACCTCATGCGAGTATCATTCAGCTCTTCTTGAAATAAATGGACGTGTGGTATTAAAGAGAGGCACGCAGCACCTAAAGGACCAGACTGTAAGTAGACTCTGTCTAAATTGACTAAATATATATCTATTGATTTCTTATTAGAATTATCACTTAAATTAAAAAATGTACAAAGCAAGCCACATTTCAAGTCCTTAGATGTAAATAACAAAGTCCCCGTATATTCAGAACCTCTAGAAATTTGAAGAAAACTGGAGAGGAATGCGCAAAACTTTTCAGATATTTAAGAAGAGGTACCCAAACTCATTTTTTCAAATCAGTCTGGGTTCAGCTAAGTATGAAGTTCATCCATCAGCTGGATTCAACTAAGTTTCCAGACATTAATTTAAACATTTAGTGGGAATGGAAATGGGTACCTTTCCAACAGGGCAAGACCTATCTTGTAACTCGCTGCTCTGAAGGGAATATAGTTTGCAGCATCTCCGAGGGAATGGAAATGGGTTTTGCTTTGCTGCCCTGACAGACGGTTCCCTCCAGGGGAAGCAACAACCCGCTTCGCTGCAGGGCAACTGCTGCCAGACCAACACGCTGCTCAGGGCCAAAGAAATCAGAAGGAGATGGACAGAACACTAAACCTGTGTTGGGAAGGAGCAATTTTTTTTTTTTTCTTAACAAAAGCATGATATATAGATATGCTTGTAGACAAACAAGCTACTTGCTATTTTAGGGTTTTTTCACTTTTAACTAGCATTCTGCCCATGCTTTGTGTACTTCAGACTGGTCAAATACAGACTTCCAAACCTAGGTGTGGATTTCCTACGATCCTCGCTGCAGCATCTCTTATGTCCTTTAAAGACACAGACCTACTTCACAGTATCTGCTCATGTAAGATGGCACGGAGGCAAAAATACCGAGAAGCATCTCCGCTTTTCAGATTTATGACTGTGCCACTACAACCTAGACTTTGAGAGATACCAAGAACTTCTAAAACATTTAAGTGCCAAGGCAGACCCACCAGAGGAACCAGCTAAAAAACCCAATGGTTGTCAAGCGCGTGAAGCGCACTAAGCAGGGGCTGTCACACCACTGAAGATCAGGCAGCGTTTACCACCGAGTTCACCACTAAGTTTGGATGCCTAGTTTGCAGAAGCTAAGGCTCACATACTTGGCGTATGTGCGTGTGGTTAGTCAAACATTTCAGAGCAGTACAGTCTCTTGCCCAGAACGACGTTTTGCAGCTAACCGTGCAGAATAATAGAGGAAGCATTACCCCCAAAACCACAGTCAGTGGCAAATGCTACGTAACGCGTGGGACGGTCACTAGAAATCTCTCATCAACTACCATATTGCAGAGACCGAACCTGCTCCTGACCGTTGCGTACATAACCACAAAACCTTCCTGGGATCCTCCAAAGGTGGCACTTCTGCCCTAACACGGGGTGCAGATTGTTTGAAGACCCCCATGCTCAGCTTTAGCTGCTAATTCTTCCCGCAGATTTCCAGTAGGCAGAAGGAGAGGCTACGCCGGTTACAACCCAGGCATGAAAGCCTGACAGTCAAAAGGGCAAATGTTCATTAAACACCAGTGGAACCTCCAGCTGCAAACACTGAGAACTACATCAGTGAGCCACAAGTACTCAGTTCTCATTTAATGTTAAAAATATATATATATTTCTGTTTTACAAATGCTTTGGCGTTTCTTTTAATTACACTTGTTCATAAATTTAATGAAAAAACTGAGTGGCCTTACACAAAGGTTTTGTAGAATTTTTCCAGTTTCAGTACTTATTCTTGCCAAAATAAAAAAAATAGCAAGAAAAATTAAATTTAAATTTGTTGGTATATTCACTGAAAAATATCAACATTTTAATTGCTTTTCTACTATCTCTTTATTTTTCTGCATGAATTCCACTCCCTTATATTCTTTGTCAGGGAGTTGCATTATATCCATTATAGCCCTTTTTTCATTTTTCTTGGGGGAGAAGCGGATTTTAGGGCAGCAGGAAAGACATAAATAAGAAGAGTAACCTTTTTTCCTCTTGCCTTTTTTTCCCCCTTTTGTCTCTGAAACTTTTTAAGAGAGGAAATGTTTGGAAAAGGCAGAGTCTAGCGGAAATCAAGACAAAAGCAAGAAATAAAGGAACATAAGAAATTAATATATTCAATTTAAGGACAAGAAGGAAATACAATGAAAACTGGGAGATCCTTTACCTGACCTCCACCAAAGGGCCAAAGTTACACACTGTAAATGCAAAATATTATGGGCCAGATTGTAATCCTGTGTATTTTACAGCATCTATATTTTAAGCCACTTGACTTCAGTTGAACTGGTTTTGACTCACACCAGCTTTAGTTCAGTCTAGTGTCCTATGTTTTTCTTTCCCTTAAATAAATAAAATTACCTGTTCTACAAATTAAATCTGTTTTTAATTCTATATGAAACATTTTGGGATACTTGTCGTATGAAAGACATTCTATAACACAGAGGTGTATTGTTTTTTGTTATTATTTTTTAGGTTCACCAGCTGCACTGAATTTCCATTGCCCCTTACAGCATCTCTCGCAACTTGGATATGGCCAAATCTCCCTTAGCACTGCCCCTGGGGCCTAGTCTGTCTTTTATTTAATTTCTGGCTAAAAAATTCAATCAGCATCAGGCAATACCTAGTTTTGCTAAGGCTGCAGCTCAACAGCACAATATTTTCTTTAAAAAAAGCACATTTAAGGAGCTCCCTCTTCCCCTCTGTCCTCCAGCTCTCTATGGGGGATGCGTTTTGCGTTCATTTCTTCCCTTTTTCACTATTTCTGTATTCAGCTCACAACCAAACCCCTCAACCAATTTGCCCCCCTCCACAGAGAAGGCTTTGCATGGCAGTACAAGGGCGAGAGAGTGCAGGCACTGGCTGCAGGACAGGGACAAAGGGCAAGGGCATCCCCTCACTCCAGCATTTCCACCAAATGCTTTGTGTCCTGGGACTGTGGCCCCAGCAAAGCACCCAGAGAACAGGTTGGGGCATGAGATACCCAAAAGTGTGACAGGTGGGTGGGCGTCAGCTCCAGAAATCCACACTAATGTAGTCTATGGCCACCACAAAACTCTTCTCCACAGGTAATATTTCTGTATCAGCATCAAGGGAACCACTCAGTGGAGCTTATGCCGCGTTTTTACCAGCATTGAAGTCCGTAGGTGTGATCACTGCCCCGAGAGCTGGCCCGCTCCTCCTCCTCTTTCCCTCCTGACAGAGGATGTGTGAAAGCTGCAGCCATGCCCCTGTGACCCAAAAGTGCCAGCGAGCCCCTTCTGCAGCCGCTGGGACAGGCTGCCAGGCAGGTAAAGCTCTTCCTCCTCCTCAGCCTCCATCCCTGACCACTCTGTGCTGCAGGACACGCTGCCAGTGCAGCGCAGGGATGGCGTAGCGAGGTGCTGGCGGCCGCGGCTCGGCATTGCTTCTCAGGACTGCCGTCATACCCAGAAATTAGAACAAGCCAGCACAGCACTCGCTGGGCTGCCGCCACAAACAACCCCTGGCAGGGGTTTGACGCCGG
Organism: Sagittarius serpentarius; assembly: GCA_034782735.1. Taxonomy (NCBI): domain Eukaryota; kingdom Metazoa; phylum Chordata; class Aves; order Accipitriformes; family Sagittariidae; genus Sagittarius; species Sagittarius serpentarius. The sequence continues at coordinate 31,954,722 of JAVKLA010000007.1, read as the reverse complement.
CTGCAGAGCATCCCCGCGCTGACGTCGAGCCCGCCTAGCCAGGCCACATCAAGAGGTCCCAGCTCACCTCTCCCTCTAAAGGTTACCCTCTCCCCAAAACTGTCAGCACGCCCAGCCGCTGGTGTAATTGCTGCCTGGCCCAGCTGAGCCGCGACGGGCGGCCCCGGCTGCAGCCGGAGCAGGAGGCACAACCGCAGCCCAGAGAGAGGCAGGCTCGCAGCGTGCAACCCCGGTCACAGAAACAGGAGAAGAAATATCACATCCTTTGATTTCTGTATTTTTGGGTCTAATTCCTAATGCCATGCTCCTCATGAGCAAATGATGCAATAAAGCTGTTTTGAAACCCTTATTTATGATTTTTCTCCTGCCGATTTTTTTTTTTTTCCCAAAAAGATGAGTACTGAATGTTACTGTTATTCCTCAGAAATAACTCCTTTTCCTGATTAAAAGGGTCCAGGATGGTGTCACAGTTAATTAACGACACAGTGTGCTGCAACTGGCTTGGTTGCTCACAGTTCAGGATTTGAATCAGCCCCTCTGACAACTATTAACCCTTCAGAGTGGGAATCAACGATTTCTTGGGAGGACGACCAAAGCAAAGGGAAACACTCCCAGACCACCAAAATTAATAACTGTCAACAAATGTTGCTTCAAAAGCCAAATGTAATAACCAGTCAATTTAAATTATTTTAAGCCACTTCACTGTTTTCTCTAAAACATCTTCACTGTGTCACTGAACTGAACTCAGTCAGCCTGACCACGCTCCCAAAGCGGTATACGTTTCAGCATTAATCAGAGAGAGAAGTACTTCCCAAAAGGAAAGGTTTCAGCAAAAGGCAGCAGAGGCACGGGGTCTGACGCCCGGGAGGCCGCAAGCGAAACCCTCTGGTCTCCCCAGCGGAAGCGAGCCACACTCGCAGAGCGAGAGAGGCAGCAAGCGGTCAGGGGGTATTTTCTCGTCGTCCTCCTCCTCCCGCGTCGGCGTGCAGGACTGCTCCTGGCCCCGCCAGAGCCCTCCCCAGCACGAAGCACCGCAAGGAAGATGGATGCGAGCTGCGCCGCGTACGCGCAGCAGGTGGTTTTCCAGAGGATCGCAACGCGCAAACCGAAACACGGATTCTCGGTAGCCCAGGAAGATGGCTGACTTAATATGGAAGTAGCTGAAATTTCTGCCTCCCTCCCTCAGCTGCCTATGTCGAAGAGTTGTTAAAACAATAAAAATACTTATAATTAGCAAGTCTACATACACCCATTTTCTTTGCAATATTCTTGGCAATATTGAAGCCAAGTTACTCAAACTTGCCAAAGAAAAATAACCGTAAGGAAAATTCCCTTCTCAGGAATGAAAGCAGCAGAAAATTATGAGGCCGAAAAGGCAGTTAGAATGGAAACCATTGTGCAACCTTAGCTCTAATAAGTACTGAGAAAGCTGATCGCTCTTTAGTACATTTATCTCGTGTTTTCTGATAAATGCAGTCACACCTGAAGACTGTATAAAACAGCAAATGTAAAAATATTTTCAAGCATTTGCTTTGGCTTGCAAACCTACCTTAAACAAATGTTTCTGGAGCTAGGATGATGGTGTATCTACAGGCTGTAATAAATACCCCACTCTCGGAGAAGAAGTAGAGCCTCTGCTCTGCAAAAAAGGGAGCTAGAGACGTTGCTGCTTTCTCTGTGTGACTGCTCATTTTACTCACCATCTTTATTTAAGAAAATGACTAAAAGACAAAGAGATAAGTCTTCTAGAACATAAACCTCCATTCAGTTTTTTGTACCACGAGTATATTGCTGTAGAATCAGGAAATAATAAGACATGGCAAAAATTCCTTATCTGCAACATAAGAATTTATGCTGAAAGGTTAGTTCGTTAAACAGAGTCAAAACCTGTCCTACTAACATGCTAATACAGGTGCATTTGATAAAATAAGAATCTGGTATTGATCATTTATGAGCTGCCTCTCCAGCTGGGTTGTGTTCTAAAAAAAATGTAAACTGTATAAATAATTGTCCAAAAAAAGGACATCTCACTTCTCTTCTTAATGAAATAATGTTTTAAATTCCTGATCATTCCTGATCAACTTAGTCCTTTCATTCCAATATGCTTGCAATAACTGACAATATAGAAATAAAGTAAATGTCTAAATAAAAAGTAATTTTGAAAAAAAATTGGAACATTTTATTTTGCTAATGGATTTCATTTCTGGGATATTTTTTTAATTCTGATTTGTTTCAATTGAATCAGTTTTTCCACTGAAATGCCAACTTAGCGACTGCTTTCTGACCACCTAAAAAGGTGTGCTTTAGAGGGGACATGACGTTTGTTGTGAAAGAAGAAAAATAAACGTTCCATATGCAATTTTCACAAAAGTGGGAAATGAAAAAATTAGTATCCCACTTTTGCACAGCAGAGAAAACCACCTCAAGCTAGCACCAAAGGTATCTCTTTGCTCTGTCTGTTGTTGAAAGTGGACAGAAAAAAAGAGGGTCAATCCATATTGTTTTAAAGACACTGCCTATATGGCTGCTAAATAACGTAGCAGCAAAATCTGGAATTACAGGACTTCTTTTCCCCTTAAATTCTTCAAAGAGGATAAAATAAGGATAGCCGTTCAATGAACTATGCAGGCTGCATTCCTGGCTAGTTGCACAGGCGGATGGAGAGCAACTGTGAAGCTCAATAGTTACAGGCAAGAACAACATGTTGCAGTTTTTCTCCTCTGCATGTACGTTTACACTCCATTCCCTGCTTGCAGTCCTTTCCCCGTTTTTCTCTCAGCGTAAGAAGATGCAAAAATGATCAGAAGGGGAAGGAAGGGGAGCCTCTTCTCTTTGGTGTGCAGCCCAGTGCGATAGAGAGAAGGGAGCTTGCTTTACTGCTCAAACATCAATACCCCAGGGAGCATCTAAATTTACTCCCAGTCCGGCCTTTGGTAATTCAAAGACAATAACTATGTAAACCTCAGCCTAAGCTTCCTTCCCAAAGCTTGGCTCTTCCTGGCACTGTGCTCCAGGGCCTGCTCTGTCCCAGATTTTCCCAGCTGAAAGAGTTAATCGGACCTTTCTGCCCGCCTTCCTCAGTATAACCTTTCCGGGTATGAGAAGAAGTTAGCACTTGAACCTCAAGTGGTGACTCAAAGACCCCTGCCAAATGAATTCCTTGTTTAAGTCCATTGACACCGACGGAGTTACGAGAGGAACAGAACTGGTCCGTTGCCTTTTTTTGCTATGATCCACAATAGGCAGCTCTATTTTTCTGCATAACAAGTACCAGAATACTGAATGCATTGGCTGCCAAGAAATGCAGAACAAACAGACTTGCATGTTTTTTCCTTTATTTCCATCATCTGACCTTTCCTTTTTATGTCTTAGGAGCAAGCTGCAACTTTATTTACATGTATAATCTAGATGAAATGCTAGTTTGTGTGTAGAAAGCTATGTGGACTTTGATCTTTGATTTCGATTTTCCATTTTTTTTTCAAAGCACAACATAATGAATTAACGGAAACATGGAAATGTTAGGTTTCAGAATGATTCTCATTTCATGTTTTTGATTCTTTCAGCCCAGGCTAGATCTTTTAGGCTTCCCTAAAGGCTTGAAGCATTAGTTCATAGTCCAAAACACTAACTTGCGTCCTGACATAGCAGATACTGAAATCACTCATATTCGCCCAGTTCAATAATGACAGATTTTTAATCCACATAGAAGTACTTGACTGCAACAAAAGGTGCTACTAGCCTTGTATAAAGTACCAGTAGTGAGAGAATGAATGATTAAATTATTAAAACAGCAGAATTCAAATTCTGAGGAAGAGAGCCAAAACTAATACGGAAAGGAAACAAGTACTAAAAGAGAGTCAAAAGGAAGAAGTAAATGAGATAATACAGGAATGTTTTATGTTGGGTTTTTTTAATAGGTTTTAACCCAAGGTTTCAAACCTGCAGCTTAATACATTGACTCTTTTTTCATTCGCCAGTCTGATCCATTTGGGACATTTCATTTATATTTTAAATTCTCAAATTTCTTACTTCTATGTATCTGTCCAGGCTTGGCTCCGATTGCCAATGTGCAAAGAATACCTCACTTCTACCCCATGCTTTATGTCTGGGCCATGCAATCTTCCTAATTTTACATACCAAAGGTAAATAAGTTGTTACTGATACATGCTAAATAATAATGTTCTTTAGTCAGGAATTTTTCACAAAATAACAGTGAAATGGGGGGAGTCAAGAAGAAAGAAAAATAAAGTGCTAACTTCTGTATTTGTCTTCTTATTAAAGCGAAGCATGAATTCTGATATTAATTTTTAAATTTTGTATGAATTTACTGAAAAAAATCTTTTGTATCCATGTCTCCATGCATCACAAGCATACTATTGTGATAAAACCATAATACTTTACGTAAAATTCTGAGCGAGAGAAGGCTCTTCACAGGAATTCTACAAGTAATCAAAAGGAAATTAATGTGGGTTTACTGTTACAAGATCTGTTTTATTAATTTTTTTAACATACATATTGTCAAACTACAATGTCTTTTCTGTTATCTCTGTCCCTCCTTGTTTACAGATGATCATCAACTCAGCATCACCGGGGCACGAGTGGGCAGTATGTTTGTGGAAATAACCCCCTCCCAAATTGCATGGTACTATTTTGTGACACAGTTAAAGGCTGAGACTATTCTTTTTATTTGCTAGCACGCAGAACCCACATTGTCAGTAACAAACCATCAAAGCAGTCCAGATGGCTACTGTCAGAGCCAGGTATTTTTCAGAAAGTCAGGGGGGAACAGTGAGAATCTAGGGCACTTTTCAGAGGACACCATCTACAACTCAAGAGTTTCTCAGTGGAGCAATGGTGACATTAACTGTAAGGCAAGTGCCCAACCCAAAGCAGCTGGGAGGGGGAGCTCTGCCACTTCAGTGAAAGCCACTGCCTGTTTCCATCCATTCGTTATCAAAGAGAGAAAATTCCCTCTCGAAAAAAAGGATCAAGACAATTAGAAGCTCGCTCACTTACACGCACTCTCTCTCGCTCTGACTTTAATACAGTAAAAATTACTGCTTAGTTCCTAAACACTGAATTTACAGGTGACCAGCCAATTACAGCAGCATTTGATAGCTTTTTCATTCTGCAGCAACACGGATGCCATGCCTGGTTTTGACTTGGAGATTGTGTTATTTTTTGATTGCATTGATTAAACTGAGAATATACTTAATCTACTCTAGTTGTAATTCTTCATGTGATCTTAGGAAAGAGGACTACTTTGTCAATGTTTAAAATTAGCTCTAGAGGACATACATTCCTATAGGTCCACTGTTCTTTTCAAGGTGGGGAAAATGATTAATGCTTCCAGAAGACAAGTGTGGTAGCTACGGATGTTGTACAGCAAACTCAGTTAAACTCTGCAGTTCAGAAATTAACTTGTTTTTCAAAATGTTTCTGGGATGAGGAGAGCAGTCTCAAAAAGCAGTTCTCTCTCAAAACTGAAGGAGAAGAATGTATGTCCCTTCATCTTTTAAAACCTCTCAGAACCGTTGAATAGACCTCCTGCGATACTGAGCTTCCCAAGACAAATGAAACTGTCTCCATTTCACGGGACTTGTAAAGCAAGAACGTAGGTAACTGCTCTCTCAAAACACACGTACTGCAAATAAAGATATCAAGTGTGCTGACATTTCTGCATTACAGCTTAAAATAACATCCTGTGTGATGCCTATATGCTGTGCTGTTAGCTCAATTTTGGATTTTCTAAAACACTGGGTTTGCTTTCAAAGAATAACGCTCCGGTTCCTGTACAATACATGAGTATACTGGCTCTTCAGCTGGGAAACAAAGTTAAGAATGTGTGGGCTTTGGCTTCAAAATTAACCATGCTTTAGTAATCTAGTATACTAAACTGTTTCTTATTAATGTATCATGCAAATACTCTCCAGTCCTCCCGCAAGTCTGACACTTTCCCAACATATCAATAGCAAATGTTCTGTGAAATGCAACTTTTCTGATGTAGGCCACCCTGACTTTCAGTGTGATCTCAACCCACCATCCAAATCTTCATGGCAGATGCAGAATAGGGTTCTTCTTTAATAAGGGAAACAATATTGAAAAAAAGCATTTCTTGCTAGTTTGATATATCGAGTCTGTTTTCTTCAGTAAAGAGCCTGCTGCTTTTTTTTTTATCTTTTTTTCCCCCCCCAATTAAGGCTGAACAGAGTGAAGTTTGTTTTGTGTTTACTGAGCCAGAATGTAAGGTAATGTTGGGGGATGGCTGGTATCAGTCCCTCATTGATGTAACTATTTGACTTAAAATACAGTTTTGAAGTGCCTCAGCTTAACCCCAGCTGTTTTCCATCTTAATGCAGATGAGACTGAGAATGTACCCGAGGACTTTTATTACATTACAAAGGAGCTTCACAGAGGCTCTGCAACAACTGTCCCCATCTCCCAGAGCAGATTTGTATTTAATGTTGCTGTGGCTATGCCACCTGGCAGCACCGGCCGCCTTGACCGCCCTTCTCCGGACGGTGGATGTGACTAAGCGAACACTCAGTAGCATCATATCAACCTACAAGATCTTTTTTTAAGCAAATTGGCTGGGTGCTGGCTGCAGAAGACAGCAGGTTGACCTGCCCTGCTATTCAAGAGGTTTAGCGGTTTGCCCTGGGCTGACAGCTGCCCGGCCTGGATTGCTACCAGCACCAGACCGACGCTCACGCTCGCCGACGCTCACGCTCACCGTTTCAAAGCCACCTCCGCACACTAGCCTGCGGTGCAGGTATCGCCATAGGTTCTGGCCCAAACAGCAGACTGTTTAGAACGACGGGCGAAGGGCATGGGAGGGGTATGTAGCCATCGACGTTTAGTTTTCATATACTTGTGGTTTACATCTTCTTGCGCTATAACTAAAGCCACAGCGTTATCTAATCTCCTCTGTGACTCAGCCATAGCATCTCTCAGAGGCTTTTTACAGGCACTGTTGCAAAAGAGAACCTCGAGGAAAGATTAAGGAGGATAACTTATTCTAATTTTTAGCTATTACTGTCCAAAGTGTGGCTTTTTGTCTCCCCTCTGTTTTTAACATTCTCTGCACAGATGCACTATGGTTTTTCCCCCATAAAACATACCGTTATCAGTTCACAAAGGGAATACTAACAGCGCAGGAGAGAAAAGACACGTGAGCTGCACAAAGGCAGATCCAGAGCAACTCAGTGGCTGAGCAGAGGAGCAAGCTCAAAGAAATAAGAGTACACGCATCAGGGATGGAAGGCAAAGTGAAGAGCTTTAGAAGCTGAGGTGGGGCTGGATGCTGACCAGACAATGGTACTCAGAGCACACAAATGAAAAACTGAGAGAGCGCGATGCCACTATCAGTGACACGGGTCAGGGAGAAAAATTTAGCAGATGTATTTCAACTGAACTGCACGCCAGAGGGGAGATGGCTGGTTTCAAAGGCGGCTCATGGACCACACAAACATTTCACCTCTTGCCTCTTTAGACATGGAATGGGGATGCAACAACCAACCTCAGCAAACAATGAAGTTAGAGTCCCTATGCAGGGCTCTTCACTGCCAAGTCCAAGAGAATCGCTGGACTTCTTTGCTTGTTTGTTTGCTCTTTTAGATGTAGCTCTTGAAGCTAGGAGATAAAGAGCAGCGATGCTCTGGAAAAACACAGGCTACTGCTCAGTTAAGTTCTGCTCGTACCAGTAAGAGTTTGAACTAAAACAAAACCTAGGTGAAGAAGTCTGGAATTTGGCCCAGGACTCCCAAAGCAACGTCTCCTCCCATCATCTGTTCTTAGAGGCAGTACTATACCTGTGTCCTCTCACTTCAGCAAATACAAAGTTGTTACAGTTGTAAATGACAAATGGCTTTGCACTCAGGCATAATACAAGATACGACAGAAAAATGAGGGGGTAACTGTTTTGGCTAGACTTATTTGGATTATGCCTTTTTTTTACCCCCAAAATTGAAAGCAACTGGAAATACTTAGGAAATTCAGGAGATTTAGGGGTTATTTATACAGCAGATGAAAACAACTGACCCAAATGCCTCTACATTTTAAAGCTTCAAGGTAGGGGCATAGTTTATATATTAAAAATAACCAGGTCCTCTAAGTTCTATTGCCTACAGAAAAATTAAATCTAAAATAATTGTTTTTAAAAATTTATTTCCTTTAACATGTGTACAAGATTAAGTGGTTACAAATAGAAACGTTAGATATTCCGAAATATTTATAGTGAGTATCTGAGTTGCTTATTCTGGCAGCTTCCATAAGAAGGGATCAGATGGTATCTACATTTTTTTTTCCAGAGAAACATTAAGAAAAACCAGTAAGAACAAAGTAGGTAAAATGAATTCAGACTAAATTGCAGATCATACCTCTGCCTCAGTTCCCTGGTAAAGAAAAGGCACTATATGCCACTATACTACAAGACTAACCTAAACTTCCTTTCCAAACAATGTACTCGAATGAGCAATTGAAATAAGCAGGTGCAAGTCTAACATTTTCTATTTACAACGCAGCTATATCTGATTTATACCTTTCCCCCACACCCCTTAAATCAGAATTCCTTTATCTTCAGGATTATAAAGTTCGGTTACATGCCCTCTACTGAGCTACACAGCAACTGCATCTGGCCAGGCGGGGAATTGTCATCTCACTTAAATGTTTTTTACACTGCCTCATGCTACTTTTCTCTCAAAGGTATTCAACGTGTTTTGCGCTCAAGCCTTCTGAATCACGTAGTTCTCTGCGAGTCCCTATTTTGAGGACAGGAAACGAAATGTCCTGAATTAGGGAACACAGATACTTAATCCAGCAAGCAACATCTAAAGCAAAGCTAGGCTTTGGAACTACAGAGGTCCTGTTGTTCCAGCTACGCATCAAAGGCTCAGTGTACGAAGAACGTTTTCGTAAGAGTTTTCATATCGCTTGGGGAAAAAAAGATTCCTAACCCAAGAAATAAATGCACAGGATGTTACTGATTCAGAAGCGGTAGTAATTGTACTCGTACATGCAGTGCTGTTATGGCCTGGATGTGCTTTTCTGTGTTTTGGAAATAAGCTCTCTCTACCTACACACCACTGACTGAGGCACCTCTCTGAACTTCTCCTAGCATCAGGCCCTGGGCAAGGATCTTCTGTATCATGCCTTTTTGGACTGGGTCATCTGTCCACTTTCAGGCAGCCGCCATTTGGAAACAGAGCCCTGCTGGTGCTGAGGTAACAGTGTGCACAGGTTTGTAACATGGCTAATGCTTGGCTAGAGGATATTTAGCCTTCCTCTTCAGTGGGCTCTCATTAAATACATCAAGATGTTTCACCGGCCACATCTGCCTTCTATGCCACAGGCTGGCAGCTCCCACTTTAAAACGATGCTCTCATTCCAGCTGGATAATTCAGGTCTCAGTCAGCAGCTTCACCATTTGCATGACTGAAGTTTAAAATGTGCTTAAAAGTTTGCAGGATTGGATTAAAATGCAGGATTACCCAAAGCTTGCCACAGTTCCTTTTTGCTCATTTGTGCCCCTGCAGTGCATCGTTGCCCACATCCTTAAAGAGCCTCACTCTGTCATAATATGTAATATTTGGCCTGATACTAATAAAGCCTGATTCATATGAAAAGAATAAGAACTGCTGTTGCTCTTACCAGTGGTAATAATGAAGCGTCCTATTCACTTCGTACAAGTTACAGATGCACAGAACACGTGATTCCTATTTTATGATAATGATTCTCCACAATTAATAAAAATTGCACTATAATTATTCCTAAAGCAACAACAAAAACAAAACAAAAAAAAAGAGAGAACTTTAGTATTAATCCTGTTTCTTTAGATATGCTCAGAAAATAACATAGTACATCAGGAAAATTAGCTGCTGGCATACAGACTAAATACTACGTTTGGAATGCTGGTCTCATTTGAAAAGTATAAAATGTCTTTTGAAATGTTAATTGATTTTTTTTTTGTAACAAATAAGGAACTGTTGTATCCAAGTTATGCAGTACAAGTAACTGTCACTCACTTCTTTGCCATGTTACCAGCTTTATATCAAAAAGCAGCATAGCAAATATATTTTCCAATCCTTAGGCTTTGGCATATTTCCCAGCCATTAATTCTTGACCTATCTACTTCCATGAAGTCCTTCTTCAGCTATGCTAGCTTCAGCTGTGCACTTAACTGGTGGCTTAAATGTATTTCAGCCTGATTTTACAGGGTTACCTATGTAAAGAGATGCATCAGTCCCAAAATCACCTTTCCACAGGGAATAGCTGCAGATTATAAATATGGTTTTAATGTAAGTGTATCTCCCCTATACAGTAGTTTACATAGGAGTTACTACTGCTGTCTGAAAACCTCGTCATCCCAACTGGAATAGTAGTTGGCATTTCTCCATGTTGGGCAACACCAAATGATCTTCACAGGAAGATGGTTATCTGGGTGCAGCAAAGTAGTTATTCCAGGGGAAATTATGGCTGACAGCATAACAGAGTCTGGTTAGTAATCCAAGAGACATCTTGCAATATGTAGCAGATTAAGTAATAATGTCTGGACTGGACCAGATCAAGACAAATCAGAGTCCAGTGGGAACTTTAGTGGCTAAAAGAGCACTAAGTCTCAGGAATCCATCTAAAGATTCAAGATGAAAACAACCCCATTCCTTTGCTTATATACCCTTGGTCTGGTTCACAGTTTTGGTGGTGGTGGATGCCTGTCTCTTTAGCCAATGTCTAGTCTGGCTTTTTAGCCAATACTTATCGCAATAAAACACATCATTTATATGAATAAAATTTATTTGTTAGCAACAAAGTCCAATTCTTACCAAATATGGTCTCCTTTCTTTCTGTAGCCCATCATGGGTCATAACCAAAGGAAAAAAAACCACGAAGTTTTACTGTTCACATTAGAAGCCTTCATAATGGATGAATGTTTATTTCCAAAGCTTTCACCCAGAAGCAGAGATCAGAACAGGTTCGGGGGGAGGTACAACTACATTTATACTTGAGAGGAAGGAATACCATCTCCTCTGTATTGACAACAGTCTGCTGAATTTCCCTACCTACCAGGTATCTCTACCAAACTATAAAGTTCATGATCTTAAGATAACTCAGTGCATTTGGAAATCTTGCCAAGAGAGCCCTGACCTGGTGTACGCACACATCATTTTTACAAATTCGTATTTATTTTTAACACCAGTCTTGCCATCTCACCTTCCCACCTAAGCAAGAAGCAGAGCTTTGGAATTTGTCTCTGTCTCCATATTAACTCTGTGTGAAAATGTTCTTCCCACACTCTTAAGGCTTTACTCAGGACAATAATCTCACCTAAACCTGCAAACAGGCAACATAATACAGCAAATAATTAATTTATAAACTGCTAAATGAAACAGCACAGCAACTACCATTCATCTCTCCCCCATCTAAAACCTTGTATCCCAGCCCTTCTCATTAATTTAACGTTTAGTAATGTTAGCACTGTCTCCCCACTGTTGTAAAACACTTCTAGGGATGATAATTATCAAAATACCCTGAGCCCAGTAAGCATAATCATCTTGGTAACCAAGATAACTTGGACTCAACTTTCAAAAAAACCCAAGCTGGACAGTTTTCTCTGAAAGACTGGTTTGGTTTTTTTTTTTTTTAAATTCTTTTTATTTGCCTGTGCCCCAAGTTACAGAATTGTGCATGTAGGTTTTGGACCTACTGAGCCCCTGCAGCTCACCCTGCCTTCACGAAGGCCTTTCCATAGCTCTGACAAACACATTGGAGAAGAGAAATAATAATAGCAAACCTGAGTTAAGGTCACATTTGGAATCCCAGTAGAAGACATAACTTACAGCTCATCCTCTCCTCCTGGGATGACTAAATTATGTCACTGTTTGTGTTCAAGTCTGTATGTATTTTAAATTGCTTGGCCAGAGATATCAAGGGCAACAAAAAAAGCTTCTACAGGTATATTGGGGAGAAAAGGAAGGTTAGGGAAATGTGGGGCCTTTCCGGAAGCCATCGGGAGACCTGGTCACCTGGGACATGGAAAAAGCTGAGGTGCTCAATTACTTTTTTGCCCAGTCTTCACCAGCAACAGCTCGTGCCACACTGCCCAAATCGTAGAGAGCAAAAGCAGGGACTGGGAGAACGAAG
>JAVKLA010000007.1:31884600-31937023 GCA_034782735.1 Sagittarius serpentarius | reverse complement strand
AGCAACCTGATCTAGTTGAAGGTGTCCCTGCTCACTGCAGCGGGGTTGGACTAGATGACCTTTGATGGTCCCTTCCAGCCCAAGCCATTCTATGATTCTATGATGATTCTAAAGTGTAGGAACAATTTCACCACCAGTAAGCACATTATTTAAATACTGAGCATTAACTTTTTTTTTTAATTCACTTGGCTACTAAAATAGAATTACCTGACTAAACTTCCTTCTATTGAGGCCAAGAAGGATATCATTTCTCTTAGCAAGAAGCCTACTTAAACAGAGGCTAGAAGAAACCTGCATCTTTTTTCAAATCTTAAAACGCTTTTGCCTTCTTACTTGCAAGAATTTAACACTGAAGCCTCTACAATCTAATGTAAAAAGGTCTGTTTCTATGCAAAGACTAACACTTGAGAGTTCCTGTCTTTATTTGGTATTGGAACAAAGTCACTAACAGATTCATTCGCATTAAGAAGTTACGTAAATACTGCCTCATAACTCTGCATGTAACTTCATTCTAACAGAGGCACTTGTGGTTTAACAAGCATTCTATTTGCCATGGAAAACTGAAGGATAGTGTACAGCAGCTCACACAGAGTGTCTTAGTCTTCTGAAGGTATGTGACACAAAAAACTCCCAGCAAGCACCAAAGCGAGAAGTTGCTCAGCAAACTGTGGTGCACCATTTCAATGTCATGAAGCTGCGTTCACAGCAGCAGTGTTCACCATTTAAAGTCAGCCCTTAAAAAAAAAAACAAAACAAAACAAAAAACAATTGCTGAGACAAACAGTTTTCTTCTGCTATGGACACAACAGCCATGGGGAAATTCCAAGCTGCAAAATCACCCTTGGTGGTTTTGGCCTCAGCCACATCCTGCTCCAAGGTGGAGTTGATGGATGGAAGCTGAGTGCTGTTGTAGAGAGGAAAGCAGGAGACCGCTGGGGAATACACCATCTTTCCTAACAGGGAGGAGGATAACCAGAAGTGACACCACATGGCATGTTCCACCATGCATGTAGGTAAACTGTTTGTTTTTTAGTGTACAAACAGAAAAACAGCACAGCAACTGCGCCTGTGATTTCAAATAACAGAAGAGAAACCGGAAATTAATTATATTTGTCTCATGACTTGTGAAATTGCAACACTAGCAATACCAGCAAGTTTGCCCAGAGCTTAGCCCAGCTTATGAACAGATGTACGCAACTGTGGGAACTCATCTCTTCAGGAATTGGAGGTAAAAATGCATGAGCCACCTCTTTAACCAAACAAAGCCACAGATGACATGTTCCCTTCCTACCATCCCTCCCCAAACTCGGTAACCTCAAAAATCTAACACTGTAGCATAACGAGGAGAGAAACAAAGAACACATTTGTTTACTTTTTGAAACATCTTGGGTATCGAGCTGTGCCTCATGCTTAATATCTGAGACAAAAGGATTACTCTCAGCTGTAGACTGGAGAACTGACAAGGGAAAATTTGAATTCCATTTACTAAAGCGATGAATTAAAATCTTATTAACTGTTGACTATTAACCCTCACCAAATCCAATATCTACAGGATCTCCCTCTTCCTCGCAGGATCCACCAATGAACATTTTCTGCCTACCTCAGCAACCTTTTAAGAGAGGGGGTTTGCCTTTAACTCACTCGGTTTTTTTCCTACTTCTTTGGTGATAAGTTCACCATGACTTTTGGTGATAAGTTCAGCATGGAAAACCATCACTGAGGCAGCATTATTTAAAGCAACCTTTAACTTACATCTCTTACTTGAAGTCTCCTGGGTTTTAGCCTACTCTGCAATAAGGATCTCCATATGGTAAATGTCTGTCCTATTAGTGCTCCATCATTTCCACTCCCATTGTTCATGCTCTGCTATCCTCTTAAATAAGTACCTCCATCAGATATGGATAAAATGTCTACATTCTTTTTTAAAGGGAAGTGAGAACAGAGATCATCGTATGAAGAGTGCACATTGAAGTCTTTCCTACCTATTAAGATGTTCCCAGATTTTTTTTTTAGTTTTATGCTTTCCCTCTTCTTACCTATTTGATTCTGCCTGCAGTTGTACACTTTGAAACAGTGTTAGTGTCCCGACTTGTTTGTGTTCCTTCTACTCCATCACATATCTGCAAAACACATCTCTTTGGGATAGCTTAACTCTTGATTTAGGGCACTCAGAGCTGTATCTTGCTCTGAGCTTCCATCTCTTACTGTGACTGTGTTTTCATGCAGCACAATGGAGAAATATGACCTGAAATATGAATGCCAATGTGACAAATTTTCCTTCAGAAAGAAAAAAAAAAACATTATGCCATATAAATTAAAATCTAATTCTTGGGACTATGCACACATTTAATAACAAGATCTTATGTAGGAGCTATACAGGAGCTATACCCCAAAAAGAGGGCATGCGTTGCTAGCATCAAACCCTGGATTGCACGGGTTTCTCAGATTTGTGGCAGGTTTCATTTGATCACAAAAGTTCAGATATACACCTCAGGTTTAGCTCAACACACTTTCAGAACTGCCTGGGAATGTCACATTCTGAAACCAAGGTATTTCTATAAAGTTAGGACTCAACAGCTGAGCATTTGTAGAGCTGTTTTCAATTATAATATTAAGTCCAACAGTTTAAAGCCAAGACTCCTAATTTACAACAGTACTTGTTAATTTACAACACTGAGCTTGTATAATGTTTAAGTAAACACTGCACTTCTGGATGACAGAAAGCTAAACAATTAAGTAAAGCTTCAGAAACATATCTACTCCTGCAGTTTTCAAAGAGCTTCCAGTTCTCCAAAAACAAACAGCTCCCAGCTGCCCAGCATTTATAGTCATGCATCCTGTACTGCTAAATATATATAGATAAAGGGACCAACAGCCTACGTGTTTTACATTCAGAAGATCCTTCCATCAAAACAGATTTTAAAGGTAAATTCTGCTTTCATCCACTGTATTTAGTTTTGTTTTGTGAAGGGAGGGAAATGAGGAGGAGAAAATAAACACTAAGGATAAACACAAAATGCACTTTATTTTTACCACTGAAGAGCTAACACAGTCCTCAAGTCTTTCTTCCAATTAAGCTAAAGCCTAGTCTTTCTAACGAGCATTCCATCTGAAGACAGCTCCCTCACGTTTCAGCCTTCTGTGGCTGGAACAAGTCAAAATGCAAGCTCTTCTTCCTAACCATTCATTGCCTTATCTCCTTTCCCACTAAAAAAAGAAAAAAAAAAAAAGTTTCAGCTACCCAACTTTTTTTTTCCTCTCTAAAATGCCACTCTCCTTTTCTCACTCTTGCCAAGACCTCAATACTAGAGCTGATCAAATAAGTAGAAGCTGTGCAGAAGGTCAGTTTTTCAGAAGAATATCTTCAATGTATTTGTCTAAAAGCCCAAAATAAGATGGCACTGGAAACATACTATTTTTCAATGAAATGTTGCAATTGCTGCAAGAGCCATACACTTCGTTTAAAACAATCATTTAACTGAAAATCTATTTTTTGACTAAACCATCAAAAAAGCCTGCTGTTTCAAAAACTCTGCAGAGGATGATCCCCTTCAAGGTCCTACTTGGTTTTCCCCTCAAGTCTATAAAATCAGAGCTTTCAGAACTTTTGGCTTTATAGTCAAATAAAGCGGTTTGGAGAACATTTCAATATGGAAGTCCTCGAAGGGGCAAGAATGCAGAAAATGTGTTTCACAACAGTCTTCCATGGTACAGACTATGAAGAAAGGACTTGGAGACTGGAAAAGCTGAGGCATGTTCAAAGAAGTTGAGAGCCTGAAGGCAGGTTTTGCAAAGCCTAAATAATGACTTGAATAACACTGGTGAGCCACGGAATAGGACCAACAGCATCAAAGGCCTCTTAGGGAGAAATGGGATAGGACAGTGGCTTCACAACGGTTTTGTGAATATGCACTATCCAGGATCTATAATACCATAACAAATTAAAAAGGGTTTAATAGACATTATTCTTTGGGGGTGGGTGGGAGGGTGTGTCACATTACCAACAACATTTATTCCTTTGGGGATATTCTGTGTATTTGTGAGCAAAACGTTGTGTAACAGCCTAGGAAAATGCCCTCCAGACTCTTTGCCAGGTCTCTGGAGCAATCCAGCTAGAAACATATACAGCCTAGCCCAGAGAAAGACCAAAAGCAACTATTCCCTCTCAAATTAATGGGATTTTTGAGTGTTCAGCATCCCACAGTTGGCCAAGCCCTTTATGTAGCAGTAATTGCAGACAGCTCTCCAACTTCAGTGGGGGGAGAAACTTGGGGTTGACAACCTGAATAGCACTCTGCCTGAGTGCCCATTGAGCTACTGTCTTAAGACAGAAGTCCTAACATTAATTGCTTGTTCATTTTTGAAGGCAAAATTCCTAAGGACACCAGTAGGATTCTACCTATGTTAACAAGGACTTAAAGCTTGGAATTATTACTGATTATTACTGATAGAGACATTAAACAAATAACAGGGATACTCTCCAGCAAGATCAAATATCACCTGTATAGCTTAGAATTTTGAGTTTTGTCCATTTTTAGTGTCCAGAACAAAGATGAAGATATATTGCACTGAGGTCACCTCGCAAAGAACTGAAACTCATATTCAAGTACAACTCTGCAAGCAATAAATGCTTTCAACATACTAACATGAAACAAAGTCAATTCCTGCTAAAAAAAAAAAAAAACCAAACACAAAAAAACCCTGCAACCCAGAAACATCATGGTAGGAAGAATATTATGACAATACTTGAACAGGAATGAAAAGCAAGCACTAAGAGCTAAAACAAATACCAAGAGTCAGGAAGTTTGAAGCAGAAGGCTTAACATGAACTGGAGAAAGGAAGGGTTTAATGCTACTAAATGGAAAGATTAGTATTTTACAGAAATAAGTTAGACTAAAAGATAAGTACAAGTCACATCAAAACAATCTGCTCTCCTGTAACAGGATACATGCATAGTGGACAGCAGAGATGCAATAAATATCATACAATTTGAGCACAGCAAGTCTTTTAATACTGTCACCCTTGACATTTTCATAAGCCACCAAGGGAGACAGACTAGATGATACACTGTATTCAAGGAGTTTTTATTAACGGTTCACTAACTGGAAATACATATACATATATATATCTCCCCGTATATATAGATATTCCCAAGGAGCCTGCCCTCAGTTCAGTATCTTTAATAATTTTTAATAATGGCTTGAATTATAACACCATCCAGGGAATTAAATAAATGCTCTAAGTAGAAAAGGGCTACAAGAACAACAAAGACAACAGTTATTTTTTTGTAACAATACTGATAACATTGAGAAATAATCCATGTTTAAAAAAAAAAAAAACAACCAACCAGCCATGTGGGATTGTGACTAGAGTACAAAATGCGTGTTAATATGCCCTTTTTTTGTTTAGCAGAAATAGAAGGCACACGAAAGAACACACAGCTGATAAAGTCTACCCACAGTTAGATCACACAATGTAAGGAGCCTAAAAAGAATTATCAGAAAAATATACTGTATTTTTAATTAGAACTTGTAACAACCCATGGGGCTTCAAGCAGAACTAGAGAAACTAGAAGTGTCAATCACAGCTAAAATTATATAAATAAAAGAGGCATAAAAGGTATATGAGTTCTCTTTCTTGCCTCCTTGTTTTTAAGCTTGTTTTTATGTCTTGCGAGTTCAGGAAGAAACCGTATCATCCAGTTCCAGTTACATTTCACCCAGGATTGCCCCAAGGTCACACGAAAGAGGGTGGTGTTGGTGAATGGTAGGGAACAGATGATATAACATTGTGTAGGGATGCCACTAGCAAAACAGAGAAGAGGCTTGGTATGAAAGCGTGGCACAGCAAATTCCACCACTCCTACCTCCCACAGGGAAGACGGTTTCCACCGGCCCAGCCTTTCTCCTCACTTGCCCTCCCCTGGGCTTCAAAGGCCCCGTCAGTATACGCATTCCACATTCCTCTGGCCTGTCAAAGAGATATTAATACATTCCTAGCATGGCATTCAGGGAAAAAAGTATGGCCAAGAGATGCAATTATACTCCCAACTCTCTCAAAGTGAAATACAGTCCATCGCTATCAGGAGATACAGGCAACACAGAGGAAGAAATATTCACAAGGAATAAAGATGAGATGTGGCTCATGAAACTGGAATTAAGCATGGTTTGTTTGAATTGCTGTTTTTAATTTACACCTCCTGAAAGCACCAATAGGCTTTGGAGATACGCACCAGTGCTGAATCCCATGGACATCAATGGGACTGCAAGCGAGTACAGGGCTCATGCAGGCTGCATGCTCAGAGATAAAAGCGCATCTAAATGTCTGGCTGCATCAAGCACCTATGGACCTTTAACTTATACTAATTGACAGAAGAATGTCCTCTCGCATTAAATCAAAATGGGTTTTGTATCACTTTGTGGATAACTTGGTTATCAAGTATTGGACACAGGCCTAGATGTTGCACTGAGAGCTAAGCAGTGCAAGGGTATGTCATCCCAGTTTTCAGTGAAGTCATAAATCTGCTGAATTGCTGTGTGACTCTTATAACACCAAACTGATGTGAACTGCATAGCCTAGAAAAGGAAAACATTTCACATAGATTACTTTTACCGCGTGTTGCCTTACATTGCCATTTGTGCAATAAATATCACATTTTGCTGTTCCATAAAGTCATGTAGGAAGACTTGAGGTCATACACAGAAATGCTTAAAAACTGGTTTAAGGAAGAGGATTCATCCCCACAGGCTATGAAATAAGGCTCTGATAGGTACCTTCAAAATCTGTTGGAGTTTCGCTATTGAACACAATACAAATAGGATTTGGACTTGAATGAGGGGATTTTCTACAACACCTGTGGATGTTTTATATTCCTGCAGTACATCCCAACACTGCATCTGGCAGTGGTCAGAAGGATTCTTCCTTTCCTGTCTCTCTAGTTTCTTTGGTAGTAACTGCTAGATCACACTGACTTTCCATTCGTATTTCTAGATAACACAGTATGATAGAAGTTCTCACATCAGACACCTCAAGCATCTTTTCTTTTTCATCTGAAAGTTTTTTTCTAGACTGCATTAACAGCCTTTTCATAATAGAATGTAGCCTGTTTCTTAGAAAACACAGAAATGGAAAATGACTTGAAAAGTGCAGTATAAAAAATTATAAGAATTAATAAAGCTGATGCAACCACAGTGTCTCTTTCATGTTTCAATATTCCATTCATAACTGACTGGAAAAGCCTGCTCATTAACAGCAGTTGTTCTAAAAACACACAATATTTGTGAGTTACAAGCACATGAGTAAATGAACTAGAGAACTTTACAAGCCAGCTTTTGACTTTGTGGATTCCTTAGTGGTTTTCCAATGTTAAAAAAAAATAATAAAATCTACTGAGCACTTGTTAACTCTTTAAAGTATAGTATTCAAACCACATAAATACAAATATTTATCTCATCTATCAAAACATATTCCGATATATCCCATATCAAAATATACTGTAGTATATACTCCAACATACATTGTATGAAGGCGCAGCTGCTTGTTCCATTTTATAAATTTTGAGTAAATGTTAGGAAGATAACGGGAAAGGGGGAAGAAGGCACAGCCAGCCAATGGAGAAAGTAAGCATATGTGATATCACGCTGGTCCACTCATTTCTTTAATGCATCCCAGCCTGCATGAGAAGAGCCTTCTGAGGCTCCACAATCAAAACTTTGTGATTTCTCACTCAGAAAACCCTAGTGCAACAAAATGAGCCTTGCAATGTGACCCAAAGGACAACAAAGAAAGTTCTTGGCAAAACCATAAAAGATTCAATTTCCATAGCTATGGCCCTCTAACAGAGTATGTCCCGTCCCTTTTTGATTAAACCAACTATGAGATCATCTCCAGCACAGAGCAAACAACTGCTATATTGTCATGCCAGGAGTATGTTGCTATTTGTACTAAGGCAGGAAGACTTTCTACTTAACACTTAATTCATTTTTATTTAAACATTGCATAGCTGTAACAAAAAATAAGAACCTGGTGCTGACGGGCGTGATGATCTCTGCACTCCTGCGCTCTATATTCAAAATGCCTTTTGGTCATTTCAGACATACGTAACAAAACAGTCGCTGCACTGAAGGAATGAGGTGATTTCTGAGGCAACATATTCCCAAAGTATTCAAAACTAGTTGCAGACAAAATTTGCACTTAGTTCCCAAAATCAGTTTATCTTCATGCTTTTTATCTTGATTAAAATCTCCCTTGGGACAGATATTTCTGAATAAAAGTGTCTTATTTCTTAATAAAGGGGTTTATATAGCATATTTGTTGAAGTTCTCTTGCTTTCTGCTAAGAGACTGCCATAGGAGGTAGTGTAACAGTCATGAAAGAAAATACCGATCAAAGCCAGTTTTATAGACGTAAGGAAGAATGTGCTTTGCAATCAAAAATACAGCTGGGTGAGCAGGGAAAAGCTAAACAAAATCTGGAAGTCTAAAACTGAATAGAAGATATAATGAATGTACCTGGACTGGACTTATTCTCCTATATTCTTCCAGTGATATGTACAGATCAGCAAATTGGGTGTGGTATGATTTAAGAAACATAATAACCATTTTTCCTATATTTATTTCCAATAAATAGTGCTACTGGTTCAGAAAATCAGGCACAAATCAGCAGCAATAACCCAAAGACATAGTTTTATATTTAAAACCCTATCATTTCTTAACTTGGTATCTGCTATTAGATCCAAATTTTACAAAAGGGCTAGAGAATCTGTTTCATGCTATTGTTTTTAGATCGATTTTCATCTCAGGTTTTAAAAAATATATATATATATATTCTTTTCCAGCTCAAAGTATGTTTCAAGTGAAGGCAAAGGCATCTATGAGAGGTAGCGTAAGAAATGTTTCCAGCAAATACTATCAGAGTTGCTACCCACCAACCCTATTGGAAACTTATGTGAACAGAAATGGATTTAGCAAACAATTTGCACTGACAACTGCATCCTTATTACGAATAAAGGTATACAAAGGATATTTGTCTCCTTCCGTAATGTTTTTTTTCTTAAACTTGCTGTAATCATCAGCTATCCTTCTACAGTGCAAGAAATGCAACTTCAATTAAGAACAAAGTGCAGGTGAGAACCTGCAGGAGCATCCAAACTGCTGAATCTCTCATACCTCAGCTTCTATGAGATTTAAATTTGGAAACTTAAAGCCATGACATCCTTCACTTTGAAGAAGAACACACCAACATTAAGATTCTGTTCAGGCACACAGAGTTCTACAGCTGTAAAAACCCAGTTTGTGATCCAATTATGAGAGGGAAGTAAAAGATATTGCAATTTGCCCAATTCCACAGAGCAGGAACACAGCAGTATTGAAAGAGCTTCCAGGCCATGATCAGGCACCGTATGATGAGTAGTTAATGCCAGGTACCCTAAAGAAAGGTTTGATTATCTAGGAGTGACTGACAGGGCTTTGATGACTTGAAATACATGCTGCCTCATCAGCATTTAATACCATTTCCAAATAATAAAGTGAAGGGGGAGAATCAAAGCTGACAGAGGAATTGAAAGGGGACTAGTGATTTCAGTGTTATTAACTGCAGGATCTATATTCTTTTTACTTGATCTCTTTCCCATAAGTAATCTGGTCTGGCACAGAAAAGCTTTGTGGTATTTCAAGTTGTGGTACTTCAAAGCTCTGTGCAGTAGCAACAGGAGAGCATAAAAACATTAACTTGGATCAGTAGCTTCAGCTCAGGATGATAAAGCCGGTCACTAGCAACATGCATCAACAGGGACCGACCCTAGGAGCTGCATGAAAAGCCCCTTCCCAATGGCCTGACTGCCTGAAGAACGTACCCTTTAGAAATCTCCACCAAGATGAAAATTGGTTCTAATTCTTGTTCTAATGGTGCTTGCAGATTACCTGATCTCTGTGAAAAGACATTAATCTAATTAATCTACTTACTGCCCTCCTCTAGATTGACCACTGCGTTAATCACACACAAATATTAATTACCATTGCTAAAGCAAAAAGCAAAAGATGGAAGTCTTCAATCAAAGCCTCACAAATCAGTAATAGAAAAGAGAACACAAAAAAAGTTTAGTTGCAAATATTCCTCTTCCAAGTGTGAGCTGTAACTCATTTAAAATGCACATTAGAAGGGAATGTATCATCTTGTTTACTAAGAGCTCAAAGACCAGGGCAAATAAATGGCTCCTGGGAGGGCGATACTGAGGCACAGGCAGTAATTCCCTGTTTTAATCCATCACAATCAATGACAAGAAACATATCAGAATAGTTAGCTCCCCCTATTACTCATTACTTTTCATTAAATGGATTAAACAGCTTAAACCAAGCGTTGTGCTGCTTCACATTAGCAAACTGCAAGCGCATCTAAGGATCTTGTCTGCATAAGATTCTATGGCTAATTACAATTGATTCGATATGATATTTGGAGTATCTTTGGGTTTTGAAATTAGGCCTATTTTGCTTTCAGAATAAGGCTGTAAGACAAATATTCAATATGCCCTTAAACCAGACCTATAAATCAATGGATAACAATTTTGAGCTGTTTTTGAAAACTTGGACCTGTGGACATTTGTTTTGAAGGGTAGCGGATGTCAAGGAGATTGCCTGTGTAAAACTCCTGCGTGATAATGCTCCCACCCGGCTTCAGCTACTGCTCCAAGCTATAATTTCCATCCTATACCATCACAACATGAAATACCATGTAACATTTTATACCACCCTGGATTACTTATGGGAAAGGAACCGAATAAAATTGGCTCTTCTACACATAGCCCACGTGCTTTCTATGAATGTTTTATAATCATAGCTGTCTTTTGGGTTTTTTTCCTGCTGACGAGAGTAACTTGCTGCCGAGGCACCCAGCCTCAGCTGGGACTTTGCACATTTCATATTATTAGCCTTCAGGGAGAATAAAAAGAAGAAAATCCCTTCTTTGTCTGTTTTTTGCTGCAACAATGCAACTATGTTCTGATTTTTTAATCTATATTACTTCCAGTAACGATATTAACCAAAAAGACAGCGATTTATTTTTTTTTAAAGAGGCCCAAGGCTCACATGCAAAGGAGTTGTGTGCTTTTGCATCTAACCTTGCATAGAATATGCCTACCAAAAAATGTAAGAATGGATCAAGGGTTAAAAAGATGGATGAAAATCTTTGAGAAAAATGCATGCCCATAGGTTACTACAATTAAAATGTGAAAGGTCTGTCTTCTCAATAGAAATAGATTTTTGCTAGGTTGCAATGAAAAACAGGTATTCAAGTATTTTTCTAAAACAAATACTAAGTTAACCCCCTCCATGGTTAAGTTCTGGTGCTTATTCTTTCTCGATTAGAAGTACAAGTGATCATAAATCACATTTTATTAACAAAAAGATTCCTAGAGTAAGGATTTTGTTGAAACAATGCTATGAATTTTTGCATAGTGTAAATAATTTTTCAACTATAAAATAAAGGAAATGTGAAAGTCCAAACTTCACCTGTTGGTTCCATACCATATGTTGAAATTCAGTGTATGTGTTCCCAAACTGGCTTGAGGGAGCAGAGCCATGCAAAGCCAGACACATACATTCCTCATGGATAAAACATAACACCTTCCAAGTGCACAGGCTAAAAATAATTTACATTGACTACATTTATATCTTTTTTCCCCCCATAAATATTTATTTGGACACCAAATTTACAATTTTACTTCACTCAAAGAAAGTAAACACCTCCGTCTTACGGGGAACTGACCCTTAATTTCCCCAACAGCATCTTCACTCCACAAGTTGGTTTATTTGGAGGTTTTTTGGTTGTCGTTTTGTTGGGTTTGGTTTTTTTGTTTTTGTTTTGTTTGGGGGTTTTGGGGTTTTTTTGTTTGTTTTTGTTTTGTTTTGTTTTGGTTTTTTTAGTTCTTTAAATAGGAACACATGATACAAGCCAGTGGGTTTGTTTGTATTTTGGCACTTCTAGGACTGCAAAACTCTCTTACAGCTCCTGCTGTAAGACCCTCATTGGGTCTGGATTACCTTACTTTGGCCTGCCTGCCAAGGGATCGGCACGCCAGACACCACCTCCGATTCTTCCCAAACCTTTTCCTACACTGGGGAAGCAACCACGATCCTGACGTTACCAGTGACTCTCATTGACTTCATTTGACGAGGGTGTAGCTCTCCAGTTTTTCCACTCTGCAGAAAGGCAGAGGGATGCTACCTGCTTTTAAGACACCAGAGGGAGGCTATTCTTATTCCGTGTATTATCAGAAGACCTCAGGTTGATCATCACAGTACGTCCAAATCCTCATCCCGAACAAGAGGAACCAACCTTTTAACACCATGAAGCTCCTGGGAGAGCCTGGGCGGCTTACTGCCACGCTCCTGGCCTGGGTGCACTAGTACTTGTGTACAGTAAACACTGGCATCTGGTGGCAGCTGGGCGAATCACAGCTCTGCCTTCTTAGAGGCATAGCAGGGAACATCAATACAGTTACTTCTTTAAAGATAGTAGCATCTGCATGAATGGATACCCAGTGGAAAGATGATCTTACCTCTGATTGTGACCATCAGCTATATCAACAAGCCTTGCAAGCCCCTCGTGGTAATATACCTGTATTCCTGGCAGGAAACTGGCGTCAGTTCAGCAAGCTTCTAACGCAAATCTGATATGAATGATTGACCTGAACTCCAGGGGAAAAGCCCTAAAGACAGGAGAGGTGGACAGAGTTTCTGCATGTGGAAAACTGGGTGCTGGAATTTGGATGATGCTGCAATCTGTCCTAGATCAGTCTTAGACCAAAACCAAGTCATTTAACTGACTTCGTATCATCAGTATAAAGCTATTTTGTTGACACAGATTTAGGCTGTAAATGAGTGCTCACAGATTAGTACGTGCCTTTTCATTGACTCCCTAGCTACCACTTAAAACAACTCTTCGTTTCTTTTTCAATCTTCTGTCAGCATAGTGCCCAGCCTTGCAAGACATTATGTGGTCTCAAATGCTGTTAGTGAACACGGACATCAACAGGACTTAAACCTTGCACAACAGGGCCTACTTGCTTTGTTAAAAAGAAGTATGGGGTTTGTGTGTGCAACTATCGCCATTCCCATAAATTTTGTTGTCCATTTCAGTATCTTCTATTGCATCTCTGCTGCAACATCAGGGAGCTTTTCTCGTGCACAGTCTAGACAGATACTGCATATTTGAAATAGCATGAGGAGTTTGGAATGAGGTTTGTTTATGAGTCTGGAGTTTTATGTCCTTATCTGAACCAAAGTGCTCATGCTTCTGAGCGTCACGCATTGTTGCTCATCAGAAAGCTGTCTCTCCAGACAAGGCATGTTGCTCCCCATTTAGAACAGTGAGCAAACACATTTGAAGCGTAACAAAATTGGAAGGGACTAACAAAAGAAGTACAAGAATGATTCAAGGTCTCACTTAAATTCAGTGCATTTGCTTTCTTCAAAAGGAAGGTTAGAGAGGAGTGTATTGATGTCCTTACATGCCTGAGAAGAAAAGGAGGAGACTGATAAAGGCTATTGAAACCAAGCAGATAAAATACAAAATCCAGTGGCTGAATCTGTAAAAAATTCAGATTAGAAGTCAGAAGTGTATTGTTTCTGAGCAAAGGGTAACTATTCAGCCAGCCAATACACAGCTATCATTGACTGTCCATCACTTGAAGCCTTTAATTCAAGATTGGATATTCTTCAAAAATACATATTCTGTCCCAGACAGCTCCTGAAGCACTGTAGAAAACATGGATTAATGATCTACAGCGTGAATTATGCAAAGAGCCTGACTAGATGTTTTTAACAACTTTTGGCCTTCAAAATTTATGAATACTTAGTATCAGATTGAGCATGTGAATAATTCCTTCTCCGTTTGCTAGTTTCAGTGACTTCAACAGGACAACTCAATGGCTTAAATTTGAGCATGGGATTATATGCAATACTGACACAAAACTGCGATTAGAATCTGTAGGAGGTTACAATTGTCTCTCTAAGTAAAGTTGATCATACAGTAGCTAAAAATCCTACAGCATTCTCAAGAAGAATAGGGAACATTGCCCCATTTTCACAGATTTTTTTTCTTCCTCTCAGGAAAACCTCTTTAGAAGGTTGGATCTGCTTAACAGCTGAGAGTCAACTACTCTTTACAGAATCTTTTATAATCAGACATTTAAAATACTTTGAAAGTAAAAGAAACTTAGAAAGTTAAATTGTGTTTCCCTTCATCTGATTTCATTCCAAGTCTGTAATGCCTATTATACGTCAGCTGGGTTGTATTTGAGACTCATTTTAAGTAGTAAGCAATATTCTGGAGGTCAAGATAATTTTTTACCTGATGCATCACAAAAAGGAGATTTACAAACAATATTCACTGGCTCATACCCAAGACATCACATCAAAACTATGCCATGCTCTTACTCAAATTGTTTCTTGCTTTCTTCAAGTCTTTTTTAAAGACTACGTCATTTTATGCTACAGAAGTCTCATTAAGAGCCTTAGAGCCTTCTGTAGGTTTTCTGGATTCTCCACAAATTTCACCCGTAAGTAGGAACTAATCTGCCCTAGGCTGAAGTACCACATCGTATAGCCCACGTCTTGCAGGTGAGTCCCGCAGCTGCCACAATGACTTTCTGCATATGGTACCAAAATCTCAATTGTCTGTTCTTTTAGGACACTACACACTGTATGCAATGCCCAGCTACTGCAAAAAAAGCTACTGCAAAGCTAAACAAATCCAAGCACATACTTAGAAGTCACTTCAAGAAAACAGTTTTCAAACCTGCATTTTTGCTGTTTTAATTACTTCCCTGTGCCGTTTATAGCACCTTCCACCAGGAGGTACAGGAACAGCAAGGAAGGCAAGACAGTGAATATGGTGGGTGTGGGCACGTGCATGTATTTAAACACATAAAAGTCCCACACCAAAACTCTCAGGAAGGCTGAAAAGGAAGGCCACCTAGTTTTCCTTGTGAAAGAAGTGTGAAGAAAAGACTCCAGTCACCTCATAGAAAGATCGTGCCTAGTAGTGGAGTATCTGAGGTGAATTTCACATTCAAAGGAAGAATTCAAATTCTTTGCCCTAGATTTGTATTTATATGTACATGTAGGCATGTGGATGTGTGTGCGTGTGTAACATACGCATCACGTGTGTGCTTCGTTTGCATTCACGAGACATTCTGCATGGATTTTCTGCTATTTGCCTGAAAGCTGATGAGACACCTGCAAGCCTCTACACTGACTTCAGCAAACTTTGCTCAGGCCTCTCAAAAAGCACCAGGGGACGATCTGAATTCCAGAATTACATTGCTTCAAGTGGTTTCCAAGGCAGCAAACAAGAATTTTTTTTTTTTTCCTGATCACAGAGCCTTCTGAACCTTTCAGAGAAGCCTTTGAACTTCCATTAAGTGTGATCTGTTTAATGTTTGGATCTGTTGAAGGAGAGGCAGTCAGATAAACTGGGCCAATGTTGAAATTACTTGCTTCCAACACCTCTACAGTTTAATCACAACTCCCTGAGCACCTCTGTAGATAATTATTGAATTAGACATTCAAAGAGATGACTGACAAATAGAAATAAGGCAAATAATCTATCCTTTTTCTAGGCTTCTAAAGGGATGCAGACCTACAACAAAGGAACTTTATGTATTCTACTGCCTACCATAAGCATTAAACTCTTCATGGCTGACATGTCTTTGGAGCTGAAAACTGTTGGCAAAACATTTCTTCGTTTTGTCTCAGTCTAGGAAAATGAGATATTGTTTCTGTATTAAAGTACTCTGAAATGAGTCACCTACAGCAGCGTAGCCTGCCATATCCATTTGGTAACAACAGAACAGACATCAATTTTCAATCTTATCAGAAGTCACCAGTCTATAAGTATTAGTGGCGCCTACTGAATTTTATCCAGGAACCTAACAGAAAACATCTGTTCTTTTAGTTCAGAGCAAATCAATAGATTAAATCAACGTTCTTTTTTTCTCCTTTATTCTGTTCATTAAAGCCATAGGTTTTCTTTCATTTTTCTTTTATTTCTTTTAATAACTCACTTCTCCTTGCAAGTCAAATCCTAGTATATTATAGAGATTTCTACGTCTCTTTCTGGGCTTACTTGGGGAGACATATATCTATGCTCTAGCAAAAGACAAGCAAAAGCAATTATTTTTGAGGCAGATATTTACAAAGAGCTTGGTATAATTATACTTAAGTATTTGGACTGAAGCCCAGCAATACTTAAAAAAAAAAGAATAGGTATAAAACAAAAACATACTAGAACAAATAATGTTTATTGCCTTTTTTGCATTTTTTCAGGTCTATAATTCATGCTACAAAATGTGATGCTATTACTAAAAAAATCCACCTCTCACCTCATACATTTCACCAGTGTGCTGTAACATCACAACCGTCAAGTATGACGTGCTTTGCGGAGTCACCCACATTATGATGCTTACTTAGATAATTCATTACTAGATTCAAAACTGAACTGTTTGTACACATTGTATCATCCCACCAGTACTGTACATTAGGTTTTCACCAGGACATACTATACAGCCCAATATCCAGCCTAATGTGCTTATAAATGAAAAGCGCTCTTCACTTAAATAGTGGACAAAACTAGGCACTTCTGGACTAACAGGGACAGAGATTAAGGTAGAAGAGATCAAAAAAGAGGCAGTAACTGTCATTCTGCTGTAAACAGCAGAATTAGTAATAAAAATTATCACCAAGATAGCAGAACTGACATTTTTTTCTACTTGCACTGATGTTAAATGTGTCTAAAGATAGCCTGAGTACTACAATTTTTTCCCTGAAAAGATAGCTCCAGATAGGGATCTTTAATATTAAACTGGAAACAAATTTATGTATACAGTTTGCACCTTTCCTCTTACCTGTGGAGATTCCCCATTGCTTATGCAGTCTAATATGACGCCAAACTATGAAGAAGTATAAATGAACATATCTATTTTTCCCTCTGATAGGTAGGGAGGGGCATGTTTGACATGAGTTGAAATTGTTATGTTCATGATATGCATTGCAAAGGTGTTATGAGAAGTGTATGATAGTTTTATTTCCTTATCCATGAGAAGTTGATAAATATAAACAGAGCTAGTCTATAATAAGGCAATACATGCAAGTATATAAAATGCTTTAAGTCATCCAGCAAAGATAAATCACTGCCTGATCTAGATAACAAGAGTTCTGCTAGAACACTTCATAGTACATTACATATGCACTACAACCTGGCAGAAGCTCCTACATAAAACCAGTAACATGGGAACAATGTGGTATAGCATCCACTGCCTTACGATGATTTGGATCAAGGTTTTTGCCCCACGTCATGACTGAATTAAGTCACAGGAAATCAAATCCCATTTTTGGCTCTGTGACTTTGAAACACACAACATCGCAACCCCAGAAACAAGTCATTTTAGATTTTTCCATCAAATTGGAGCAGCACCGTCAGAGCCTTGCCACTGGGACTATTAGAGAGCTGAAGCTTGAGAGAACTTCCCACAGCTTGAGGTGAGGATTAGGAGAATTTTCATTGGGGAAAAGAAAGTTATTACTGGAAATTAATTTAATATGGTGTCAAGGCAAAAAGAGACAGAAATAAAGAAACATCTCTTAGGACAAGAGAAGCAGCAGAGAGAAGAAGAGAGAGGAGGGGAAAAAAATAAAATTCAGAGAAGTGGCAATCCACAGCCAAGCAAATGTTAGTTTGGAAAGGTGCAACAGCTGAGCACCCCAGACTTGGGATATCTTGTCAGCCAGGAATGGAACTGATTTAATTGTCATCTGATGAATGACAGAACAGCAAAGTCAGTCTAGAAGTGGGATATTGTCATTTTCTCTCCCAGTTCCCATGAACAAAGCAGGTTTTTTTCATTTGAGATTTCTCTTTGTTAGCTATTAAAATAATGATGCCTCACTTGCTACTGAATAAAAACAATAAGAAACGGGAGGACCCAAGATGACTGAAACAAAACTCCATAAAATAATTAAACTTCAGACCTACCCAAATGCTGACATCAAATATGTAAAAGTCATTGATAGTTCTCTGTCTCATTATGGGAAACAGAGATTGATGAAACCCAGCTGTGTTCACAGCAATTGATGGTATACTTCATCATTTCCACAGCATTCACATTAAATTACTTAGCAGCTATAGTGCCAGTATAGATTATGGGATAACCCAGTCCTTTCTTTTAATCTCGGGCATCTGGAATTTCAGGGTCAGATGAACCTTTTTTCCTTCCCTTTTTTTTTTTTTTTTTAAGGCAAGATAGACAAAGTAGTAATAGCAAAAGCATGAGAATACCAAGTCTTCTCTAAGGACACTCAAAAATAACTTTTAAAGTAATTCCTACATTTTAATATATATTAATATCCAACCACAAGAGCACAGGAAAAGGGAGAGAGGCTTAGACTAACAAGAAGTTCAAAAAACATCCTGTAAAATTATTGGCAATGCAGCATCCTTCTATATGAACCACAGCTGTGTGACTTGCCTATTTTCATGGCGTTAGATGAACTAGGAGCATCATACCCTCAGAAAGGCAGCTGAAGTGACACAGAAGGTCCAAATGATCCCTTCTAACCAAAACTAGATGGTACTTAAATGCAAAACCATTCTGGACCATATGAAGTTGATCCTAGAATCACAACCAAGATACTTAAACACAGGAACTTTAAGTACTGAGAGGTTTGACTGAAATCCAGCTGATGTGATTAAAACTGGGCAAGTGCTTTACTTGCCAGTTGAAGGATTCAAAGGCAGGTTCTGTATCTAAAGTAACTTTTATTTTGAAAGTGGACTGTACAACTTATAAGCACTGTGATTCTACTGTGTTAAAAAAAGGCAGCAACTGCACGTACATTCAAACAGGAGGCCAGACTAATAAAAAGAAAACCCTGTATTTGCAGGTTATTGTTCTCAAAAATTAAACTCACCATGATATCTAATAGACTAATAACGTAAGGAAGCAGCAGGACAGTAAAGAGAATGTCTTCTAAAACCATCAAGGGGTAGTTTAGTCTAAACCACAGTGTAAAGTGTAAATAGTAAAAATAAGGAACTTGGGATGTCTGGTGGACTAATCTCTATAAAATAGCAATAGTCCCAGGAAACCGTAAGAGTAAAGCTACTTGACCATGTTACTGATTTTATGAAAATGTGTTCCAGAAAACCCCTCAGACATGCACACATTTCCATGCCATAAAGATCCTTTATGTTCTACAGAATTTGAGTTTCCCACCATTTCATTTTACTAAGCTTTGAGGTGATTGTTACATTACAGCTTTTCTTCCTGGTGTGCACTGTTGGGGTTTTTTTGCTTGTTATCAGCTCCATTTACAATCCCATTTTTGTAAACTTTTCAGGAAAGGTCACAAAAACCCCTTATTTAACTACTAGCAGGTTCAGTAATAAAGAAAGTAAACAATTTCTCCTAAAGCAAGTGAAAATTACCAAGGTCATTAAAGATGCTTAGCACTCAAAGCAGATTCTGGTTTGTTGTTTGGTCACTGCATTTGTGTAAAGGGAGTTCACATTTATGAGGTTCATCACAATATCTTAATAAACTACAACTCAGCTGTCCTGAGCCTAGCAGTTTTAAAATATTTCATAGGAAACAGGTAAATATTTTGAAGTTCCATTCAGCATCACATGTTTAACACCCTCAGCCACTTGAACAAAAAAACCAGAATAGATCCTATTTCTTGAAAACTTCCCGCTGTTATTGATGACACCAAATGGCTGTGGCCTAACTGGTTACAGATTGTGTTATATTTATTTCCACAAAAAAGTAAAAAACTCTGCACACCACAGCTACAATTTTGACCCGAGACCTGACAGCCTGGTTTGTCTGCATGACATCCAACCCTAATTTGCAGTCTGAACTAAGAGCAATTTGGTGCTTTAGTACATCACTTAAGAAGTGCAATAATTAATCCAACACAAGGGGATGATATTCCACCTCAAAGCATATCCCAACAAACAACCCTTCCAGCCTGCTGGAAAGAGATGGCCAGATTGTATCTACTTTGCAGAAGTCATCACCTCCCATAGTAACTCTGCTTGTAACAAGACAGAACCAGGTAGTAAATAAGAATAAAGGTAGAGGAGCAAGAATTATCTTCTGGCATATCTCAGAGAGAAATGAATACAACTATTGAGCACGTCATTTATTCCACTTAGTCAACATGGCACAGCAAACTACTGTAAAAGGGCAGGACTACTGCGGGAGAAACAACAAGTGATTCTTTCAAGCCAGCTGAGCTATTCTCCATGTAGGAAGACATTGCCTACCTGGAAAGTACTCTGAATGCTTTTTTCCAGTCTTAAACACTTAAACAAAATCATATGCTGCAACTAATAAACTCAAGACAATGCTTTGTCTGCCTTAGCCTACGTCTCAACCATCCCAGGACATTCAACGAACCCAAATGACCTAGGGAAACCAAAGCACACTATCGAGCAGATCACTCCTTCATTTCTTGAGAATAAAATAGACTCATTAACCCATTGTATATACTTGTACACATATAAAAATACAGCTGTGCACAGCTTTCCTCAGAGACAGGAGAAGCAGCCTGGACCATTTTCCCAGCTGGGTGGTAAGGTTTCACACTCCCCAGTTTTGCCAGTTTGCTACATGTCACCACGACATTCCTGTTTTCTGTCAAGGCCAGATGCATATTTTTTTTCCCCTTTATTTTTTTTTATTTTCTGTGTTTGGGGCAACACCTCTCTGTCCTGGGAACTTTGTGTGCAAATATTTCCCTACCTGAAATATTTGTCCTACCTGAAAAGGTGCTTTGCAACTCCCTAAATCCCCATTCTAATCAGGGGTCCCAAATTTTTATTTGTTCATGCAGTAACTGAGGCATACTGCAGTGTGATAAAGCCATTCAGTAGTCATACAACTCTGTAGCAGCCTAGCACATGGCTGTTTTTAAATGTAATTTCTTGTTCCATTGGTCAGATGTAATTGCAGAGCCTGAGGAAAAGCAATGTATAGCAGTAGACTATATTTTCATTTTTACTTCTTTTTTGATCCTCTGGTGAGCTGTAGCAGAATGTGTATTTGCTGCTTGAGCTAGGCTGGGCTGGAATCTAACATTACACATATTGATTAGGAGGGGCAAATTCTGTCCTGCATCCATTTTTGCTGTGCTCCCATGGGCTGTTGAAAACAATAGAATAAAAATGCAGCATAATTGGCTGTTGTTTTATGCCTCAGTAATTTCTTCATGCTTTGCATCTTCACTGCTGTTATTCCAAGGATTGAAGCCACTGCAACGAATTCAACCTACGTTTGACCACCCTGGCAGAAAACTCCTTTAAAGATCTGCACAAAAAGCGCTGGGCAAATTACAAAGACTATTTGCCTTTCCTCTCTTGCGTCATCAATCACAGTGCCTTTCCATACGCCCGAGGATCAAGCACTTCCGTAAGACATTACTGTATTTCTTAAACAGCTATATTTTTAGCTCCTTCTGCCTACATTATATACCTACCGTAATATATACCTACATGCCTCAGACGAGTACATGACTCATAACACCTCCTCACCTCTGGCTGTCCGCAACTTGCTCGAACACAGAGCATGGAAAAGGGGTGCCTGCTTGATCATCACCATTGCAGTGAGCGACCACGAGTAGCAAGTATTCTCTCCTGACCCCATATTCTTGCATACCCTAAGCTGTGTGTCTTTGAGAAGCCAGCCATTCAGCATTTCAATTTTATTCTTCCTTCTTAAAAAGTGTTCTCTCCCTGCAGAAGCAGGTGACACCCTACAAGAGTAACTTTGATATGCAAATGTCTGCAGGGGCAGCTCTCTGGGTGGGCTGTCTCCAGGATGGGAAAATCCCCAAGACTAGCTCTGCAGAGGCCAGCAGCACTTACATGGGGAGCAAGACAGCAGCAATGGATATTACAGTAACTGCGCTGGAAAATTCCCCCCTCCTCCCCTGAGCATCTGTTCTACATGTGTTGAACAGATCTTCTTTGTCTCTTGTCCAGCAACATGCGAGTGAACCCGAGTTCCCCCAGGGAATGGAGGGATACAAGAGAAGTCAGCATAAAGATTTGTGCCTGAAGGATAAAAGATAACAGCCTGTCAAACTGCAGACCTTTAAAGCTTAACACTTTCTTTCAAATTTTCTCTCACACTGCTGTCCACTGCCAAAATATAACAAGTCTGCGACCCCAACTTACATTTACTGCTTCTTATCAAGACACCAGATGAAAAAAGAAAATGGAGAGATAGTGTATAAACAGAAAAACCTAATTGGTAACTATTTGTATCTTAAAATTATGACGAGATTCGTTCAACTTTTAACAATCACAGCTGTGCCAGACAGTCTACAGACTCAGGCAAACATTTTCTTTGGTCATTTCTTTGCAGAAGTGACCTTATTACTTCACACACATACACACTCACCTTCCTTCAGCCCCCTCAAAAAGTTTCAATTCACAGTTTAACTTGATAAAATTCAAAATGCCAAGACATCAGACCTTGTATCGTTGAATGTCCAGGCCACCTAACCATATGAACTTAATACAGTTTCATGTAGAATCACAGAGTAATCCAAGATCACTCAAAAAAGCATGAACTAATTATTTTTTTTTAGCTTAGGATGTCCCCATGAAAGCACTGTGCAAAGGCTCCCAAGCTCCCTGCAACAGAGCTGGCTTCAGAAGCGTACAGTCAATTCAGAGCAGGACAATCCCTGAAAAAAAGAAGTTCTATTAAAACATATTAGCACAGTATGATAACAAGACCATGTTGTTCTCAGGTCCCAAGTCCCTAGTAAGATATTTAGTTGGTAACATTTGTCTATACTGGTCCTGGAGTCAGTCCCATGCTTCAAATTCACAGTGTAGACAAATTTACCTCAGTTTTCAGACTGTAGCATATGATAAAGCATTAGTAGTTCAGACTTTGCTTTAAGTAATTCACACAGTTTCTGTAAATAATTTTCATTAGAGGAAGAAAAAATGGCTTGAAACCATTTTTTTGGTCAGTCCCTGAACAAGACGACTGCAAATGGATGTCCTGAGGGATATAAACGATGTACTGAGGTGAAGATCTTCAGCTACTTCACAAAAGAACTGGGAAAACTAATACACATGCCTGATGTGTGAAAATGATGGCCCGCATTTTTAACATTATCAACTAAGTGAATTAACAAATATTTTGAAATTTACTCTATAGTACTGTATTAAAATGCCAGCCTACTCTTTTCTCAGGAGGCACTTAAACAACCGCGAGACAGCATAAACATTATTTCAGAGCCTGAGAGGCACCTCACTTTGATATTTTGACATTGTATTTACTTAGAGGTAAAGCGCATGATGAGTACCAGAAGCATTCATGAGAAAAGCAAAAAAAGGGAGGGGCAGTGGAGACAAAGGGGGAACTGGGGACAAAGACCATTTGGAGAGCTGAGATGGCAGGTCCTGCTTCCACGGAGAAGCAGCAGGTGGAAGCTGTACCTGACTGCTGCAGCCCAGAAGTGCTGCTCCCTCCGCACCCCTATTTCTAGCGGCATCCCACAAGCTCTGGCATCACCCTCAGGGTTTCCATGGGCATGGTGTAGGCAAATAAGACACACTGGAGTTGCTGAAAGTCATCCCTCTGCTTGCCTTGTCTGCACCTGGAGCCAGCCCCGCACAAGCTGTATGAGACAAGAAGGTTGGCTGCTTCCTCGCACACCCATTTCTGGCAGAGAGGGGTAAGTACAGTAGCACCAGTTCCTACAAAACCACCTGTGACCCCCGGAAGAGCACGCAAGCATGTGTCTGAGATCACCTGGATCCTCCATCCCTCAGCCTGGGTGTTTGCTCATTGTAACTCTCTTCTCACAAAGGCCACCCAGGAGCTGACTAACAGGAAAAATCTATTAGCTGCTGCTCACCTGGTCTAAATTTTAAAAGGTGAACAAGAGGGTCCATATCCTATTATGAATCCCCAATGCTCTCCAGTCCCACAGACTACCCCATTATTGTGTTTCTGGTTGAGTACAGATCCACATTTTGATATTGTGCATGATGGAAATTCTCTTGGTTTTCTGGAATTCATTACAACCTTGATCCACTCCAAGCATACTGGAAAGCATGAAACAATAGAAAGAGCCTTCCAACTGTCACCTTGGATTTGTCATTAAATGTGGAATATTATGGGAAAACTTCAAGAGGTGAAATATATACCTTCCAAGCTGGCAAAATAAGCAAAACAACACTTCATCACGTTTAACTGGCTCTCAGGTGTCTCCCTATACCATTTAGCTGTCATTGACTTAAGTTAGCTACAGTAATCCTGTCAGATGGGTTTTAAGCTGTATCAAGGGTCAAAACCATGCAAACAAAAATCCCAATCATTTCAATATTACTACAGTGTGATAAAATATATATTTTAGAAGTAAGACTCCACTGCCTGTGTATATGCCATACACTTTGCCCACAGTGCATCTTTTAGTACAGTGTGGACAGTTAAAGTTACCAAACTGTATCAGCTCATTTCTAAGATACAAATTCATGGCAAGCCATCAATGAAATCTGTACAATGACACTTTTCAGGCCTGTTACGCCATCTATGCAAAAACCTAGTATCTTGCATCTACGGTAATATCAAGACTACTCTCTGAAAACTTGAAACACAGCCATTGGCTTCTGGTCTAAAGTAAAACACAGGCATTGCTGTAATTTAAAACGTGTTAGTTATAATATTTTCTTCCATGTTTTAATGCTGTGGAGTGCACATTGGCTGAAACCCAACAGGGAATTTTTGACAAATTCTGCACAGCTAGAATCACCAAAACAATTTGCAGCGACCTGTATGGTCAGTTGGATAAAATTTATAATACAGTAGCTATATAAAAATAGTCAATAATTGGTTCAGCAACTATTCCTCATGTAGTGATTTTTGTTATTAAAAAAAAACAACCATAAAAAATTAATACTGTAAGCCTTCTACTGTTGGCTATTTTTCCTCAGTCTAGAAGCACTAAAATCAACAGCCTCTGCCTCTCAGTAATAAAAATATAGGCCTATATATCCACATATTAATACTATAACATTTGAAGATTCCGAGTCTTGGCTAAAATGAGTCCATCTGTTGTGCTCTGAGTAAGATATGCCCATAAAATACAGACGCAATAAGAGATGTACACTTGCAGTCTCATGCTTTGGAGTTTAGGAAAAAAAGCTAAACCTTCTGTCTTGAAGAAAAAAAATATCTAAGGCAAACCAACTAAGCACAAATGGCTTCATCTTTTGATGTTGCTGGATCAAGCATTCTTTGCTGGCATGTTCAGAATCAAAAGAAACATCCTGATAATGAGACATAGTGTTTTTGTGATCTTTTTTGATTTCCTGTATTAACATTAATGAAATAAAGAAGGCAACATCTGAAGTCTAAAGTCTTCATTCTTGCATAGCACATAAAAAAAAAAAAAAAAAACCAAACAGCTCTTTGTGGCCAAAAGAGAATAAAAAAGAAGTTACTTAGACATCCCTTAGACAAAAACCATGGAAACTTGTTCTGTGATATGCAAACGTATTTCTCATTAAACTTAATGTTCTCTACTTACTTTCCTCATCTGTTTGCTCATGCTCCATTTATGTGAAAATTCACATAAGTGTTCAGACCATTTACACTGCCCATATCCCCAAAACAGGGTTTACCTGAAGCTGATGCATAGGTACATACTGGCCCGTACACAACAGGAATTTCACCTGTTGTTTGTATATTTACGATCCTTCTATAGAAGGAAGTCTTCTTAAAAACCCTCTCGCTCCCTGACCGCTCAGAAAATTGTTTGGGGAAAAATAAAATCTAATTAGGTATCTATAAACAGATATGGTTTTCTTGTCCCGAGTATCAACAGTGAAAATCATCATCTCTCAAGTTAAATAGAGCTGGAGTACAACTTTGCAAGTCCCACGGCACTGTGTATCACCTCTGAACTAATTTCAGAGGAGTCTCTATTTCTAATTTTTGTTCATTCCTGCTGTGATGAAAATACAACAGTTCCAATTTTCAGTACAGAAACTAAACACCCGCAATTTGAAAACTGTTCCAACTAAATGTTTTTAGAAATAATGAAAGTTTTCAGTTCACTGAGGCACTTAAACATGTGCATAACTTTAAGTATATGAGTTGACTGTATTGGCTTCAAACAAGATTATCCCCAAACTGGAGTTTTAGGTGTATATAGAGCTTTCCTCTGCTGTGAGTTACAAAGACACCTTCTTTGACTCCAGTTTAATAAGGTACAGCAAATATGTGCTTAAGGATGTTACCTTCTCAGTCAGCCAAAGAAAGTCAGCCATAGCACAGAAGCGTTCCTCGTTGTTTAAGCTGTTTATCTACACTGAAGAAAGAAACCACTGTTTTGTATGCGGCTTTGAGAAAGTCTTGGGTGCTACTGTGTACTGGAGGAAGAGTTTGTGAGCCTCCCATTAGCCATCCAGGATGCCGCATAAAAAAAATGGGGCCAGGCCAGTTTTCCCTCCCTCCCTCTCTCTGAACGCACAAGCAGGACTCAGAGTCAGTAATAACAGGCCCAAAGAGCCTGTGATCAACATGATCTCACCTATTTTGCTAGGAAATGAAACCCATCGGGGCAAAGTCACCCTCTCCAAACACATCTCAACTAGTAAAATTATTCCGGATCAATTTGATCCTTTATAATGCTCACCAACGACATATGTGAGCCTGTACTGGGCACCCCGAAATTGGATTGGCCATCTTATTTAACCACTGCTCATTTTCACTCCTCCTTGGTCTCCTATCTACCTCAATTTTGCAGCCAGATATGATTCTGAGCAGAGTACAGTCTTTGCCATGCTCAGATTGGGAAAAAAAATGTTCCCCTTGCATTTGTTACCCCCACATAGGTTTTTGTATTGAAGCATAAGAGAAATGAGGTATGAGAATAGATGTTAGTTACAATTACTTCACTGAACTTAAAAAAACATAAGACAAAGCACTTTTAAAGAATCTGTAATTTTTTCTCGTTACATTCTCTAAGAAAAGTATCCTTCACTTAGATATCAAAATAGTTACAGTAGTAATAAATATTACACGACCACTGACTGGACCAGCACATGCTGAAAAAGAGCATCACTCTTTGGACTTTCAGTTTAGTTACTCCATCATTCCTTATTTTGGGGTATCTAATTTCTCAAAGCTTATGCCTGCATAAACATTTAAGCTTCTTATTAATATAGCTGAGCTTATTTCTTTTTATCTTAATATATTCAGTACCTCAGAAGGCGCCACAGCTGGAATGCAGCTCTTGGATATGATCATAAGTGCTTCAAAGGGAATGGGAGAGGTCAGCATGCCTGAAAGAAAAGATATTGCCACTGCCAAGGACCAAAGAGATTGTGACAAGATGGGAATACAGAAGTTAATATAGAAAAGGAAAGATAGCTAAGAAAACCAGGGACAGAACCCAGCGAGGCTCCAGTGGTAAAGTTAAAAAACTTTGCTTTCTGAAAAACAACCATGGAGAAAATTCAACAAACAAAAAAAGCCTTCACAAGAGGCAAGTGAAGGCTGATAACCCAGTGCAGGGCTACAACAAAGAGATTCTTTACAGAAATGTGAATCAACTTAGGTAGAACAAAAGCACTTTATAAATCTATATCATTTCTGAGAACAAGCCCACACTGGTTTTGTCAAGCTAAAATATTGTGAGGTTCTGTCATATTTGAGTAGTTAATTGGGCTGTTTGTGTGTGTGCCTCCACACACACACATCTTTATTTTTTGGCTTTCAGCCATACTGGAAGCAGTGAAGTGCCATAGGAAAATGCTTCCTGCAAAAGAAACATAATGCCTCAGTTTTGTTCAAAGTAATATTAGTAAATCAGTGTAAGTGAAATCAGCATTTTCCCCCAGTCGGCTCAGAGGGAACAAAGTTCTAAACTTATTAAGAAACTTCAAAGGAAATATGAAAAGGAAAAGGTCTAATGAAAAGGAACATTTATATGAGGTTTCAAGTAGTTTGTGCCCATATACAAATATTTGTTCAGGGATTATGGTTAATGAAAATTCTTCTTATGGAGTTCAGCCTTTGTAACATCTCTCAGTTTTCCTAAAATCAGCCACATCCAGCAAAAACAAGCACTCCAGATGTTGTAGTGTTTTTATGATGCAGATAGACGCCTTGTAGGTAAGATCACCTCAACCATTTCAGTTGTGTACGTTTTGAGCCACGTTGTTCTTGTACCAGTTGTTTCCCTACACACAAGCTGAGCTCCTTTCAGGTAAACAGTAAAAAGCAATGAAGAGAAATCCAGATTTCACACATTCATACTTTACGTGGTCCAAATACCCAGGCGATCCCGTATTAACTCACTATCCCCAGCATGTGCAACAACTCTCATACCTCTGTGAAAACTTGACCTAACGAACACTACATTTGATAGCCAAATGCAATGGCAAGCTGACAAAGACTGGTGAAGGACGAACAAGACACAAGGGTCATTTTGTTCACTGAATGAATCAAGGTAACAGCTTAACAGGCAAGAGGGCTTAGTACATGCGGGACCCTGCAACTGATACCATCAGTGGCCCAGAGTCAACAGTAAATGTAATTGGTTTTCTAGAAAAACATTAAGCTTTCTGACAAATAGAGTACGGACTACAATTCTGGAAGAACAAGTCTTCTACTTTTCCCCACTGTCCCACTAGTATGGTCTTTAAATGGATTTAGGGTATGTCAGCCTCCAACTGCAGGTATATATCCCTTGGCCCTTGTACTCAAACCCATCTGAGTTTATTCGTTATGGACACAATCCATATCCACTGCACCTGGATACTAGACAGAGTATGCCATTCTTCTGCTTGTTAGCATCCTCCAAAGTACAGATATGTTTGATATTATAAAGGAAGACAGATTAATATTGAAAATGGACCCTCCAAAAGCCTATGTAAATACAATCACTGTATTAATTTCAGACACTTGGAAATTTGACAAAACTGCATTAAGAAAATTACCAAAAAAGGTTGTTTCTAGTCAGAAATTGTGCTAGCAAGTAAAGTTATACCAGCAATGTTAAAGAAATATATACAAGACCAATACACAAAACAAGCTGCCAAGCATACATTATATTAAGTATGAAAATAAAAATATGCAACTTAAAAAAAACACACTTCCACATAAAAACCAAAAAAAAACCAACAAACCACTTCACTGTTGTTCTACATGAAATCTTCCTTTCATTTCATCCAGATTAGCAATTACAGCTACAGATTCCTTGGGTTACAGACCCTCAATAGTAACATTAAATCTATACACTCAAAACATCTCTTTTACAACAGGTCTCAACAGCTGTCAAATACTATGTACTTTGGGATGTCCGTCTCCAATAGTGATGCACTGGGTGGTAAATCAGTCCAACCCATAATCCAGATTCAGAACAAATCCAAAGTTTCTGGCAAAGTTCTTTGCCTCACGACAAATCAATAGTTGCTATTCACATCATGATTCCAGAGATACTGAATGGACATACTTGTTTACACTTTATCCTGCTAAAAGAGAGTAACTGAAATCTGAGCAAACCCCAGACCCAGCCAAAGTGGTAAATGAAGACTGCAAAGCATCCCATCATAGATAATATAGATATTACCAGCAATGGTTACTCGTGCCTCGTTGCGCCTTGTAGAGGATGGTAACTGTTGGAACTGGCACTGGAACTGAACTATAACAGCCTGGAAACAGCTCCACCAGCAAGCTTTGTGAGCACGTGCAGATCCCTCTCCTGCACACAATTTCTGTGGGCAGAATTTTCCAAGGGCTGCAAGTTCATGGGCCAGGTCCCTCTGAACTGTGTGACTGGTAAAATGAATCTGATTTTTCACCATAGCACATCTAATTCATCTCTCTTTCTATGTTTTGAACCTGAAGATAACTGGAAAATGCAAGTTACATTTTTCATTTATGCCACAGACCGAATTTCTTCTACAACATACCTTGAATTGTCCTTTTAATAAACAAGTCTAAAGACTAAGGGTTAAAAACCAGTATCACTAAACGTCACAGAATTTAGCATAAAAATTGCAAGGGTTACCAATTCTTGTTTTAAATTAACTTCGACAAAGTCATTTAGGTTTGGTGTTACAGTTTTTTATATGCCCTTAAACAAAAAAAATTGCAAAGCAACAGTTCTAGTTGATTTTATTTCAATTAATTGCAACCTAGAAGCCTGTATTAACTTGGGAAGCCCGACAAACAGCAAAACTCCTCCAAGGCTCCGATTCTCACAATGAGAATCAACTTATCTATGCTTTTTCCTGACTTACATCAGAACTGTCTGGCTATCATATTACAATTACTATCATGGTTTTGAAGCCACCTTTGGTAGCTAAGGAAGGCTGCTGCAAACAAACTTGCATCCTCCAGTTACAAGCACTACAGTTTCTTCATGAAAAGAAGAGCCCTTGACAGCCAAGTGCCTTCTAGCACAACAGCGGAGCAAAAGTCAAGTAACAGACAGTCTAATGTCCTCTACTGATACTTGAGAAACACTTTTTGCAGCATCTGAGTTTTCCTTGATGACTCTTCACCTGAGTATTGACTGCAGTTGACTCCACTTAGTTCACAGGAGGCTGATCATATCATACACTCAAACTGTCCCTCTGCTGCTCTGCAGTGCAACACACAAAATGTCAACTTACTTGAATTGGCGATTCCTTTGTAAATGAAGCCAGAACACTGTGATTGCATAGAAGGGCAATGAGTGACATGGGTTATTTACTGATTGATACTTCCCTATAGTAATAACACTAGCTTCTAATGGAGAACATCTAGAAACACTACAATGCAAAAGTTCTTTAAATATAATGAGGTCTATCCATCATTTGTACGACCACTGAATATGGAAGAGCTTCATGTTGCCTATAAAACAACCAGACTTGATGCTACTCACTCACGACTGGTGATTTCACTTTGGCCAGGACAAACAGGTATCTGCAGAGCAGCTGCTGCAGTCGTAATATAGACTATCTTCTTTGAATGGATTAATGTGCCAAGACTAGACAGTGCATGATGTAGAAAATAGCTCACCAAAGAAAAGAACAAAGCCACGACTACAAAGGTAAATAAGTCAAAGAGACTTAGCTCAATAAGATTTATAGGAGTTATCAAATCTTGAGCATGACTTCAACCATCTGAATGCTAACAAAACTCAGAGCCATTGGTTATTTTTTTTTTCTCTTAATTATGCCACTTCAAAGAATACAGGTAAGTCATGGTATTATTAATTCTCTCTCAGTATAAACTATGTAAGACTAATGTGTGAGAAGGATATGTTACCATACAGGATAAGCAAAAGACAGACCTGGAAAAATAGAGGTGGAGTTCAGTTTTGTAAGAACTTACTGCTCACTAGTGGCAGCGTGATTTTGGAAAAGTAAGCCCAAATGCTCAGATGAGTGACTTGCACTATTCATTATAACATCACTTAGTTTCACAAAGACAAGCAAACTGGACTGTCAAGTCTTCCCAGCTGTTTCCACTCTCCAGTGTTGCACAACTGGTCAATCCCACATCTGCTCACTGCACACGTTGCATTGCATTCTGGGCAGCATAAGCAGTGCATGAATGAGAAACTGGAGAAAGGGCAGAGAGAAGGTAACAGTGCAGATGACAAGGGAGAGAAAATGACTGAAGAATTCCTGAAGTTGCAGTAAGGGACAAAAAAAAAAAAAAAAATCAGAGAGTTTGGTGTGGTAGCTTGAGAGGCTCTGCGTTGCTTGGGGCAAGTAGAATATACTTG
Source organism: Sagittarius serpentarius (assembly GCA_034782735.1). Classification (NCBI taxonomy): domain Eukaryota; kingdom Metazoa; phylum Chordata; class Aves; order Accipitriformes; family Sagittariidae; genus Sagittarius; species Sagittarius serpentarius. The sequence goes on along the minus strand of JAVKLA010000007.1, from coordinate 31,905,217 downwards.
GGGTTTTAGTTTGAGAGTTTTCTAATGTCTGCCAAAAAAATGGGATTCACTCTCAGATTTCACAGATCAAATCCTCAATCCAGAATATTCAGACTTGGGCAACTAACGTCAGACACCTATCCGCATGAAGGCATCAAATCAAAGGTCTGAATTTCCTTTGCAGCTCTTACCAAGTGGTATTGTTTCAAATTGCTGGAATTAAATATATATGGAAAAAACAGTTACTTGGATTCAAAATATGACTGACCACCTCTTTCCATACATTTTTCCAGGAAAACTGACATAAAGCGAGTAATTCTCATTTACTATCCAAAAATGCCATTTCAGGAGAACCTTTTGCCTGGAACCTTGAGTTCAGGCAACTTTCAGGTTTGGTGCAAAGCCCTTTACTATTTCAATAGTATTTCTTCTACTGTTCAGCTTCTCCTTTTCTCACTACCTTTTCCTTTCTTTGTTTTCATCTCTCTGTCTAGGTGGTGAGGAAAGAATTGGCTAGCCAGTCACATTTCCAAAATAAGGGTAACAGAAGAAACTTCGGAGTAGAGAAATCAGAGCTAGGGGAGAAACGCACTGACTTCTCTTATCAGGCACCAGTCTACCCTTTCAGCAGTATTGGTCTAACACTACTGCCTTAACTATCCCAATCATTTAGTCCTTTCTTTTAAAAAGTTATTCTGAGAGGGCCATAGAAAAAAACGAAAGAGTTATATAGAACACTGCAAAGTACAAGCGCTCAATGAAAACATGAAGAATACAGAAACCTCCCAGGCATGCAGAAGGCCAATGAATTACCAAGGTCACTAGAAGTAAACCAGGTCTCACTGTCAGTTTGTCTATATTTTGCACCCAGGTTTTGGGCAAAAGAAAGATCTGCTATCATCCATTTATACTAATAATACATAATACTACCGCAACACCTTAGGGAAACTCAGCCAGGACCATGACATAATGTATCTTCTGATACAGAACAGGCAGCACCTTGTGAGGCATAGCCTGGCTTGCACAAAAGCCAGCTCTGGACAAGGTACAGAAATCACAGAGCAAGAGCAGCCCAGAAGGCAGAGTATGACTTTTTGAGTCACAGCGTTTCCTGGCTACTGTCAACCAGCACAATGATTCGCTGAGGTTACCCAAAGCCTATGCTTTCTGAAGACTTTAGCTCTGAGGGCCTCTTCGTGGGAAATCTTCATGTGATATATGCCCTCTTGTATTGGCTGGAGCAAGCTCCCTCTCCCCTTTTACTTCAGCCAGAGCAGAAATGGCACTAAAACGATTCTCATTTGACACCAGCTGAACGTGCATCAAGGCCCATGCTCATACCACCACGTGGAAGACTCAGCTACCCTAATGTCAAGTGTAACCAGCAAACAAGGGCAACAAGAAGAGTTTGCAAATGAAGGGTTGGTAATAAATCCATTTCTCAAGCAAGTACCTGCTATACAAGTACAGGCACTACAACTCAGTACTTGGAAAGTAGCTATTTATAAGCAGAGAGATGAATTCGGCTCATTTTTCACATTCAGCACAAGACAGTTTCTCAAGACTAGATTGATGAAAGGGTTGAATGCTGAGTCTGAGGCCAGATGGAATATTGCCCTTTCAGATCAACGTAGAAAAATGGTCTTTTGCCAAACAAATAAACAGAGGGGAAAAAAGAAAGCAAGCCTAATTATACCAACCTAAGAAACACTTCCAAAAATACTTATTGGCCTTATCCGGAGTGGAAAGTTTCAGAAGGAGAACCAGAGGTGTTTTATTTTAGCTTGGCATGTGTAGGGAAATTATAGGATTGATTTCTAAGTGTGGCAAATGCAGCTGCTTCTCAAAGACACAGTTTAAGGGTTCTACATAAAGCCATAAAACCCTCGAGAGACTTATAAAGGAGTTGGCATGGTTTCATTTGAGTTTAAGAACTTCTTTTTTTTTTTTTTAAAGAGCCAGTTGGATTCTGTTCTAACAGAGCTCAAGGCAGCACCATTAAGACAATAGTGGGAATACAGTGATCAATTGCTCCAAAGCATTACTACGTTCAAGGCTAGGCCCTCTAAAACTCCTATTAAAATGACACCAATCCAAAGATTGGAGAAAACTTGCCAAGGATTATAACCTCCCTTAGTTTTAGCAAATCACAGTTACTGTACAGAAACAGGCAGAAACAATTCAGAAGAAGAAAAAGCTAAATGCCTTATTAAAACTTGCCAGACTCATGTTGTGACTATAGGAAACGTTCCTGTTGTGTGTGAAATTTGGGTGGGGAGAGAGAAATATGAAGACTGGTGGTTAGCCACAAAGAGAGCTTTGGACTAGGCAGAGGTAACTTGTCCCTTTAGGAGGGTCATATCGGCCAGTGCAGGGATGGGAGAAAAGGCTAATACACAAGCAGAAACCTTCTCAGTTTTCAGCATGAAATTCTTCATAAAACATAAACAAGGAAGAATGAAAAACTGTGGCTAAAAACATTTTGGTCATTTGTGATGCTGACACAACCAAATACATAACATACCAGTTTCCCATGAAAGCTGGGTTTTGACTAGGTAAAGGACATGAATTTGTGGTTTAGGTGGAAAGCTTTACATGTTTGTCCTCTGCATTTTTGAAAGGTAGAGGTTTTCTAGCAAAAAAGTGATTTGGCCAAAATACTTCTACAAACAAGGCCCAGGTTGGAAGGCAGCAGCAGGGTTACAGGGGTTGGTCTGGCTTTGGGGGTAGGCTCCAGGGGCATTAGCTGATGGGACACCAAGTATGTTTTAGACGCACACTCAGCAAGTCCTTTGGACTCTTCAGTTCACACCAAACACACAACTTCCCTTTCTCCTTCATACCTTTTCTTTCCACCACCTCACAGGAAAGCAGAAAGACTGTTACAAGTTTGTTCAGGTCTATCCTGCAGGTCTACAGAGCACTTGCATCTAGGGAAACAGACGAGTATTTAACCTTTGAGAGACTGCTGATGAAGATGGGACTTTCCCAAGGTTCATTCAGCATTCATCTTGCATGCATCAAAAATCCCCATTCCTCTGCTTTAAAATTTCCAGTATATATTTTAAATTTCATTTCCAGTGCGCACACACACAATGTTTATGATTTACTAGGAAAATTCCAACATGGCATTCAGCAAGAATACCAATTTCTGTTGTATTTATCATGCTTTTAAAGCCTTGCTGACTGTAATTGCAGTTTCCAGGACTGCAGGAACTATTTAATACAACACTAAACTAAAGCTACTAACACAGTTCATCAAGAAAAACATAAAAAGAGGTTCCGTACATTTCAGATTTATCCCAAGCCAGCAGTCCTGCATAAAGCAGTAGAACCATTCATCCTAGTATTTCATAGAAAGATGAAAGATTGCGGTTTCTGCAAAGTGCAAATGTCAACAAATGCCATCCCTGGCAAGCAGGAAGGAAATCATAGCTCCTGGACATAAAATATTTCACTGAAACTACTCTCTTATATAAAGCAAGGATATTTTAGTCCAAATGTCAAACAAGCACTAAAATTGTTGCATTTTCACGCAAGGGGTGTGAAATGACCGATAAAATCAAGCCACTTCCATCCAGTATAGATTAAAAGAAGCACTTCAGACAAGACTGCATTCAGAAACAAATTATGAAATAAGCACAGAGTGTGAAAGTGGAGCTTTTATCAGTAGCAAATGTCATCAAGATGAAGAATGAATATTTTACAGCTGTATTTTTCAGATACATTTCAAGTGTGCCTCATTTTGCATCAGGTTCTAACAACAGATTCACGTCATTGCTCATCAGCTGATTATGAATATAAAGTTTGAATCTTCACATGTGATAATATGAGAACAGAAAATAAGTATTCTTAAGGTACTATGACTCTACCATCTCCAACTGTTTGCAGCTCTTTTGGTTTCAAGCAACCACTGGAGCTGGCTTGAAGTTACAGGGAGTCACTGACTATCCTTTATTTTGAGAAAGTCTAGAATTTCCTTACTCTACAGCAACATAACTCTATATAATAATCAAAAGAATAATCTGCATACTACCTCATTTTCTTTTAACAGCAGAGAGAACAAGAGAAAAAATTAACCATTAATAAATTTTAAAGCATATATTTCATTCTGAGTGTCCCTTCAGTGGTAAGGATGATGATTAAGTCAGATTAGGCATATCAACTGCTAAACTTGTCTACCGTAACCCCAAGGGGCACACTGAGCCTTTTACTTCTAACAACAAGTATGTAATTTTCCTCTTAAAATTATGTTTCTTCAGGTAGAGGACAAGCAGTCTAGCTATATTTTATGCTAACGCTCAATCCCCAAGTCACTGGTTTCATTTTCAGGCTATTGGTTAGAGAATTAACCCTCTCCTGTTTTTCTTCAGAACAGATAATTGTTCATACAACAGTGGTAATGATAAGCAATTTCTCAGACTCTGCCAAAATGAAATATGTCTGCAATTTCCTATTTTCTGGGTCCTCTTTTTCTCCTGTCTATCCAAAGCATGAGCATCAGCTTTCTTCACTGCTTTGTTTCACAGCTGAGACTCTGCCAAGAGTCATCATTTCCTGCTTACACAGCAATCTAAACCAGACTTTTTAATCAGATTCTCTATTGTGAATTTTTTTCCTTTCCACTTTTACCCAAGACTCACGAGCCCTGAGAATTAGAGAAGCGATGGTGTGTTTCCATCTTCTCCTCTCATGTCCTTTAGCACATATTCAAACATGATTTAAAGGTGAATATACACAAAAATACAGAGATCAGATCTGAACTCGTACCATTTTTTTATGCTATGAGGGCACTGACTGATCTTGTCAGTTTCTGTCCACGAATTTCTAGGCAAGGATCTGTTCAAGCCACCAGTTTAATATCGAACCTATCTGCTACAGATCCCAGAAGACCAGTATTTCACATAAAAGTATTTTTAAAACTGGGCCCACATTTTTTAGAGAGCATTTTACCCAAATTATTATTCCTTTGCAATTAAGAAAAAACTTAGGAGTGTGATTTGCCCACGATTTAATTGTTACAAGAATTATCAAGGAAGATAGGAAACTAAATTTAGTTATTCCAAGCCACAAGCAGCAGATTTTCTTACAATATTAATTCTTGGGCAAGGGAGAGAAGGAAAGAAATTCTGTATTCAACATACAGCAGTTTTAATCCAAACAATATAATAAAAAAAACATTGGAATAACCCCCCCTATTTCCTATGTAGGTTCACGTTATCCTCAGTAAAACATGGCAAATGTTTTACTGACGGTTTATGTCTTATATTACTGGTTGATAAATATATATTAAAATAAGCTTGTTAACACTACACATATCACAGTAGTGGATTCTTTAACAAGCACGAACCAGTATACCTGTCATTAGCCCAACAGGAATGGTAGATGTGATTTTTTTACTGCTAGGATGTTAGTCCACAAGTTTGTAAGTAGTCGTTTTGTTAACCGCAGGCAACATGGGGTCCTCTAACACTCTTCATCTTCTACAGTTACATATTGGAAACTGTATCTCCTATTAACTTCCAAAAATTAGCATAATTTCAAAGCTTCTTTCATTAATGTTATTAGTGACTGAATGGCTTAGGGAATTGGCTAGAGCTCAAGGTATAGCCCCTTCAATTCAGAACAACTCTACCTTGTCACTCAGAGTAATAGTTATCTGAAGGTCAGCTTCCTTGCGGCATAGTTTGGTGGACTCAAAGACCTAGCACAAAATGGGCTGAGAGCAAATTCATACTACATTCAAGATCAGATGACATTCCATATGCAAATTACCAAACTAATACACATTCTTACAGCTGCATAGTAAGGAGCAGGATGCTAGACCCAACCAACAAGCTGGGCAAGTTTGGAGATACGTCTCAGACTGCTACACTGGTAAATGATGAGCTTGTAAGTTGTTGTTGCCTTTATCCTTTGTCATAAAGCAAAACTATTCGATTCCTTACCTACTTTATTTCTTATTAATACAACTGCTGCTGTTCCTATTAACTGTGTAAATGTTTCATGCTTCTCTTTTTATCATTTTAAGAATATGATGTCCCTATCCTTCACTTGTGAGTTTCACAGACTTTTTTTTCAACTTTGTTATTAAAGGAACTCCACAGTCGGAAGACGAGCATTTGAAAGGGGATGGAGCCTAAATGATTTGTATGCCTCTCACAGCTCAAGTTTCCAGAGGAAGCTTGGAAGAGGTGATGCTTGTTAAATGCTGAATGCTACAGAGAAGGCTTCCAGGACACTCTCTCACTGGCACCACAGTAATTTCTAAACACAGAAAATCCTTGTGTATCACAGACTCAGTTCCCTATTTTCATAGTTTTCTCTCTAGCTCACCAGAGAAAGAAAACAAGATAATATCTGTACATTTTCAAAACCAATTTTGCTGAATACCTTCATTGTGCATGTATGAATAAGCAACAGTTTTTGCATTGAAATATCTCAAGCTTACATTCTACGTCTACTGAGTGCTCTTTGAACTATGGCCTTCTTGTTCGTAATCATTTTTGAAAAGCACAAAAATACTAACCTTGGGTTTTCTCCTCAGCCCTTTCCCTTCAGATTATTAGCAATTAGTATTTTAAACAATTCAACATTTCTATGGCATGTTGTAGAAGCATTCTGCATGTGACCCCATAATACAATGCACAGTAGGCAGTATGTTACCAGGGGCCTGGCAGGAACATGAGACAAAAAAAGGGAGGGGTTGGTCACTGGAAGCCTGATAAATATACTAGTAAACATCATAAAAGTATACAAACTATATTGATTTAGAGCTCTTCTCAAGACTGCACAGTCCCTTGATTTGTAGAAAAACCTAAACTCCTCAAGACTTGCTTACAAGACAGGAAAGAAACTAGTCCTTTTCTAAAAAAAACTGGCTTTCCCAGCTGTTTGAATTGAATTGTCTGTTTCTGCAGCTCATTCACCCTTAGGATATCTCGCCATTCCTTCAATACTCTTTGGACATCACACATGGAAAAAACACTACTTTGAAGGAAATAATAAAGCAATAGGACATAAGCAGTTAAACTACAAGTTCTTATCTACAGCTAAATATGACTTTTGTAAGAGAAAGAAGACTTGAAAATACTACTGCCAAACTGAATTCTTTTTCCAGGTTTCCTCTTAAGTGAGGGAGACCTTTTTAAGGTGGTCAGAGCATTAAATAGTTCAACACATAAGATTAGCATCAGGATGTATTGTTTATTATAAAGAAAAATATCACATAGTAAATATACCCAATTGGTATAAAAAGATAAATGGTTCTTAAAAGTATCTTTTCTTTTTCATATCAAAGTCCAAATAAATGCCTGAAAAAACATCTGCATCTTCTGCAAGGTGTAGGAGAAACAAAGCATTCACTGATTAAAAAAAACCAATTCTCTCCCATGTAAAAAGTAGAGCATTGCCACAGTTCAATACATTGATACCAGCTGGCAGAAACTGTTTTCACATTACAACCTGTATAAATCCACAGAAGTCCCATGGATACTATGCTAAATACAGCAGTGATTATATCTGAGAGGTGGTAAAGACATGTCATTAGATTGGTCTTTTAGTCTTTGTTAAGCATTCTCACAGCTGTTACTAATTTGAAAATTTTTACAGGGTTAATGTCAGAAGTTTGAGGCTACCTTATTTTGAAAATTTCTGAAAAGACTAATTACTGTCACAAGTTAATTATACAAGCAAATTTTATACACCTGATAGAAAGGTTTGGCCTATAGACATGGACTACTTTGATAGGATTAGTTTAATATGTCTCACAAGATCTGCAGGGCCTAAAGTAGATGTTACCTGCTTGCAATTCCAAAACTACATTGTCATCCCTACAGATTTACCTAAAATTTATACTCTCTTCAGTGATGAAACAGTTTAAATTTGCTTAAGCAGACAATAGTTTAAAAACATTCTTTTCCACAGTTCCAGCCCTAGTTATCAGCTTGGGCTAGAGGTGGAAGATCTTAGTCATACTGTGCTGATCTCTTGCTATGTCCTGAATGTAAGAATTTTTCTATAAAGAGTAATGTAGAATTGACAATGCTACAATCTACATGATGTTAGACAGGTCACCAGGTAGCATACAGAGCCCACAGAGACTAATACAGGTCAAAAATTGGTCATACATTTTCTTTAGGCTACAAGAAGCCCCATAAAAGACATAAGGGAGGCTGACCAGAAGTTCTCTGCAGAGAAACTGGATAAATCATTTTATTAGGTATTACCAACTGCTAAAGAAAAGTACAGAAAGCCAAAGAAAGTTCAGTACCTCTGGGAAAAGCACACAGGCTCACAGAATTATGACTTCTTACTCATAATATAAATAGCTCAATATGAACATACTGCATGTATGAACAGCAGCAATTACAATGGAAGCTGATACTTGAATTCCTTAAAAAAATTAAGGCATTAGAGAGACAAAGCTGCAAGACTACCTAGATTTTGACAGGCTCCCATATTGCAGCCTCTCTCTAACTCCTGTGGGCACAATACGCATTCAAAGTAATGTTCAAATTAGGAAACATGAAGGAGCAAGTGGAAGATCTAGAAATTTATTTGTGATATTAAGCAGTATCGCAAAGCTAAGCTGTAGGCAAAACTCTAGTCCTTATTAAATGACAAACATTTCTGTGGCATGGATTCTCTTCTGTGATCTCTTCCACGGAAGGTCCTTGAGATAGCCTCACAATTTTAGCAAACTTCCTTCCAGAACCCTACGCCTGCGTGAGAATCTGAATTATTTTCCTCTGGGCCATTTAGGTCTTCAGAGGGCACGGCACATATAACCAGCCAGACCTTACAAACTGGCTTCACACAGGATTCAAATGCCACTTGTCTTTACTTACCATGCTACAGTATTTTTGGGAAAGTCCCCAGAGGATGTGAAACCGTCACAAATACTTTGGGATTTGTTCTCAGAAAGAGAGAGTTGTTTCAGCCCAGCTTATCTCACTGTCTTTGACCTTGGTCAACAAAACCACTTCCCATCATATAAGCATGCCTGTATCTTCTCTCCTCCTGCTGAAAGTATTTTTTGAATCTCCTCTAGTCCCTCTTACAACATCTGGCTTCTTTGTTTTGCCTTTATTAGTTTTCCACTACTTCAAACCTCCTGTCTGCAGATAGGAAGAAAAAAACCCTGGCTTTCTCAGCCCATTGTCACAAGCTATTTCCATCTCAACAACTAACTTCCACAACGTACCCCTGGTCTGCAAGGAATGTGGTGAAGCCCTGGTCAGCAGCATCAGAAACACATTTGAAAGAGATTTTTAAAAAATTAAAAAGTCTCATAACTCCATGAAGTCAACCAGAACACACTAGCTACACACAGATTCTGCAATGTTATCAAAATCTTAAATAGCTGTATGTGGGAAAGTTCAGCCCAGAAATACTTGCATGCCCTCGGGAAATGCCACTGATTTCCCTCCAAACATTTACAGAAGCTTTATCCATGTGGGCATGAATTAACACCAATTCATAAATAATGAGTAATGAAAGACAATTTAAATTATTTGCAAAAAACTCAGAGCCAAAAGCTTTTGCTTGAAATGTTCTCTCAGCAATTTCAAAACAAGGAGCAAATTCATAAAAATCTAAGTCTTGCACTTAAATAGACCACAAACTGGAAAAGGGCAACATTCACATGTATTATTTACTACAAATGGACCACCCTTCTCTTGACGAAATTCTCAAAAGGCTTAGGGTAAACTGACCTATTGTGCCTTTTCAGCTTCTTCCTCCATTTTACAGAGCAAGGGAACATTTGTATACACTTTAAGCAAAAAATACTAAGGACCAGTTTCCAAAAGGAACGCTGAAAAAACATCAGGCTGTGTGCATACAGACAAAATACATACATGCAAAATGTTTTTCAGGTAGGCTGCACAAGAATCTGCCAAGTAGAAACAGATATGTCTGTAGGTACACACCTGTGTCAACACCAGTGTGACATCAAACTAGATATAGATGCACCTCCCTCAGCTTCAGCATAGTATAACTAGAGGAAAGAGCCAAATCAGGCACATGTTCCTGGCCGTGACACCGGAATGTGGACAGTGATGAACCCTGATGTATGGAGTGTCCATTCAGCTCCTCAAATATGCATGTGGAAGAAATGTATTTTTAATCTAATATATTATTGTTGTATATTAAAAACATATTTCCAGCATTTACAATATATTGTAACTATAATGAACCTGCCACCTTTATATAATATGAATAATGTATGGACAATGCTGTATGCCACATGTTCTTCCTATAAATGAAAATAAAATATATTTGACAAACAGTCTTAACTGTCTTCCTATTCTCTCAACACCTGGGCAAGTAATGGCTGAATTTGGTAGAACAGGATTGGGCCAAAAATAGCAGTATGTAGGTTATATGTAGGTAATACCATGAAAAAAAAGGAGCAGCACATACACCCCTTGTTGCCAGTCAAGAATTACATGGATACTCAGTATTAATGTAATTGTCAAAATGTATGGCTACGTACATATATTCTCACCATCTCTAGAGTGTTTCAGTATTGACAGAGTATACATTTTAGCAAAAGGAGACTCTGAAACAAGAATTTCTGTGCTTTTCAAAACAATTCCTTAAAAATACAAATCTGTAGAAACGCAATATTCTTTTTTTTTTCTCTTGGGGGAGAAAAAGACAACCCCAGAAAATAAGCTATCTATTTTTTTCCTGGAACAGTGGGGAAAACTATTTGGGGCAGAGCCCACTTTTGTAAAGATTAATGAAAGAGTGAAGAATGAAGTGTAAAACAGATTAAATGTTTTAAAAGGAACATAAAGCAGACAAAGGAATACGCTCTGAATGATAAAGACCATACAGTCCACCACCACTTCTTTTGGTGCTGAGAGAATATCTGAAGGAGGAAAGACTAGGAATCATATGATTGGAGTGGTAAACTACACCTCATGATTCATATTACGAAGTAATGATTAAAAATAAATTAGAAAAGCAAGAGCTGAGCACCAGTTATGATGCACTATTTACACCTACACCTTTATAAGCTTCATGTCTTGTTGTTTATAAAGGAACTAGTTCCTTTTAAGAACCAGCAGCAGCTGGTTGCTTAAAAAAAGTAAGAACAATAAAAAATTGTGAAATAACTCTTGTTCTTCTTCCTTCTGAAAGGAGATGATTTTCTGATTCTCAACATTCTTTTTATGTGCCAAGTTTTGTATCATTTTATATCACTGAGATTTCTGATGGGTTTTTGCCTTGCTACCTACACAATGATCTAAAGTGCCAATGTAAAAAAAAAAAACAACAAAAAAAAAACCACCAACCCACAACCCACCACCAACCCACACCACAAAACCTTTAACAAACCAAAACCAGAAACAAAACACTGAAATGAATGAAAACTGGAATACAGACAAAAAGTGAAAAACAGCTGACTATTTTTTTTAGGGGAAATGAGGAAGAATGAGGACTGTTGGTCAGATGATTAGGAAAAAAAAAAAAGTAGAACCCCTGCTGCACTTTTCCCATCTTGGAACATACCACTTACTCCATTAACATTGAAATTTGAAAAATAAAACCAAAATGAACTGGATAATAAGCTCATCAAAAAGAAAGCATTACTTTCTGAATATTCTGTACCAAAAAGTAAAATTTTGGCATGGGCTTTTTTCCCCCACTTGATTTCCTGCTGAGCTGGTGAACAAGTAGAAACTCTGAAATCTGACTACAAATCTTGGACACAAGCTCGCCCACACTGCTCTTGACAAACCTACAACAGTGCTCTTTACCAGAGAAAGTGCAGAGGCTGACAACATACGGCTGATCTTGGGTGAGCACAGACATGCGAGTCTGTATGAAAGAATTTGACGTATCATGTGCAACAGGATTGTCCAAATAAGATTTTAAGTTTTGCATTTCATTTCTTCACAGGAATATGATCCTAAGACTGTTGTCATACACAACTATGTAACTGCTACATTGTTGTACCAATTACACTATGTTGATGCTCTTTTTCACATAAACAGCTTTGACAGAAAGGTATACTGCTGCCCTGAGGCTGTAGAAACGTGCAATTCCCAAACGGAGCTTTTATTTTATCCACATTGCTGTCTGATAGATCTGCTATTTGGTTCTTTTTGTTCTCTGTCTCTAGTCTGTATTTGTGCTTAAAGTACAACCCTGGCCATTAAAGAATACTGTTACGCAAGAAAATTACTAGCTCAGGGAGGAAGGTGATTATATAGAAGACATCACTGTTGTAAACTGAAGTGTTTGATTGTAGGTATTTTATAGCTAAGAGTTATAATTTTCATAGCTTAAAGCTAACTTTAAGAAAATAAATATATCTTTTAGGAAAACGTAATAAGAAAACAGAATCTCAATTCATTTTCTTTTCCCTGTTGCCTTGTCCACGATGCGGGAAGCCTAGCAAGCGTCTGTTGAACTCGTTGAGCTCTGTAATCACTTCTGTGATTCCATGAGATTGAAAAATATTAAAATAAGGATGTTATTTTCTTTTTAATTTGGAAAAAGTTAGTGTAATTTTTTCTTAGTCCTGTAAACTTAGGTCTTGCAACTATCTCTGATATCAATGAAAGACTGCCAGTAAGTACACTGAAAGTTGGATCAGATCCCCTATCAAGGGCTTCATCTTATTTTGATTTAGATTAAGAGGAAACAATTGGTTTATGACTTTGGTTTTATATGTGGTATTAATGGCATAGTATATGAACATCAAAATGCTGATTTGAGTTATGTTTCAGTATGTACTTAGCAGGTGACTTTGGAATGAAGCATCAGTCCCAAAAATCTGGCAGATGTGTATCCTAATGTTTACAGTCACCAGCACCTGATACAGCAGAGTGGTCCAAAGCCCAGAGAAAAGCACATATGGGATAACTGTCTGCCCACGAGATGGACCAGCTCAGACAAAGGCTCTGGACACCCACACGTAGTATACTGCAGCATCTGCTCCTTTCTCTCTCATCCCTAAGACAGAATCCAAACTTAGGAGTTATGCAGGACAGATCATTTATACTCCCAAATTTTTTTCTTCCTCTCTTGGACTCGGATATCTGAATCAAGAGCAGAGATGCCTTTCATCCACAAAACCTAAAACGCACTCCTGCTGCAAAAGATGAGTTTTAGAGAATTTAACAGACTAAAAATAGTTTCTATAAAGGAGGAGTCTTATCTGCCTACCATAAAAGAACAAAGAGGTTAAAGCAGGTGCCAAAAGAGTGGGGAAACCTACCTTAAATCCCCTCAGTAGACTATGTGGATTCAAACTTAGACTTCCCACCTCCCAGCAAAGTGTTGCAACACCCAAGTTGGGAGCCACTGGGAGAAAAAGTGCCATCCAGCCCTCTTTTTGAAGCTGGATATCTGTCTAGTAAAGAATGCATCCAGAAGGTTGGCATACAAAAAAAAAAAAAAAAAGCAGCAAGCAAAAAACCCCAAAACAATAGCTGGACATATAGAGAGCAGTGCTCTGTCCTGGTCAAGGTTCATGCTCCCAGGATTTTCGCATCCATTTACTATTTCATACAAAATTGTAAATCTCTGGAACAGGGAACAGAACTTTTACAGTTACTAAAATCAGTTTAGATAATTCTAAGTCATTTTATTGCCTATATAAAACATCCCATTCCTTTTAGGCTCTTAGTTCCTGCCTTCCACAACTTATTACAGCGGAGTTCCCCGTCTAGCCACACATTCTGTTGGTATTTCTTTTCATCAGTTTTGAATTTGCTTCCTTGAAATTTCATGAATGTGCCCTTGTTGGACTACCCTCTCTGAAACCTTTTTTTGTTGTTTTATTGCAGCTCTTTCCCTCTTGTCTAAGGGAAAGAATTCTAGCATTTTCATTTCTTTTATTTGCATGAGTAATTTTCCACAGGATAACTAGCACAAAGCATTATTCTAAATGATACAGCATAGTAAGTTTCTATAAAGGCATTTAATATTTTCCATATGATCCTTCACCCTTATACATTCTAGTGTATAGCTTGCATTTTCAAACACAGCTGCACAGTAAACTGTCTATAGTGACATCTTGACATCCCTAGGCCAATCAACATAAGCTATTAATACATATATTGAATGCAGCTACACTATGTTATAGCTTTTTGGAGAACAGGAAATACTCAGTATTTTATCAGATTCATTAATTAATCCATTCATGCCTAATTTTCTTACATGTTTCAAGTCCTCAATCTCTCCAGAAATTCGATTTTACCACTCTGTATGGTACTACTGCACTCTGCCTGATCTCTGTCATCAAATTCAATTGGAAAAACATACTGTCACCTTCGTATATTGAATATAAATCCATTAGGAGGTGAAAATGGAAAGGGAAGGATGGTCATTTAATCCTCTTCTATGTCTAGGTTGCAAATTTCTGATTAAAAGCAGAAATTTGCTATGGAATAAAGTTGCTCTCAGAAAAGAGAATTGCTGAATCGCAGAAGTAATAGAACTGTGTTGCTTTTGCACTGGAAACACAGGCTAGGAACACTCAAGGGATGAAAGAGAATGGTTTGTGTCACTCGGGAATTATTCCATCGTCAAAGAAATTCCTCAGGAGCCATTGCCATTGTGTTTGCAGACCCTCTGCAACAGGGCAACTAAACAAAGAACCGGGCTAATAAATTATGTAAAACACACACTCAGCTGAAATTGCATGTTCAAAGATATAGGAAAAACACAGACTTACACATTTGATGGAAAATCATGAATGACATGAAGTCCAGTACAAACAGGGAAGACCTGCTTGTTCCTCAGCTGCTGTTACCTGACAAAACCCCCCTGGAAAAAGGGTTCAGATCTAATATCGAGGAGGTATAAAATAAGGATATATTCCTGGAGTTCAGAAAACAGAAACAGAAGGAACTACTGCTGAGTCTGCCCTTCAGAGTCACAGACCACCATGCAATAAACGCCTCATACAAAGATCAAAATGAGCCCTACATTGCACTCCCTGCTATGTTCATAGGTGGTGATCAGTGAGAGTTCTGGGTTGAATTTGATAACTGAAGTAACTGTGTATTATTGCAACAGCTAGTTTTACAAACATTTGAGGAAAAGCTTAGAAGAAAGTGAGGGATCTGTATGTCTCACTCCAGCTGCTAACACCAGTTCTCACAAAATACCAGCTGGCTGGAGCCAGAATTTTACAGAGGTTGTACCAATTCTGGCTGGAGCCAGAATTTTATAAAGTGATCTTTAGCGATCACTCTTATAACCGTGCATACTATTTTAATATGCTCTCAACAACAGAAATAAACTTTTTGTTTGCAACTATACTGCAGTCAAGGCAGTGCCCCCAGATTTTGTATCATTAGAAAAGCCATCATACATGAGAATTTTCTAAACTCTGTACAGGATGAAGTGCCTGATTCATTCCTGACCTACCAGAACAACTGTGAGCTCTCTGAAAATTTATGGGAAAGATGTGTAAAAGAAAAGAATACAGACAACTGGTGGAATTTACAGAGCCATAAATGCTATTGAACTTAGTAAAATGAAAACCTCAAGCACCTACACTTCAGAACAGTACACGTGCTGTGCTGGATCCTAAAGTCAATGATATAGAATAAGATTAACAGCAAGAACTTTTGGAAATGCATTACTTGGGTAGATTGCTAAAACCAGATTCTACCTTTGTTATTTTCTATGTGAAGTGGTTAGTCATTGTGGAATAATTGCTGGAGGTGACTTACTGATATTTCCCCCTCTTAAGGGAAGGTAAAACTCCAGGGTGGAATGCAGTAGATGTGCAAGGAATCTGTTCCGTAATTCCTTAAGCAACATAACCTGCAACCTCAGATGTTCGCAACACCAGGGGAGGTCGGTATGCTGACTCTAAGAGAAACAACACAGAGGGTGGAGAGAAGCAGAAGCACTGCAGCCACGTTCCATGGTATCACTGCAGGGACAGGGAACTGGAACAAGAACAGAAAGTCCCTGTGTCAAATCCACTGAAGCAAGGAGGTGAAACAACGGGGTTCTATCAACACTATTGCCTTACTTCCGATTTATATCAGAAGTGCACAGTTTGGAGTAGTGACATGCAAAATCATGTCCTCTGGGTGAACTTTGCTCATTATAGTCTCATTATAAAGGCTACCCACCTTCAAGGTGCAACCACCCCTCACTGAGCATGCACTCTGAATTTTCTCTAGCGTATACCTTTACAAGTAAAGGGAGGAGATTTCATACCAATCATAATAAAGGTATGTATGACTAGCGTTCCACCTAAAAATAAGATGGTATAAAAGGGCTTAAGAGAGGAGGAACGCTAGGGAAGATACCATCATAGACAAGTTGGGAGGACATTGCTGACTTCTGGGATCAGTTGATGGGCTGAACCTCTCTTCCCCAAACCATAGAGACACCTACTGGGCAAGATTCAAACCCTTGGTTATACCGAGTGCTTCCCCAGGAAACTTAGAAACCTCTAGAGTTTTTCCATGATTTAACACATTTGTAGTTTACTGTATTATTCATTTTTTTTATACTTGCACATGCTTTGCAGAAAGTGTATTTATCATTGGCAATCTAAAACAATCTGTCCTTCTGTTGCTTTAATAAATTGTACTGCTCGTTAATTTAGCCATGATAGTTTGTTGAACACAACCAGACTCCTTAAGTCTGGCTGTGCTAGTTCATTGAATGCAACTAAATTGAAAGTACATTGCACTATTTGTGCATCTGTAATCATGGTTGTTTAATATATTGAATGTGACTGGACTTACAGCATTGAATTGGGCATCACTCAGAATCTAAGCCTAGCCGCACCCAGTCCCTCCGGTATCTGAGGACAAGCTGGAATGCAAGGGGGTTTATTTTCTGCCAGACTTCTTTGCCCTTTAACACGACAGTCATCTGACTTACAGATAAGCTGTTCTACAAATCAATAAATGAAACTACTGAAAAATATAAATGTAAGAAAAACAAGCCTAAGATGCCCAAGAAAATAAGCTGAAGAGAATGCACTCAGACAACTGCCTAGACATGGCACAAGACCACATTCAGTTTTACGTGAGCTACTCAGTAACAATCTGGACTAGTCTAAAACTGTAATTAGGCAAAATAACAGGTGTAAGTTTACAAGCTATACTGCTGATGCTTTAGTCCTGAGCTCCATTTTATCAAGCTACCATAATTATGGAAATATCAGTAAAGTCTCAGTTTTCTACTCTTTCCTAGAGCTCACCTAGCTAGGCTTGTGACGTCCTATGACTGCTGCTCCTTGTGCCGCGTCCTGTTCCTGCCCTCCCCCGAAGTGCTTGCTTACTTACTTCTCCCCACATTGTACCTCATTAACAGAGACTGACTAAGCAGCTCTATGTCAAGGAAATGTTGCTGCTACAGACACAGCACTGCCCAAAACAAAGCCGTTTATTTCCAAACTTAATTCTGAACAAATAATATAGTTTAGTTTTACAATAATTTTTTCCAATACATTTGAACAAATGTGGGCCTAAGCAGCAGCAGGCAAAAATCAGCTTATAGTTTCTCTAACACTTAGGAATATATACAAGATTTTGATTTTTCAGATCCATCTCTAATAAATTATTTGTTGCAGAATGTTCAGACATCTTGAAATTAAATGATTGTCAGGATTTCTTTTGTAAGGAAGCTCAGGTTTTTGTACCCTTAGACAACTTCGCTAAAACATGGACATTTCAATGAATATTAGCAATCCATAAAGAGCACCGTACTATCACTACTTCTCCTACTATGAAACATAAGAATAGTAATTTCACACACTGAAAGTGACAGAAAAAAAGTCATGGTGGTTTAACAGAACAGAAAAAAATTATTCCCTGACAGATGTACTTATTAATGCAATACGAGTGTGACAGCACAAGTTATCAGGGAGAACCTGAGCCTTGAAAATTATTCAGGTGCCACACATGTAGGTATTTCACCTATATTTTCTCCCTGAGGCAAATTTCCCACTGACTTCAGGGCCAGATTTGCCCAAAATAAAAGGGAGAACCTCCTCTAAGAAAGATGCTTCAATACAGAGCTCCATTGAACAACTTCTCTAGGGACCTAGATGCTAGTAAAGGTGCCCCTAGAGAGCTCACCCAATTAATTTTTCTCTAGTGTTTTAGCTCTAAATAGATAGCAGACTTTTTTGAAAAATAGCAGCCCTGTGATATTCTTGAGTTATATTTTTTTTTTCTTGTTTTGGAACAAATGTTACCGGGGATTCAAAATTATGGCTACTTACATTGCATGGCTAGTATGAACATAACCCTACATGTTAGTGTAGCAACAGAATTAATCCATTAGAAAATACTATTTAAGTCATGATTTTCAGAGGTGACAAATTACTGAAAAATGTTCACTCTGACATACTTAAAGCATGCATGAGAAATCAAGCAAGAAAAACAAAAACCACCCTGATCATCCACACCCCTCCCTCAAACTAGCATCAAACCCAGTTTGCCAAGCAATGATCTCCAAGAGCAGAGTAACACCCCAAATTATTTCTAAAAGTCTTTGCCTGAGTGGTCTTTCTCTGCCAGAATTAAAGAAAACTCTTCAGCACTTCAGAATCTACGCCAAAAGATGCCAAACACCAACACTGGAGCACTTTTAGCAGGAAGAGAGGTGACAGCACCGGACAGGAGCAGCAAAATCCATTGCTGCTTTGAGATATTTGATATGCACTTCACAAAGCTGGGAAAGTAGGCCTGAACAGTTTGTACACTCAAGCCACATTCTTGCCTCTTCTGTTTTCAGCCTGATCATCTCCTTATGGACCTTTCAGCTGGTCACACGTTTTATATTTAACACAGTCTGGACTGCTCCTTTTGTTGTGCAATTTAACAAAATAGTGAGCACTACCCTGGTAGAAAACACCAGAGATCATGCAACCTGCTCATGCTTTTTAAACATAATGGATGTCAATCTGGTAGAAGAGGCTCCTATCTGGAATGAAACCCTTGATTAAATTGTTTTAAAATCAATTTGCAATCCAAAACTCATGTCAAAGAAGCAAAAAAGCAAAGAAAAGCTGTCATTACAGGCAAAAAAAGATTAAAAAGAGAGAACCCACCACCATGAACCACTTGGTTTCCAGGTATTGTTTCCTTTTCCTGTTGAAACAAAAATGTCACCATGTCAGACACCTGACTTGACTCTGCTACACAAAGCATTCAATGGCTAAACATGTCTCACTATTGATCTGTTTCCAATTTACTGTACTGCTTCCCTCCAGATTATTCTAAAACAGCAAAAGCAGCGTGTTATCTGTGGCCAAATACTGCCAATGCTGGACAAAGCCAATACAGCTAAAGATACGATCAACCAATATCCTCAGATAAGCACTTCCAGTTCCATCTCTTTCAGTCAGTCTTCATATGGAGGACCCTCAGATCTTTATTGCAATCTTTCTTGTAAAAAAGAACTATTTCTCAGTAGTACACTGTTGACAGAATGACAGAGCCTAATAAATTTTTATAATGATCTGAACATTTTCACCTAATGAATTTTGTGCAGCAACACAGAAGATTGGTGGTGCCATGTTTTGTTCTTTCTGCCATACTATATAATACAGAAGACCAACAAGCTATAAATAGTAAGAAAACAGAAAATTATAGGTCTTTTGTATGCTATAGTACTCCAGTTCACTGCCCTATCTGTGGTCACAGAAACAAAAGATTATTTTTTTTTTTTACCCTGACATATGTTTTGCATATAACAAAAATTCCTTGTAGAAATATGCTGGTAGAATAATTCCTGTGGTCTTGGTTAAACACTAACTGTTCAAACCCAAATGCAGGTCAGGACAACCCACCCGATATTGTACAAACTACCAAGATTTTACATTGTTTTATATTTCCTTTATTAGTTTTCTATCATTATTTGTCCCAGTTGTCACAATCCTTAATTATCCAGTTTTCACAAGCATCTCAACAGAATATTCCAAGGAAAACATATACTGAACTAAACAGCTGGAGATCCAGGCTCATAAAGCAAATGTAATTGAAATTTTTGGTCACAAACGTGACTGAACACTGAATTGGAGAGGAAAATACAAGTATTAGTAAAAAGCAAGTCCATCAAGAAGTATATTTAGCTCACCGTTACCTGTGCTGACAGTTGCATCAATGCCTTTCAAGATATGGGAAGCTTTTCCAATGGAAAAACTCATGCCTAAAGAGAGAAATCCTGCTCTACACTGTGATTTATCAGAACAATTGAAATTTGAATTCTCACGAGTGGAGACCAGAATAAGGAAGCTCACTGGCATCTATAGTTGTGAATACTACCTGACCTATGAGGTTTTTTGCATGAGCCAGGAGGATAGTACATACAACTGAAACAGACTGTTTGAAACATCTTTAAAACTTCCATCCCTGGAAGTTTTAAAGAACTGGTTAAAAGAACTGTTCTTTAAAGAACAAATCTTTTAGGTATAGCTAACTTTAGAATCACAGCATCATAGAACCATTTATGCTGGAAAAGAATTTTAAGATCTCAGTCCAACCATAAACCTAAGACTGCCAAGTCCACCACTAAACCGTGTCCCGAAGTGCCACATCTACAGGTCCTTTAAGTACCTCCAGGGGTGGTGACTCAACCACTTCCCTGGGCAGCCTGTTCTAGTGCTTGATAACCCGTTCAGTGAAGAAAT
>JAVKLA010000007.1:31861569-31876416 GCA_034782735.1 Sagittarius serpentarius | reverse complement strand
CCCCCCCCCCCCAGATATTGTGGCTGAAATTTTTCAATTCCACTGCTCCCAGTTATGATTCTCTTTTTTCTAAGTCTGAGTTCTTCGCCCTCTCTGGAATTTCCATGTAACAAATACAAAGCCCTCACGGTCCGTCTTGGAAATTGTTTGGCCAAGCTTCCCATGTCTAGTTGATTTTATCTTTCCTTATTTGTATGTTCCTCCACCCCCCGAGCATGTTTAATTCTTGATGGGCTGTGTCTGAGAACAGAGATAAAGAAACGCAAGGAAGGAAGATGGGCTAAGATAACATCAGATTTTTTCCCAGCTAGCTCCATAATTAGAACTCGTTCAAAACTGTCCTAGAAGAATATTTTCATAGATAGGAGATCATTGGTTATGAGGAGCAACAAACAACAAAGCAATTTATCCCTTTTCTTTGAAGCACTTAATCCAAACTACTTCAGGTGATTTCCACATGGTAGCCACATAGGAAACTGATGATGTACATGCTGACAAAGGACTGTGTGATGGAGAGAGCTGAAGGAGACGGTCAGCACCACAGGAGTGAGAGCTAGTATCTTAAAAGTGGATCACATAGCAACAGATATTCACGAGACAGAGGAAGAGCAAACATGTGGAAGGCAGATCAAATTATTTGGGGCAGGGGGAACATTAAAAGCACTGAATCTCAAGGATGAGCCCAATCTTCAGTGTTGTAAGGATTAAAACAATATTAAGAGTTTATAACATAGAAACTTCAAAACAACATGTCAATACCATGCTGTGACAGATGTGTTGTAGGCGTACCTGAAGCAGCCAGCTTTATCCTAGCCAGGGCAGCAAGGCACAATAATACCGCAGACCGACAAAACCCCAGCATTTATTCTGTAGCTGAAGTCTACTCTGCTGCAGACCTACTGCTGTACATGTATAAACCAGTTTTATTTGGACAGTTTAGACATGTCATGAGCTGTAACCACTCCTCTGATCACAGCAGGGCATACCCAACTCTCACCAAAGATGTAGATCGGTTTTGTTTTTTCCCTCCTAGAGTTTGAGTATGCACCTATATAGAACTACATAAACTCATATATACACAAACACTCATGTATTTACATATAGATATATATATGGATTTAGTGTTGAAATCTATGACTCTGATCCATGGAGTTTCAGCTCCAAATCTGGATCCAGATGCTTATTTGGAGAAGGGGGTGCAGGGAAAAGAAGGATTCAGAGTTTTAATGTGCGGCAATATAGATACAAGTTCTTTAACTAACAAGAACTTTGTGCAAACAAAGAAAATAGAGGTATATTCACTTTAAAACTAAGGAATAGTCATTTTGATCTTTTTAACAGAGGAGAAAAACTTAAAAGCAATGCTCTACAAGGTGTGTCCTTGTAACAGCCCTCCTTTCGACTCAGATCTAGCTCACCTGTGAAAAGTTTCAATCAACTACCAGTAAAATCGCAACACACCCTTTGCGTGCTGGCGGGCACAAGAAACCTTCCCATAGTCCAGTTCATTTCCTTGAACACAGGGATTTCTGCTTCCTACACTCGAACTGAGCATCTCTTAGAAATGCCAAGACTACCAGGGAGAAAATTGCACCGTATGTATTTCTTAGAGAGTAATACATTTGGCCAACATGAAATACAACTGGTTTGCAACAGAGCAGAATTTATCTCCAGAGTAATGGGCCACACTGTTAACCCAAGGCAGAGCCAGTGCCTGCAAAACATGAAGTCTCAGCATGATGATTTTATTCCTTTTCCCAACCCGAAATCTACATTAAAAGGAATAATCAGAGGTAAGAGGACTGTACCTAGCAATTAACAATATAGTACATTTTTAAAAAGCAAGTTCTTTTGAATACGTTCCATCTAAAGTTTCCTTCTCTCTGGGAACCAATGTCAGAGGTTCAGCACTGTCACAAGGATTATTTATGCTGAAGCAGAAGTCCATAAAGGTAAGTGAACTTGAAGTCTTTATAAATAATTTTTGAATGGTGAGTTCCCAAATTCAATCTACTGATATACTAATACTTTACAGATATAGTCTCAAACACATTTCTTTCTCACCTGGAATAAATTTTAAGAATTGGTACAGTGTATTAATTCAGTATTGTAGCCAATTTATTAATTGGCTAAAGCAGAAACCAGTGTTACAAAATAAGGGGGAGGAATCATTTCAATAGATATAGTGTATGATCTGAAGTCCCATGAAGCAGTAAAAGTTTTTCTGCATTTCTGCAGTGCCAAAATTAGGACTATCAGCAGGAGAAACACACGGGATGTAAGTTAGGAATACAGTCTTACACAGGAACTAATCAGATACATAAAAAAATCCAGTGAGATTTGGGAGGACCAGAACATAGGCAATATGCTTATTTACCAAGAATAAGAAAAACACTTAAGAAGGAAATATGCTAATAAATATATGATCATGGGGCTGCTCTGACTTATGACATACGGTTGTTGTTCTTAAGAGCTAAGATGCAGTCCTATAAATCCATCACAATACTTGAATGCAATTACTGGCAGGAGCAAAGGGATTCAGAAGATGACCTGGAGTTGAAACGATCCCTATAAATCTACAGAATGCTTTTATCACCTTTCCACATATTGGGGTGTTTTACAGGACTGCAGTGTTACCGGTACATTTAAAAAACCTTTTTAGTGTCACTCAGAGGTCCTTCTCACTGGCCCTAAGGTCTTTTACCAGCTCTTTGTTGGAGAGCTGTACATTAAACGGCCTTGAAATTGACTTGCACCTCCCTTTCTATTATTGAAGTAATTTGGAAAAAAAAAAAAAGTCAGTGTCAAAAAAACCAAAGTCCACCCCTATTTTACAATTGTGCAGCTTCCCCTTCCTCCCCAAGACCCTGCCCAATGTTTTGTGGCATATAAAATTACAAGTAAAATCAGACAAGCCCAGTGAAGGACTCATGAAACAAATATAAGTCTGGTGTAGCAGTACGACACCATTCAGTAAAAGCAAACGTATCAGCAACGTAAATGCAACTGTTTGACAAAATAAGACAGAATTTTTTTCATTTCTGACCCATTAGCTTTACCTGCCAAAAGATAAGGCGTCACAAAGCACCAAAAGAACTAATGGACACTGCTGATCGAGAGAGTGACAAAAGGAAAGGGCAGGTAGAAGCTTCCAGGTAGTGGGCATACACAGAACTGCAAGTGGGAGAACTAGAGAATCAGGCATCTTTTCTCAAAAATAAGCTGAAGCTGTGACTAGCACAACATCACAGCTACACATTAAAGAGTCCTTAATATAATTTTTTCTGTATTAATGAGATCCAGCCCAATCTCAGTAAAAGATTTTTTTCTTAACGCAACTTTGATTCAAAGCAATTGGAAAAAACACTGTGGTTTCTAAAGCTATTTAGTCTAACCAAATGTGGGCAGATCCTGCTGATAAAGGAATGATTTAACTGAAATGAATTTCTATAATCAAAAATAAACTAGGCTAGAGAGCTCCAGACCGGTCTGAATGAAAGAAAACTTTAAAAACATGAATTATTTGTTGCAGCACAGTTAAATATTAACGCATCCTCTTTAAACTCCTTCCAGTCAATCACTTAAAAAATGACAAAACACGGGGTTAGAAGGGAAATAAAATGTAATGTCTGGCTAACTTCCCCTCTGTGCTATATCCAAACACTGGAAAGACCCAAATAATTTACACAGATGTAAGAGGACAGAACCTGAACTTCAGAAATATATAGCAAAGCCCAGGCTTAGGCCAGACTTGAGCCCCTTCTTGCACTGTCCTGCTACAGCAAGAAGGACAGCTTCTTAATTCAGTTCCACAGTACAAAGAAAGACAGGCACCTTTCCACCACCCCGTAAGAATCATACGGGAAGTAAACCAAAGCAAAAGTGAAAACCAACAGACCTCTCCCAGCACACACACGAAGGCTCTCCTCACAGCTCAGCCTCCCACACTGCACTGCTAGCTACTGTGGCTTGCAGCTGATAACCATGAGAAGAGACGGGCAACACCTGGTCCCCAACTCACCAGCTGACACCTAGCCAGCCTTAGCCGAAAGGTGCCCTGCAGGGTGATGGCTGCTGTCCTGAACACTTTTTAGATGTTCAAACTGGGGCATTTTCCCCCTTTCCCCATCTTCCTAACTCAAACCTGCGAGTCCTGGGAGTTAGTCCTTCCCAACAGTGGCAGAAGATTGAGCAGAAGGGTTAAGCAGGTCAGTGCAGGAGGGTAATCTCTCCAGTATTACCTGCTGGCAGCTATCACACCACTCCTACATTACAGAAATCTCAACGGTTTCTCAGAGCTGTTTGTCTGTAATCTGGCCAGCCTACTTCAGCTTGCTGGTTACATCACATTTGCAGGAGAAAATATCTTCAAAGCATTCCTTACCCTGTGAGCTATTTGGCAAAAGGAGAATGATGACAACTCTTCCTCCTCTGGCTAGCCTGAGAAACCCTCTGTTTCCTTTGCTCTTTAGATGTCCTGACCAAAAAAAAAAAAATTATATTTGGATTGCTCCAAACCTCTCTTCTTTCACCTGCAAAATCAGGGTAAAATCTAGTCTATGAAGACATTTACAAGGCATTTTCAAGTACCTGTTTTAACATATATAAGATAATATCTTCTAAATACATGTACTGCACAGATTACCCTATACTTTCTTAGTTTTCATGTGCGGGATCGTGTGTCCCAGCAATGTTCCCAGTAACTGCCAATACCCCAGAAATCCTCCCACGGATGCAGAAGCCAGCTTGTCCTTCCACAGTCAAGTCACAGGAAAGAAGGCAGCCGTGCCATGAACTTTCTACTACCCCAGCCATCTCTTGCTTTCAGCAAATTCCTGTTTTCTCTGTACGTACTTCTGAGAGGCATGTGTAGACAGCAGGTACCTCAAGCCAACTCAGAGGCCATCCTTTTTCCTTAGCCAAGAAAAACACTTCAATGCTAGTCTTCCATTTGTCTTTGGGCATCGGGGCAAGCTTCAGTTTTCTTCTACAAAGCATACAGCAGTGTGCCTGCACCGAACAGCCAGGGATGCCCCTGGGCTGGAGACTAGAGTACAACACACCAGGATTTTTATTGCACTTTGCCTCCATTTGCTGCCTTCAGCGGTATTACCCTCATGTAAACCACTGCCTACCATGTCATTTGCAGCCTCACAAAACAGAAGGGGAAAACTTCTCCCTGGTGTATGGCTCTGACTACCTGTCACTGTAGTAGCATCTCCAGGACTCACCCAGATGCTCTAGAATAAAGGAAAAGATTATTAACAAGTGTGCAGAAATACAAAGCAATGCAACAAGAAAGGAAGAAATTAAAACTAAAGATGCCTGAAAGAGGTCAAGTTTTCCTCCTCGTGCAGTAATAATCCTTAGATTAGGTGACTGAAACATCACCTGCAGTGCAGTGGAAAAACTATTCTCTTTTTCCACAGACTAAAGTTTCTTGCAACAGCCTACGTATTCAGTTTTCTATGGCCATTTGCAAGCAATAAACATCCCCTTATCCTGAAGGCTCTTCTGACATAAGAATTTCATTTGTTGAGTCTCAGTTAACACCTAGGATGACTTTGCCTTCCAGATCACACTGAAATTGTAAATCCCTTCATTTGAAATGCTGTAACAGTAAAACAGGGCACATCCTTCCTCAAATGCCATTTCTGCAAAATGACAATATTTTTTTCCCAAACACACAAACACTTGAGCAATACTCTCACATTAAGCAGTGAGGACAAGTTAGGTCCTTATAGTTATACAACTGCTCACTAAGAAAGGACTCATTATCTTCTTTCTATGCTTCCAATGGCATTAGTCATCCTTGATGATTTCCCCAAAACCATTTTTGTGCAGACATTACCATTAATTATAAGTGTCCTCCTAGCCCAGTTTCCCAGGATGGAAAGTCATTTAACTACAGATCATTAATATTAACATAGGAGACCACACAGGTGCATAAAATTAGAGCTGAGCTGACTTTGGGCTTTCCGTCTTTTCAGTGACATTTTGCCTGAATGAGACAAAGGAATGTTTTAGATTAGCAGTAGGAGCTCCTGCTCTGTTTTGAGGAGAAAAAATAAGTAGCCTTTGCATAATGTTATGCTGTCTCAAAACAGACTTTTAACAGTGTATTTTGCTGGGTGATTTATTCATTTATAACTTGATCTTGCAGCCACTTGTAAATTTTTTGCCTGAAATCTTTATTCTGTTGATTATTACGAAAAAACTTCTTTGGGGGATTTTTACTTTTTTTGATTTATTTAATTTGAATTGTTTAAGCGATTTATTTTACACTCTTTGTGAACATCATAGCAAATGTAAAACTTCCTCAGCTACAGATGCCCATGCTTCTCCAGTACGTAGAATCAGTTGTACCATACAGTCCATGTAACACATAGACAACATAAACATTTTTCCCTCATTCCTTCGATGTCCAAAGTTTACATCTCACATAGTAAGGCAGCTATATTAGTCTTTTGTTCCATCATCTGCACACATCTCCATAAATAAAAACATGCATTCATATCAGATGCAACAAAACAAATATACATACCTCCATTTATGTCCAGTTTACCATATTTATTAGTCACAATTGACACACAGTCACCATAATCCTAAAATCTACTAAATACTTTGAACAAGATAAACTTAGTTCCTGGTCTACCCGTCCCGAGTCTTCAGATCAGTTTTTCTTTCTTGTAATTACAGTGTCATTTTCAACAAGTGTTTTTCCTCTTCTGCTCTACAGAAGAGCCTAACAAACGACAGTGAAAACTGAGTATGGATTAAATATTTCCCTTTTATGATACAACTATCCACAAAACTAATCCATACTTTGTGAACTGTGCCATCATACACGCTTTTAAGAGTATCTAACCCTGAACAATGTTGGAGTAGAAACAAGTAGAAATTTGCTAGTTTCTGGAACTGCAGGGAAAGAAAGGTACAGCCTTAACTCTGCTCCCTGAAAAGCACAGGTATAAATCACTCCTCACCAAAGAAAAAGGAGGGGACCCCTTGGCATTCTAGACACAGGATTCATTGTGAAATAGATCTAATCACTAGAGGTTAACTGTAAAGCCATAGGGGTAAAAACACAATAGCATGATTTTCAAATTGACAGTATGAGATAGATGAGATATTAAAACAAAATCCATAGCTAAACAATTCTTAAGAGGTTCTGTTGCTTGGGAGGGAGGTGAGTTTTTACAGAATACAATACACCAATTATGGAGTATGGGCATTTTTTGACAGTGAAACTGGAACAGACCCAATTAGAAATAGTTAGCTGGTTTTGTATACAAAAATTTAAAAGTATTGATATGCACCTCAAATGTCAGGAATATAATTCGAAAAAGAAAATAATATTGTTGATAGTTATAGATATTCACAAGTGCCAACAGGGAATACTAGCACATCATTTTGCTTTTAAGCTAGTTATTCCTTCAGTAAATAAGCTGGAAACATGTAGGGTGCAACTTTGTTAATTAACTTTGTTAATTACCATTTTAGGTCAGCTTTCCCCCTTCTGCACACAGAAAATATGTCTTTTGCCTGGCTTTGCCACCAAATACATTCTTTCTATGGGAATTACTGGAGTGTTCAGTGGATCAAAGCTAGTCATAAAGGTCTGTGTTCCTGCAAATCTGGTATGTATACGTTTTACCTTAGGCACATGAGTTGTGACATGAAACTTGTAAAAGTGATGATATACACAACATTGAATATATTGATAGTAATGTATGTTCTTAAAGATTTCCACGTAATAATTTTTTAATGGACATTAGATTGAGACAAAGGGATGAAAAAACAGAAAGGCACCGTAAGTGATTTAAATACACTGATGTACTATTTCTACTCTAGCCTCTTCTTGTACAGCCTTTCCATATATTTAAGTAAGTTTATGATACTGAACACAAAAAATAATTTATGTTCATGTATTTACATGCATTTGTTGCTAACTGTGCCTTAACTTGGACTTTATCTTTTTGATAAACAAAACAAAAATAAATTAATCATGCCATTCCATTATTCTGAGCTAAATGTTTTGCAGCAGGTTAAATACAGTAGAAATGGATCAAAAAGCTTTCATATGAAATAAGCTGGCTTATTCCTCTTGTAATAGTATATCTAAGTATAAAAGCATCTAGATTCACAAGACTCATCTGAAATCAGGCAGAATTTTAAAAAAGGAGTAAAATTTGGAACGAAATGGACTTTTTGCAGTTGTTTGAATCCCAAGCCTAAAACCTTTAACCCTAAAAACCACAAGGGAGTCAGCTGGTTTTTTTGACCTTAGAATTAGGAAGCCTGTTCCCATCTGAAATACACAGATTTTACCTTCTGTCATTATAGCTCTCTAACAAAAAAATCTTTGAGAGGCTTTTTTTTTTTTTCCTTTTTCATTGCAGGCTTACTAACATAGTTGGAAAAAATAAACGGAATTTCATAGTCTGACAATTGTCATCCAGAAGACAATCAATGAAACATGGAAATTTTGGTTTACTTTGTAGCTACCATATACAGTGAATAAACTCTGTGAGGCCTACAAAGTGAAGATGAAGAAAATGGGACAAGAGAATAAGCATCCATTCTTCTTTTAAAAAAAATATGCACTTAATCGCTTAAGTGAAGAATTGTATTGGCTTATCTAAATGGAAATATCTTGATTCTTCTCTTACTTTACACCCCTTTTTATAACCATTGCTCCATAGAGCTCAGCAGAATTACCTGCAATTCAGGTCTGGATTCAGCCACTGCCAGAGCCTAGACTCCAGTTCGAAGAGCCCTGGCCTTTGGAGAGGCATCAATATTCTCACTGCAAAACAGAACCAAAACTGTTTCTGCCTGGCTTGTCTAAGGAAGAACCTGCCCGCAATGACTATGAAGTATGTCTGGCAACAGTGCTTGAAATGAAACAGATGCACAAAACCCCCACCTTGCTTAAATCGGTGAGTTGGTCACTCAGGACTCTTTAACTCCCTGTAGTCTAAGACTGTGCCTTATTCCTGGGACTACAGTGCTGCTCAGCAGGAGCTTCTGATGTCAGTGACAAAGCCAGAAGGATAATCAAAGTTGAAGAACAATTTCCAACATGACATAGGAGCCTTCATTTCCTTATGTAATACATTCTTCCAGGTATGGATTTAATAATGCAACAGGAGCAGGACTGTCACCCACTTTTGCTCACAATAAAGGATTGGTTTGGGGTCAGCCCAGCTAAAGATTCAGTATTAGTTCCAGCAAAGCCAGAATCTTTCAAGGTCTTGAAGTTCAAAGGAAAACTAGCAGGAAGATAACACTTCAAAGGCTCCTATTAATGAGATTACCGAATATTTTACTCAAATTCTTTAAAAGTTCTATTAAAACATGAAAAGTGCTGTCTCCCAGGTGACAAAGATTGCAGTAGGCCAGTCGGGACATTCCATTAAGAGGTGTTAGACCGAGTCCTGTGTCTTTCTTTTAAGTCTGAGGCTTCTCAGGCCCCAGATTTCTCCAGAAACCTTTAGCTCAGCTTCTGTCTCTCTAGACTGCCACCCCTGGTGAGCACTCCACAGCCTTCTCCTTTTATGACCTTCAGTGAATTTGTAGCTTCACTGTCCTAAGTGACACGGTGATACAAACATATATTTGGCTAGATATTTCATAGCATAGGGGTTTTTTCCATCGTCTTCTGAAGCACCGGATGTGGAACACTGCCACAGACAAGACACTGGGCCAGGTAGACCTGATTCCCTGAGGTGCACAGGGAATCTTCTTAGGTACATCGCTAGTCTCACTTCCTGTTACTGTGTCTTTTCAGGAAAAATACTGGGTGCCAGTCTTCTAAACCCTTCATCATCCAAGTGTCTGATTATTATACTGCACCTAGATGAAAACACTTCATACTGAAATGTAACACACTAAGTCAAAGAAGCAACACAAGAATCGCAATCAGAGACTGTTACGCAGGCTAGTCATGTACAGTAAGAGATGCAGAGCCTGTCAAAGCGGCACTCACACCTCCAAAGAAGCAGGACTGTCTGTAATGGGAGGAATTTCAAAGATGCCTCCACAATAAGTTAGAGACAATTACCTCGCTGAGAGAGACTAGAGGGGAGACAGAATGTACACAGTGTGTGCAAATGACTCTGAGAAAAAAGATTGGCTATGAAACCTCAAATATTTCACCAGGAAGGGTTGCTTTCTGAGAAGCTCAACCTGAGATGCACAAAATCAGGGGAAAGAGAATTGCCAACTACCTACATCAACCTGTTCAAATCGAAGAGACGTTATTTTAGCACAAAATACCTGAGAGCTTCTTACATTCCTTAGCCTACATTTTTTATAAAAATCTTTACCTGTATTGTCCCTTCAAATATTCTGTTTGCATATTACTGTATCATAGTATCATAGTTTGAGTTAAAGATAATGGGATAATAACCATTTATTCTTCAACTAATGGTATGGCAGGTGTGAAAGTGGTTGAAGTAAGACCTATTATTTGGCTGTCCAAAAACTAGTATGCCGTTAACAGAATAGTATCCGTACAGACTGATTGTAGAGTTGGTATCCCAAGAGTCATATGCAGAAAAAGAATTTTCTAGTGACCAGCAATAGCCAAGAAAGCTGATGGGCACATGGCAAAGATGTGAAGCACACCTGATCCTACTGACTCAAAAGGAAATTTATAACAATTGAATTCTTGGGACCAGGGAGATCACCAGGTCTGATGTCATAAAACCATTTTTTTCCCCCACTTAGACTGTGAAAGACTCTGTGGGAAAAGTTCTTCTGCCTCACAGATCACTGAGGATTATAGCACCTACTTGGGTTCCTGTCACTACAAGAGCCTCAAATATTGCTCTTTTCTGCCTTGAATTAAACTCCTGCTCAGTGTAAAATGCTTTATACAAAGTGGCTGGTCTTGAAAAGGGATATTGGGGTGAAGTATATCTCCTGTGATAAACCAGAGATATGGCAAAATATTTTAAAATTTCCTTCTGAGTTGGGACTTTCTGAAATTCAAGCTATCCAATATGACTCCATGAGGCTATATGGAACGCTAAGTCTCCTCATCTTCTGCTTTCCAGGTTGCTGCCAAATTGTGATTCTACCTTCAGTTAGCCACAGCATGTACCCAGAATCCTTGCTGTTCTGAGATGGCAGAGACCCAGTTAAATGGCTTGAGGTGCTATTGCAACAGGTAGTAAGAAGAAAGGATCATGGCCACCAGTTATTTATAAGCAAGAATGGACTAATCTGGAAATGCAGCCTATGTGCCAGCATTTGCCCTGAATACACCCTATCTGAACGTTCTCGGTCAACTTATGTTGAAATAACGTATATAATATTACAGAGCTGAAAAGGAAACTGTCTTGATAAAACCCTGCTAGCTTAAAAAAAACCCCAACAAACTAATGGACTTGCTTTCCCAGACTGTTTGACAATGGAACAATTTCTGTGGAATTGGTTTCTTAGATAGGATGGATGCTTTCCATTTCCTCAAAAACCCTGATGGCTTAATGGTTTAAGCATTATTCATTCCCTTCTGGATTGGGCTGGTAACAGCCTAGTAATGTGAGGTCTATTAAGATTCTCAAGAAGTCCTGGATTTTGCTTTGTTTGAACTCATAATTAAGAATTCATTTGGGCTGAATAATATCCATGATATGCTTGGAGATTTTGCTGTGGAAAATCCCTTTAATAAAGAACAACATATGAGATCTTGAAATATGCAGAGGTTTTTTTGCAATCCCCAGAGTACAGAAAGCCTTGAATGCTTACCAAAGAGGGCGATGCATGTCTATTCCATCTCCTAAAAACACTTCCTCCTTCAGATTTACAGTCACTAAGAACACAGAGCAATTTTGATCAAAAGAAGCAGCAGCAGCTGTAAGGGAAAAGTGTTCATTTCTGATTGCCTCATCTGGACTAGAAGGGGGTAATAGAATAACTTTATTACACCAGATGCAGTGAAGGGCTTTATTTCATTTAATCTGGAGAACAGAGGAATTTGTCACATAGAGAAGATGAAAATAATCTTGTTCTTCTCGCCACCACCCAAGCATGATGGTTATTGGCTTAGTCCACAGAAGAAGCTGGAGTTTATGACCACTATTTACTAACTTTCTCCTGCATGACTGTCCTAAGAGGGCTGGTATTTTTCTACGCTCCAGAGATATCTTCTGTTGAAAAGTTATTTTTGTTTGGTATTTTCTGGAAAGCATTTGTTTTGGGAATGTGTGCTTCTGGGATTTGTGGTAGGCTTGAAGTTTCAACTGTACACCATAGCATACTATTTAAGTTGGAATTTATTACCATTTATTCTTAGAACCTTCTGTATGCTGAAGCCCTTCTTGACTGGCAATGTACACTGATAACAAAAAATGGCCACAGATGTTCGGGTTTAGGGGTTTTTTTTAGTCCATATCCTTTCAGTGATAGTACATATACCATGTCATTTATTTGTTTGAACTTAGTTTTGAGGGTTGTATATTTTGTAATTATATTTACACCATTATTTCAGTATTATGGCTCTGGGTGAAGTCCTTTTTGAGCAGGAGCTTTGGGCAAAGTTAGTAAATATGATTAATCCATAACTTATTTTTTTGACAAATAGATTTTAAATGCCACTGTTTCTGACATGTTAATGTATTACAGCTTCTCAGGACAAGGGATAATATCTATACAGAATGGAAAGCAGGAGAGAATCAAGCCCAGTATTTACCAATGAAGGAAGGCCAGGCAAAGATATAAAGTGTGTTTTCTAGATTATAGAAAAGGAAAAGCAAAATTTACTCATTCCTTTTCCTCTAAAAGGAGAATGATAACTGGTTTCCAATGGACCGGCAGGTTCATTAACATATATTTGGCCCACAACACAGCCAGCAAATTGGGATGCAGATCATGTCCCTTCAAGTAGAATGCCCAATGTCATGATACCAGGTTGCTCCCATTCCAAGTCACGAGAGAGTACACAGGGGGCAAAGTTAGATGCAAAAATATAGTTGTGTGTCTCCAGTCTAAAAGTACACAGACCAGAAGTGCCAGACAAATCAAATCTTGTAAACGTGACTGACCATATAGATATCTTTCTGGAAAAAAACAGACTTTATGAAGATGAGCGCGTAATGGCCATAAATGGTTTTCGCACAGAAGTAATGACACAATGCTAGGAGAAAAGAAGAAAGATTTTGGCAGACAGGCAGTCTAGCAGTTAAGTCTCTTGCCTGAATTCAGCTCTGTCACCCATCAGTAGAAACTCTCTTAGCACTCAGCATGTTTCTGCTACACGTTTCTCCTTTTTTCTGGTGTCTTGACTATAGGACTAGAAACCAGCACTAGTGACAGAAATCACAGGTAAACAACAAGTGAAAAGCTCTTTGAAACACAAAACAATACACCCTCACACAGACACTCACATAATTCTTTCTAACACCCTTTTTATATCTCAATTTGCAAGAATAATCCTGCCTCAATGCACTATGGTCTAGCTGGAATCCCCCTTGTTATTATGGCTAATGACACAGGAGTCACTTCACCTTTGGTATCTTCATAGCATTTACAATCTTCCCAGTTTCCTTAGTTTCCAAGGCCACAGAGGTGAAGCATCATTACAGGGGTTTTGTAAGTACTCGGACAGAACAGCAACAGGAAGGACCTTTGATGGCTCCATAATGACTTAATACCACTTGAAATCCCATCCTGTCAGTCTTTTTGTCATTGACTCTGCTTGCAAGTTATTTTCTTTAGACCCAGAAAGATAGATCTTACTTCCTCTTCACCCTTTTTCATCAAAATGTCTAATTTCATTCTCCTAGGGCCTATTAGCATTTACGCCTTCCCACTAGTTACTATATTGGAAAGAAACAGAACATCTTCATAAAAAGATGGGAGGGATTATCAAGCACTGGGAGGCAGTGGCTGCTAGTTCAGAGAACAGAAAAGTACAAAAAAATGCTTCCGAAATATGCATTCATGGTGCACAGTGTCCTGTGCCTGAGGAATTGCATCTACTTTCTCCATTAATGGCACAGAAAGCCAAAGCCTTGCATTATTTATTAATGCTCCAAATCATTATGGCCCTAAATATCAGAGTTGCCTAACTCTGTTTTAGTCACTAGAGTAGGCAGTCAGTATGAAATCACCGTCAAAATCCTTGTGTTCTGTTAAATAGGGTAAAATGAAGTCACGCTTTTGCTAGATTAAACTGAAAAGTTAGCAGCGTGTTCTTAACTGAAATTATTTTGTACTTGGCACAGGAGAACTGAATCACCTTTCCTGAAAAATATAAAAAGCATGAAAAATCAGACCATAATTCACTAATACTTTTGGCTTTTGTGTAAAAGGCACTGGTTGTTTCTGCTTGTCCATGAGGTAGTTATTTCCTTGTGCTGATTTCATTCACTTTAGTATAAATATTTGTTACATTTGAAGAGGTTTGTTAGGTATTGTCGTGGTTTAAACCCAGCCGGTAACAAAGCACCACGCAGCCACTCGCTCACTCCTTCCCTGCCTGCCCCGGCCCACTTCGCCCGGTGGGATGAGGAGGAGAAAACAGAAAGATAAACGCTCGCGGGTTGAGGCAAGGACAGGGAGGGATCACTCCCCAATTATGGTCACAGGCAAAAGGCAGACTCACCTTGGGGAAAAAAACAAAATCAATTTAATTTACTACTAACCAAAACAAAACAAAGATAATGAGAAGTAAAACCCAAATCTTCAAACACCTTGCCCCTACCCCTCCCTCCCGGCTCAACCCCACTCCCGGTTTTCTCCCTCCTCCCCCCCAGCGGCACAGGGGGACAGGGAATGGGGGTTGGGGTCAGTCCCTCACACCTTGTCTCTGCCGCTCCTTCCTCCTCAGGGGCAGGG
>JAVKLA010000007.1:31802382-31859026 GCA_034782735.1 Sagittarius serpentarius | reverse complement strand
TGTACCAGCTGCTAGGAAGACAATTAACTCTATCCCAGCCGAAACCAGGACAGTTTCAGTCCCCTGCCCGTGGATAAAGTTCATTCTGTGAAAACATAAAAACGAAAATGAGTACCACAAACCTGCCCAGCAAATTTGCCTTACATCTTATGCGTGTAGAAGCTGCTTGCACAATTGCCTTGGAAAGAGTTGTTTGTCCTTGCCTTTAGGCTATGAGGAAAATACCTATTTGGGTGACTAACTTCTCTCACGCCGAAAAAGATGCATTAGCAGTCCTCAGGGGGTGAGGAGCAGTGGCTCTGGCTAATGAGAGCAGACCCGAGGAACTAGCTGTCCTACCTGCTTGAGAGTTCATCCAGCAAACCACTGGTGGTTACCGCAGATGTTAAAGCTTCAGAGCCACATTTGTTCTCCCCTCCCAGCAGCAAGCTCGCACAGCGTGGAAGCCTGGAGAACAACGGGGCACTGGTACATGAAGAGCGCACAGGATACAACAAAGAATGTCCGAAGGCCTGCTACTGTGCTGTTCCCTGGCATGCCCAGCCTAGCCTTCTGCACACTCAGCAGCTTCATGGCTGCACACCAAGGAAAGAAAAAAAACAAAGAAATGCAATTGTTGCTCAAGTCGCGTGCTTATTTTTGATTAATTTAATCAAGGAACTGAATTACCATTACTGTTTTTCAGCACTGATGGTGGTTTGTCTTTCTGAACATACCTTAGACGGTTGCAAAGTGAGCTTTTAGTACCGATGAGCTTGGTCTATGCTATCTTACGCAACTTTGCTGCTAGAACGTTTAAAAGTTTTACAAGATTGGAAGGTAGGAGAAAGAGTCTAAAAACATAGACCCTGGGTTACAGTTACAGGAAAACAAAGTTCACAATTTCTTCATGATATTTGAGTCTTTTATTAGTTTCAGGTGGATTTGTGTCATCTTTACAATTCACTTTCCATGGATACTCTAGTAAAAAAGTTTAATGGCAGACACAGCCACCAAAACAAAGTTTTCTAAAGGAGGAGTACAGAAAGTGTGCCTAATGTATTTTGAAGTGGCAGTCCCAAATGTCTGTGCTGAAAAATTTATTTTAAAGTTTGTTCTGAATACTGCTAAAGTCTGTGGAGATCATTATGGAGGGTCTAAAGTCAAGCTACAGGAATATCGTGATTCATGCTATTATTTATTTGCATCACAGTAACACTTAGGAGCCTCATTTGTGATCCATGGACTTTTTTGAGTAAGGGATCATACACAAAGAACAAAATCTGACCCCCATATTAATGATAAATAATCTTCATTTGAAGTATATTTTGAATACTGACTACAAATAGCTTCTGAACAAGCTACAAGCCAAACTACTCTGCAGACACAGTTTGGTGAATAATGCTGAACAATGAACAAATTCTAGAAAAGTACAAGCAGAAAGGCACAGCATGGACCAGATAATTTTTTCCTCATGCTTTGTTCATCCAGCTCTCCTCAGTAGGTACTTCTGGGGCAAGTTGCCATGGGTGGTGTTGATTTATTTGATTAATAAATGTCTGTTCACTTACTAAGCAACCAGTGAAATAAAGTCTTCCTGCAATAAAAGTGTTTTATATATTACAGTAAATAAAAAGGAGTCTTTTAATGCCTCAAACAGTAATGTATTTTTATTAATCATGTTCCCATCACATAATTTTAATGTAACTAGTTCCATCTTCAAATAATTTCTAAAATAAAATGAGATAGAATTATAATGTGCTACAGCTGGTAAGCGAAAAATTCTTCTGTTCCTCCCATGCTAGGTCAGTACCTTCAGGGCTTTAAGCATGATACAGGGCATACTCCGTATCAGCTAAGCATGATACGGAAGTCGAGCCATAAATCTAGTGCAATAGGATGTTTTAGCATCAAAAGCACTTCCAGGTTTATTGTCAACCACACCGAACTTCAGCAAAGTCACCTAAAAATCTTTCACTTTAAAGTGTTCTTTCAATAAAAATACAGTGGGATATCACAGATCGGAGATAAAAAACACATCAACATTTTAAAACCAAAACATTTTAAAGGAGGAAAGTTCTATAGAAACTAATTTGCTACACATGTTTTACACATAAAATACAAACAGGGGTTTCTACAACAACATATGGAAAGTATCTGAATCAGTAAGACAATGACCTTCATAAATCACTCCAGGTTCCAACTTTAAATTATGTCTTGTTCCCTCTCCGCTGGGATATTCACCGCATCTCTTACAAACGCGTGGTTATGTATGCACAGTATTCCTGGCTTTATAGGGAATGATGTCATATCAACACATAAGGGGTATGTAGAATGAAGAGTAAACACATTTTTACATGACTCTGACCAGATGAACCCACATACTCCACTCTACCACTTCCCTTTGGCTTAAGGGATTATTTTTTTTCTTTGTACATGATTTATTAAATGGACCTACTAAAACTTTGGGGGATTCCTCTTTAGACTTTATTTATGCAGCAGTGCACTGTGGGTGGCAATGGCCAAGAATAATGTGGGACAGAAATCCCATTTCCCTAACCTCAGGTACATGAAAGCTTCAGGTTCATGCAAGCCAAAATACAATTGCCCATGAATACAACGAAGATTTATGGGATTTTGATCAAAAACATACTACGATTCAGTTAAGACAGCTGCTTGTGGCTAGTATTACCTTTCCCTTCTGGTCACAGATACGTTTACTGCACAGAGGTAGTCTGTAGTATCAGCCTTTTGTTTTGTCTTCAAAAGCTACAACTGGGCGTATTCCTTTCCTAAAAGTAACGTAAAAAGAGAGTATATAACTGTACGTGCTCCAGTTTTATCTCATGTTTTCAGTAAATGTCTACCTGTTCATCCTGTTTGTATAGTCTCAAATGACCACATCAAACTAACACAACTTTGCCCAGTCATTTTAGATCATAACAACGTAGCTTTAATTGCCTGTTCAGTATGCTCTGTTTCTTCTTTAGAGCTTTCTTATCCATAAAGATTTTCAGAGAAAACTTGTAGGAATTTTAGTCAACGATCTAGCAGTCAATACTTAGAAATGTCTCCAAACCCAAAGTTCAGTTCTAGCCATAAAGGCATTTCTTTGCACCCCACACATTCTCATTCAACAGCTGATAACAGCTATTTCCACAAGGTGTGTATGCGAAGTCCTATTCGCCCATTGCCTCTGTAAAGACAAATGCAAGAATTCACATCATGCTTCATGGATGTGATTGGTATCATAACTGACACATTTCTATCAAATTAGTCTTTACTTCAGTGAATTTTTAGTGAAGGCAAGATACAAGAAAAGCACAACTTTACAGCGCTGGCCCTGAACATACATAGGTTTGAACAGTATAAGATTTCAAAATCTTTATTACTGAGCACATAATAAGAATATAATCCTTTGAAAGGATTCTTGAACTACTACTACTACTACTTTAGTTATTTGTGAACTAACTGAACTTCTGGAATATGCTGACATGTAACAAACAAAATCTTAAATCTTAGCTCAGATGAGGATCATACTTCAGTAGAAATCACATATCCATCTGCATAGTTCAGTTGTACGTGGTAAAATAAACATCCTTTCTCCAGCTTGCTAACAAGGGATTTATGAATTAATAATGTCACTGATTTGCTTAAACTTTTAAATCTGTATGGTTCAGGATCTTCTTTGGCTTTAGCAACCAGAGATTGTTTAAAGCAATTAGACCAAAGTGCAGACGTAATGGCTGTGTGAAACGCTAAACAAAAATTTTCCAAGTTTTCTACCAAATAGGAGCAACTAAAAATCAAAAACTGGTCTTAAATTGTTTGGGTTTTTTTATGTAATAGGTGGTGATTACATTTTTACTATAATCGTTGCAGTTTATTTCTAGTGACCTGGATTTGAACTGAACTTTAATTTGAAATTGTTACATAGTTGTTGGAACATAAAGAGAAAGAAATGAGGTGTCCATCTGCAGTCCAGAGATGATTCTGGTTTCTGACCTGAGACCAGAGATTCTCATAAAATAGCATTTGTCCTCCCTTTCCAACCATATTCCCAGGCAAGGTTAAGAATATCAAACCCCAGACAAAAAGAAAGCAGAATATTCAGCTTTAAATCAAGATATAGTTTGGATGTACAGTATATAGGCAAAGCACAGCCACATTGTAATAAAGTCAAATTAGTAAACCACAACTATATAGTGGAGGTAGCTGTGAAGAGAGAAAATACCACCAGTGTTATTTCTTAAGCAAGACACGGTATTTTTTACTTTACTGGTGTTAAGCAATTCAGCTTCCCCCAAGGGTGGCAGGATCCGTCACATATTTTCAGAAATACAGATCAGCTTTCTGGAAGTAAACACCAGAGCTTCAGTGGAACTTTTGTGTCCTCTCCCAACAGGAGTACACAGGTGAATGAACAAACACTATGAAGAGCTAGTGGATGTAAAACCAGCCACTTGGAAATAAAAATTCTTGTTCATGCAGGTGCATGTTAATGATGTTCTCAAGCGTAGCTTTGAAATTCATGTTACAGGTCTGCCTCTCTGCTTTTCTGTATGCAGAGCCAAATTTAATCCCTTGGATAACTCCCTTGG
The DNA here is from genome assembly GCA_034782735.1 of Sagittarius serpentarius. Taxonomy (NCBI): domain Eukaryota; kingdom Metazoa; phylum Chordata; class Aves; order Accipitriformes; family Sagittariidae; genus Sagittarius; species Sagittarius serpentarius. Next base: position 31,854,446 of record JAVKLA010000007.1, on the reverse strand, counting down.
CCCTCCATTAAACTGTGCCAACTGACACCATAGAGAATGAGGTAAGGAACATTTTTCCCCTTTTTAACCTAACACAGATGAATTTTTCTATATGTAATATCACTCAGTTAAATATATAAACTTATTAAGTAGCAGAAATGTAGATGCTGGATTTACATTGCTAAAGGGTGTATATATAAAACATCACATTAATTTTTTTTCATGCATTCAAGTTAATGGAACTAGAAGACTTTTATTTGAGATTCATCATGACTAAATAAAGTAGTTCTGGCCTTCTGATATCTGTTTCCCTTCACTGAGACTAGCCACATGAACGTTGTCAAACTTATCACTTCTTCTTGGAACGTCTCATTTGCATCCTTTACTGCTCATGCGTGTGCCAGAACAACTGGATCAGGACTTTCCCCACCAGCTTCTGCACTGCAGTCATCAGGTTTCCTGAGCAACCTGACTTCCTCCCTTAAAGTGCAGGGGTCAGAAAAATTCCTGAACGTAACAACTAGTAAAACCCCTTTCCAACACACTATAATGAGGCCATGCCAGTAATTCCATAGTCAAAAGGTAAGAGTTTCCTTTAAACCATAATCCCAATATTGAATTCCTGTAACAGAGGGAAGGAAAGGCACCTTTTGATTTAAAATATCTCCTGTCTAGACCATACCCAGAGGAGGATATTTACCGCAAAATAATCAGACAAACCATTGTTAAATTATGAGACACTGACAAATCTGAAAGTTTGGAGCTGGGGTGGGGTGCTATTTGAAAATTACATTCTTTCTCTCTTTCTTCTTTTTTCCCCCTCTCTCTTATTCAAAGGCTAAAGATCTTCAGAGACTAAAAGCTTCCTATGCAAACCAGCCCTCAATGGGCACAAAGGGCTACTTCCAACAAAAAGAATAATTTGGATATACGTGAAATGATTGGCACAGGGTTCAAGCGTTTCCCTGACATAACTGACAAAAATTACAGTCTTTGCCATGCCTTATGTAATTTTTTCCATACTTGTGTTTTACCAGTCTACATTTTATCTTCAAGGACATGTTTGCTTACAAAAACAGTAGTGCGTTGGGTCTGTATAGCTGCAGGTCAACTCATGCATCACTTAAATCATGGGAACAATTTGGATGTTCAGCATCTTTAAAAAAATACTTTTGTTTGTATATTTAGGGGCCTAATTTCAGGCAAGTGATCTGTTAACTTTTCATTATGGAAGTAAATTATAGCATATAACCAGCACCTCAGCTTGTAAACCTGTCACAGATTTTTTTTCTCCCCCCAAGAATCACAGATGGTTCGAGTGACCAAAACCAAATTCACTGCATGAAGTCTAAGCAATTAGCCCAAGTTCAACAGATCTCTTACAAACTGGCAGGGCAGTTACCACACGTTTGGTATTCTCTGAACAGTGGGTGTGCTCAGAAGGATCTGGACCCATAGACACAAGCTCTTCTTCCCCAGTGAGCATCAACCACCACTGCCAACAACTTCAGTGCCTCTGCCAGCCAGGAAGGTCTGATAGAGAGAATGTTTTCTTGAACTACAGACACCCAGAAGTAATACTCTACTCTATAGACCTGTTTCCTTCTTCCAGTGTCACATGCTCTGTAGTGCTGAAGAGGACCAATGACAAGTTTCAGACAATCTGTCGTTTTCTCAAAAAAAAAGGGAACAATTTTTCCCTCTAAACACAAAACCCCAAAACTGTCAGGGGAAAAAGGTGAAGACTTAGAATGCCCTCACAGTCCATTGCCTCTCTTAAAATAAATGTGCAACACAAAATATCACATTGCACATTCCAAAAATAACCTCCTTGCCCCTGTATTTCTACCCTGCCTCAGGCTATTGATGAGAACCCTCATAAACCACCACTCGCCAGCAGCATCTGGCAATTTTTAAAGTTCTGTAATAAAAACAAGAAAGCGTTGATCAATTTACTTGACACTTAAAAATAAATCTAATTCAGCCAGGGATTAACAGCAGAATTTTTAGGCCAAAGAATTTTCCCAGCAAGAGTTATACAGAAATAAATACTGACAAATCAGATTTTGAATGAACTCCTGGTCCTAATTTGCATTATAGAGAAACTACCATATCTAAATAGCACAGATTGCCTTGAGTATCATAGAATCAAAAAGGGTTTCTTCGATGGGTGGTTGCTTTAGGGACCCTGGGTTCTGACCATATGCAATCTATTTTAGGCTTTTTTTTAAGCCTAGGTTTTGCCAAAAAGTTAAAAGCCTCATTAGTTAGGCATGAAACATGCTCACAGAAGTTGCAGGCTCCACAGGTCATGCCAGCGAAGCTGACAAACTTCTGTGAGGCCTCCAATACTTTTTTTGCTCATGCTGCTTGTAAGTTTGGAAGTTCCTGAGAACTATACATGGTGCCTCATGGGACACCATGACTCTTGACAGCTTTCTGGAGACCTGTCAGCGTCACATGAACTTCTGATGCAATGGAGGTCTCACTACACCTAGAAGTGCAAACTGTTTAGTCATTTTTGCCATTTTAGTAAAGCTAAAGGCATTTCTTAATAAAATGCTCAGGTAAAACAGAATTAAGGCTGGAGATTCATTGTCCTTTAAAATACACATCCTTTAAATGTCAGAAAACCTGGAAGTTTGTAGTTTAGCTCCTTATCTCTGGTTCTGTAACTTCACTGTTCTTCTGTCTCAAACCGTTTATGCCAGCTCTCTGCTATACAGACAAGACAACTCCCTACCCCAGCATCTGACTTCCACACTGGGCAGGCGATTATCTCTTTCGGTGCCTTCAAGTATTGAAAGGAGCACAACGTCTGGAGGCAGACTTGCTCTGGTGGAACCAGTATGGATGGGAACAGACTGGAATTTGACACTGGACTCTGAGTTTGAAGACACAGGTTTCTTCTGAACTTCCTTAACTGCAGGCATAAGGCGTTTTCAAAAGATGAAGGGTAAATCTCTGCTCAAACTGCTTGGATATCTTGATCTACATGCCAAGGGATTTCAGAGCCAATGAGAAAAAACATGCCAGAGTTAAATTGAAATGAAACTGGCTACATTATTTGTGTAGCTTTTGCGTTCCTCTCTGGCTGTCTTTGCTGCTGATTACTACCATTTGGATGGGCACTGCTCCATCCAGTTCAAAATTAATTCTTGCAGTGGCCAAAAAACTTAGGAGACTTCTGTACTAGAGTGCCTAGCCCATTTTGAGAGATCCAATAGGCTCAGATCAGCATCTGCACTTTTTACTGCTATCCAAACCAGAACAAACCTCTGAATATTTTGAGATTCACACATCACCACTACACAATTATTTCTTAGACACTCAGTGTTGCCAGTATAAATTAAACAAGCTTTGTAACCTATAGTTATAGCTACCCGTGAAATACAACGTAAAGTACAATGCAGCGAACACAGCTGCACTCACTTTACTTCTACAGGTCTACACAGTTCTGTCAGATTTGATGAAGTCTAACTACATTGAAATACCCTTCCTCTTGTTCATGGTCAGAAATCTTCCCCTTACGTGCATTTGCCTCTCTCTGTAACACACTGCACCAGGGGACAGAAGTCTTTTAATTCCCCGTCTGTCCCAAGAGCTGAACAATGGCTCATACCCCATTGCAAAGAGCAGTTTTATGGAAACAGGGCGACCCCCTAGCCTCGTAGTAACATACCATTTACCTCAGGTTTCTCAGCTATAAACATTAAATCCAAAAAAATCCAGCAACAAACTTTTCATTTTGCACTATTTTCCCACACTGAGAACAACATTCTGGTAGACATGTGGGGCATAATACACCACAGCTTCAGCAAGGAATGTTACGCACATGAACACAAAGCAAAATGTGACGAGGAAGTAGGGGACAGATCACAGGGAAGCCTGAGATCTGTCATGGGGAAAGCACAGCTGAATAGCCATCAGGTTACTCATCTCAAAACCAGAACAAGACCCAGAAGGGAGTATAGCTATTAATTAACTAAGGTGATCACGTTGTCTTTCACCTGCTAATGACCACACTGTTACCTTGGCTTTTGAGAATAAGGCCAGGGGAAGAAAAAAGGTTTTCAGCTAGTTAGGAAACTCATTCACACTGAAACCCATTGGCTTAAAGCGCGGTAGGCTGGTCACCACCCAAAAGCGCTAAAATTGTCCTCCCACCAACTTCTCTCTTGCGTGTGGGAGCAAGGGCCACCTGGAACCAACAGAGGTGGTGGTTAGTCCTGTTCCCTGCTGCTGACAGGGCAGTTTGTGGCGTGATGTGGGCAGCAAGACCGGGAGCCCCGCACGCGTGTTTGGGTCAGAGACCACCCCTAAGCTTGTTCTCACAGTGCAGGACATGGGCCTGATGAACACTTCAGAAGCACAACAGCATTTTAAAGAGGGATGGGAGGGAGCAATTTTAGGATTGGGGGTGGGGTGGGTGGGGTGTTTGGTAGGTTGATGTTTGTTTACTTTTTTAAAAATGACTCTTCATGTGTAGAAAGCAATAATTTCCTACTCCTGTATTAAGTTAAATGGTCTAGATCTGTTGACTTCAAAGCAGCAGCATCAGTTTACACTGACCAAGAATTACATAAATCTGTTTTTATTAAAACCGTAACAGTTTGAGCTACAGACTTCCTCATTTTTCCTGTGATCTTGTTCTAATTGTTCACTGCTTGCTGATTTAAAGTGTTACCACTCTGGGGTTTGTTACTTTCTTTCCATTTCCAACCAACATGATAAAAGTAACTGTAGTTGAGGAGAATATTTTTACAGTAAGTAAATGCAAAAGCCTCTGAAAGGCTCTTAGAAAAAAAAAAAAAGCCTTTATAAAAAGTGAGGTAGAGAATTCTTTATCATTTAAAGTCCTCATGGCTCAGAAGCTGACATTTTTATGTGTTAGCTTATTGGATCAGACATGGAGGCTATTGTTAAAGAAAGTGGAAGCAGATTGCGGGAAAGAATGTCATAACTGCAGACACAAAACCACATTTCACTCTCACTGAAGTTTGTGGAAGTGATTGGTTTGACCCTGAGGTCTTGCACGTACAGTAAAAGTGGACTGAAAGCTACTGAGACTGGTTTAGAACCCCCCCCAAAAAAATTAGGTGATCTTCACTGGACTGTAAAAAATAAACAGCTAAGAGACTGAACCTTACTGTGAAAGGAACATAACAGAATTATCATTCCCTCATATTAACTTTATGCAGAGTTCACAAACACTTCCTTTCAAAGTCATTACCTTACATTAATTCTTCAGCAAAATTAAATATACAGTAAATAAAAACAAATATTTGAAGGTGCTTGCATTATTGCATGCTGCTATCCATTAACAGCATCTGAAAAGAGAATTTCTTGTCGCACTTCATCCTGTGAAAGCAAAATTCAACAGTTTATAGGCTTAGCATAGCTTTTTCTCAACTTCTCATATGATCAATTATAATAAAAATAATAAAGCTTACCCTCATTTTCTCTTGTTCTTCTAAAATAAATGAAAGCATTACATTACCCTTGTCCTGAATTCTGTGGCTGGTGAAAAAAACCAGGAGATGCCTCTAAAATTTCATTCCTTACAACTGGTACACCAATAGTACTTTTGTGGTTGTAATAAACTGTTTTGCCTGAGACAGTTTTAATAAGAATAGGTCTCCTTCCAATTTTATTGTGGTTAGCATAAAGAAAAAACTCCCTCATTCTATACAAATTAGGTTTTTATAATGAAGAAACTCAAGGCTCCATAAAGAAATGAAGACATCTTCCTTCACAAATTCACAAGACAAAAGTTTTGGAAGAATATCCAAATAAAACTGGGAACACATCTATTTTTCAAGGATATTTATAGATACAAATGAATCTGCACCATTTGAATTAGTTATGCATTCTGTATGATCTGTGTCTAATTTAAAATGTAAAATCACTAGTACTCCAACTCAGCTTTTTTTTCCACTCTGTTGAATGCGGTGTCCTGCTCAACTAGTCAGAAACTGAGCAGGAGCAAATAACAGTGTCTTACTAATGATTTCTAAAACATACCTGGCAGAAAGCTTCAAAAAAAATAAAAAAAAAAAAAATTCACAACCAACATCATTGTCAGAGATAGATGCAAGATTCATTCTTGTTTGTTTCAGAAGGTTGTCGTTGATGCTAGATCTCATTCACCAAAAGATTTGTTCCTCTCCCCCTTTTCTGGGAAAAACACTCATCAGCACCAATAGGTTTTTCACAATCTGTACTTACATTTAAAGAAAAAAAAAAAATCTAAGAAATACATTTTCCTTCCACAAAAGGCAGGAAAAAGTGAAAAACTGTTTCCAATTTTGATTTCTTCTGTGTGTAAGCAGTCTCTAAAAGACATGACATGGACTTGGTTTTCTGAAAATGGGAAAAAAAATCAGATTCTTCTGTGTTTCTCACATTGGAAACTTGCAGACTCTTTTAGCAAGGCATTCAAAATCACTAGTCACTTTGGAAAATCAAAAGCTTTTACACTGACCCCCTCTAGAGTAAAATCAGTAAGACAGGACAGTGCAACTGCAATTAAATCAAGACATCATGATTGTTCTTTTCAAGGTGAAACCCTTCCATCCGAGTTCCTAAGTGAGATTTTTTTCATAAGAGTGGGTGAAATGAATTTTTTCATGATTGGATTGCAACAACCTGACAAAGATTGCATGGGGGCTGCATAATCAGGTATTTATCTGCAGTATAATGATACAGAAACAATATATCTGTCTCTCTGTGTTCTAAGAGACGTAGCAGACTCACGGGAAGAAAACAATAAACAAAAATAATTTTTGGCATTTGAATTTTATTTTTATGTTTAGTTAACAGGGATACTACTTTTTATTTATATACATACATCCAGAACATTTAAAAAACAGATGGCGACAAAGAATGCTATGCCCTCGTTAACCATTATATTCCAATAATAAAACCACAGCGTTCAGAGCAACTGCAGCAAAGTCAATGCTTCTTTAATGGCTTCATTTGGGATTTGAACTAAGAAAAGTCACAGTGTTACCACTATTAACATACCTACTATAAACAGATTAAATACCAAGCAACAAAAAAATGCCAAAACAGAAGCTTATCTTTTTTTCCTGCCATTCATTGTGGGAATGCTGTTTTACTGCTTGTGGAAAATGGCTCTTGGCACCTTTTTGTCTTTGATTAAAATTAGGAACCTACATTATGGAGTTCATCTCATCTGCTAGAGCCACTCTTTTTTGTGCAAATAAACAGCAATTGTACCAAACCAACACTGTAGCCAAGGGTTGTAAAACAGCCTTTGGCAGGTCCAAACTGAGTAAGGTATCAGACAAAGCAAAGCAAATCATTCCTCCATTGCAGAAGGCCTATTTATCTTTTCTCGCACGTCACTCTTTATAGTTGCTTTTTTATCCACATCTCTGTCTTTTTTCCCAATGCTGAATGAACACGGGTTCCAAAATCTCAAAGTTCTATGCCAAACAGAATTCTAGCCAGACCTAATGAAGGCACACCTGGAGAGGGCACTCGGCTGCCTTGTCTTTCTCATCTTTCTTCCTCTCCCTCCCTCTCTCTTATGGCTGTATCCTTTCTTGCCATGTTAAGCCCTTCTTCTTGGGATGCACATTACATCTGCTACATTGCCCTTAACCTAAGAACATTCCATTTTAAGCAGCTTCCATCAATCCAAACCTCAGCAACCAAGAAGCCGAGTACAGACGCAAAAGAGATTGGAAAGTGCGCAACCGAGGGTGTGGATCCAAAAGAATACTGGTAATGTGAGGGCAGAAAGTAAAGAGGAAAAAAGCAGTAAGATGAGATGATAAGGAAGAGAGAAGACCTGGCAAGGGAAAAAGAGAAAACAACCCAAATCTACTAGTACCTGATCTTACCTTCGCTGGCATATTGGGCAAAATTGCCAAGGGTAATGGTTTTAGTGAATGTGAAATATTTTTTTCACACATTTCTGAGCAGTTGAAAACTTACTATCCAGTTGGATTAAACATTTTTTTGAGTCCTCAGTTAAATCTTCTGTTCGTATTTCAGCATTTTAACCTAACAAAAAAATTGAGAAATATTTATTTAGGAAAGAATAAAACAAGCTATTTAACGTGCAGAAAATCAAAATAATGTCTTGAGAATATCTACTAATATTTCCTAATATTTTGCACTACTTACAAAGTCATAAAATATCAAAAGAGGAAATTAGAAGCAAGAAAGGAAAACCAAACATCTTCAACTGTGATTTGAAAACAAAGTGTATGCAAACAGAAGGGAACTACAGTTGATACTGTTCTATCAAAAGAGTATTGCATGTGAAACTATTGAACCAACATATCGTAACTGGGGTTTTTGGAAGCAGAGTTATAAGTTTAAACTGCAAAGGATATTTTTTTACCATAGGTGAAGAACAAAAGAAAATTGTAAAGTGTTTAAAAGCTGGATTTAATGAAATTATCAGCAAATTAGACTGTTGCCTTTTTATCGTCCATAATTCAGAAAGCAAGGATAATGTGAAGCAACAATTAAGAAGTAAAAAGAAATAAGATTTCTGTTGAGTCCTTCAATACATGATAGATTTATATATTCTTTTAAAATTAATCTTTAAATCTTGGTAAGTGCCAAAAAAAAAAACAACCTGAAAGACTTCATTCACTATGTAGTATACAGAAGACAACAAGGCATCAGTAGGCCAGATAGCTTGACAGCACTCCAGGGCATAATTAAGAAAAACCTTATGTGAAAATAACTTACTACAGCACTAAACAGTAGTCCTCTGCCTCTTCTAATTTCCATATCCATTTGCAATGGATCTCAGACTCCTTGATAATGAATCTAAGCTCTCTGAAAAAGTGCTTTTTTCCCTCTTGGTCTCCCTTTGCAGACTGTCTTTAGACACTTGTGTACAGTTGGCAGCTACTGAACTAATAACTTATGAAGGTAACAAATGCCAGTTGATACTGTTTTAGGAAGCAATACTCTTATCAAAGACACTTGACTTCCTTCTCAGGGGTTATTACAGAAAAAGTAACTGCACGATGTAACAGATACAGACTTTTACAAGATCTCTGACTTTATTCCACATCGCATTCAGTTTAAATCATGAACAAGTGAAATGCACCTTAGATGGCTTAAAAACAAATTGTTAGAGTCAGTATTAGAAAAAAAAACCATCAAAAGGCATTATTTCTTGTGGGTTCTACAGTATTAAGTCTCACTCAAATGAGCATTATCTATACCCTCCAGAAGTCCTTAATGATGATGACAGTAGATATAGCAAAATACAGCAATAACAAGGAAGACAGTTTTTTAAGACAAACTGATCTGAATTTCCTAGTAACTTGCATCCTTTCAGATGATACTAATTTCAGTTCTGTGAAATATAAAGTAACGCATTTGGGAACATGGCAGGCAGGCAGGCCCTGCCTACAAAATGGGGGCCAACAATCAGGAGCCAAGGTAATAATGAAAACCAACTTCTCAGAGCTATGCTGTGACTTAAGAGGCTGTCATACCTTTCAAATGTATAAAGAAGGGAATGCGAGTGGGAGATAAGACAGGATCTCATCTCTGCGTGCAGCAAAGCACAAGGGAGCACCTCATCCACTTTTGGTATCTGTGTTTTCTCTGGTTTTTCAAAACTTTTCATAAAAGCGTGAGTAAAACTGAAAGCAGCACTTTTTCCTTCCTAGTCCAAAGTAGAACACGGCTAAGAGATGCATCAAGACCTTTGGCCAATTTTAGCACATCATACAGCATTTCTAGCCACTGTCCCCTGAGATCTCACTCCATCCCACTCTAAGCTTTGCTCAGTGAGAGCTTGAAAGCTGCTGACTATGTGAATGACATACTGACCTTCAATCCTCCCCATCCCTGCCCCGATGAGGGATTCTCATGTTTAACTTTTGCAAAACTGTAAGAGATTACACTGGGGACAGCTTATATACACAGATGTATAGGCACACATCTACACATATTTGTGAAATAACGCAAAGTGCACTCTTCGGGCCCAGCCATCCAGCCAGTTTTTTACCCAGCGAAGGGTATGCCCATCCAAGCCATGACCAGCCAGTTACCGCAGGAGAATGCTGCGGGACGCGGTGTCAAAGGCTTTGCTAAAGTCCAGACAGACAACATCCACAACCTTTCCCTCATCCACTAAGCGGGTCACCTTGTCACAGAAGGAGACCAGGTTAGTCCAGCAGGACCTGTCTTTCATAAGCCCATGCTGACTGGGCCTGATCACCCAGTTGTCACAGAGACTCTGTTTATTATCCAAGCCAACAAAAATAGTAAGTAAACTTTATGACTTCCAATATGAAAAGAAAATACAAACTGCCACTACAAGCATTGTAAACGGCATTAGCCACAATCGCTACATCTCATTCACTAAAGAATTACAGGTTTCCAGATTTATTTTTCCTCCTGTACACATAGAACAACTATTTCCTTAGTCCCTAAATAATCTAACCTTGAACCAGATTAAAACCTCGCTAACGGAAAAGCAAAAAGTAAGACCCCTGAAAACAACACAGTGTACCATGGCATTTGTATCATTTTGAAAAAAATGGCTACTGTTTCTGCAAACAGGTGTATCTCATACACATTTGTGAAACAAAAAACAGGTTACCTAAGTATCTCAAGCATATTTCTGCTATGACACTTGGATAACGAATACAAGAAAACGTTAGCTTAGCAGCACACAGGGTGAGGAAAAACAGGCATCCCTGTATCTCCAGCTCAGCAATTGCTTTATTGGTTGGCGTTATCACAGAAAAATGTGAACATTTCCAATTAGGACACTCAAAAAAAAGTATTTACCTCTCTCAAACAAAAGGTGATTTTTAGGTGAGAACAGTTTACCTTTAGTACTAAACCACGATGAGGCATGGACCACAGCATCAGACAAGGTTAGGGTTGCCTCTCTACCTGCACTACTGCTGTCGAACACAGCTGGATTGCAAGGGAACAGCTACCAAGATGAAATAAAAGGTGATTCTGTCAAGCAACCCACCTAGAAATTCCCTCACGCTCTCCTGTAGTTTGAAGGCTCAAACTTTTTCTGCAGGCAGGAATCAGCAAGCTCTTTTAAGAAGTGAGATCTTCCTGAGAAACAGTCATGACAGAGATAATGAGTAAGAGGAAAATTCATGTACCGTGTGACACCACAGACACTGCCACACTTAGAACATCCCTTCTGCTATCCGCAGTCTGCTTCCATTTTCACAGGTAGTCTAGAATATGAAACAAGATAATAATTCACAATGATCATTTCTCATCCATCTTGCTGACAATGGCTGTAAGGAAGGGGACCAATCACATTACCTCCACCCTCCCTGCAAAAGACTAATAAAGATTAAAAAAGAAAAAACAATTACATTACTCTGCAAAATATTATTTTATAATTTTCTACAAAGGCAAATATGACAGAATAAATGCATATGCTAGCTATACAATGCATGATCTCATTTGCAATGCATTAGAGAACATACACCCAGCAGCATATTGTTTGGACATATGGGTCACATTGACTTTTTGGCTGCTTATCATCAAATGCCAAACATAGGCATGCAGAATAGCATTTGCTTCTTTTATTCTTCATCTAATGAAAAGCATTTCCTATAGGTACTTAAAATATAAGAATCTTAAGGAATACAAAAGGCTTCTCCTACTGCAGGATTTGCTTTTAAATTTTATTTTTTCCCTAAAAGGTCTGTTTTCTGACATCAAGAGAGCAAAGAAAACAAGAATAGAAGTCTCATTTCTGATTAAAGACATACCAACTAAAGAACATCCTAATTATGGAATGATAAATTGTCTGGGGTTTAACAAAGACATTGCTATTTTCTAGATTAATTTTTAGTCTCTAGAGCGGACAGATTTTCCAACATAAAATAGAAAAGGTTAGTGGGTAGCAGATAATATGCACTGTTTGGCACCATTTTTTCCAACCTATAGCCTGACTTGTGTTAGGATATGTCATTATGTCAGTGCATTCAAACAGGATTAGTGGCAATCCTTGCCATTTTTCAGCATCTCTGATGTTCTCTTTTGAGCCTGTTACCTTTTAATTTCATAGTCTGTGAACAGAAATACATTTCCATAACTCTGGTGGTCTTCCAAAGAATACAGCCAGTGTTTTCAGTATGTAGCACGGATTACAAAGATAATCAAATGAAAGGGAGATACAACGGCTGCTTTTTTTTTTTTCCTGCCTGGATGAAAAGAAGGAAACAGGAGTAACTGCAGTCCAGCTCTTCATTTTATATGCATTTCTTCTCATCAGCTCAGTTTCTGACATTTAAGGAGAATTATTATTCTTTTTAACATGCCTTCATTTACAGAACAGGCCACTTCCTACAGCTTTCTACATACTATACTGAACCCATGTTGGTAAACATGTTTATTGTAATAAATGAGTTACGACTAAGAACTTCATAATGAAATGGTAATAGTACATAAGACTTTCTTCTTCAAAGCACAAGCCTTTACTGCTCCAGCTAATGGAGAATCCCTGGCAGCCTGTGACAGCTACACAGCTGTAACCAAACCCAGCCATCATTTCCTCCTGTTCAATAGAATTTCAGTCTCAAATATCGTTAATGTTGTGCCTTTAAGGACATAATAAAATAGATTTCATTATTCATATAAAGGAGGAAACTTTTGTTTGTTTGCTTATCATAAAAACAATCTTCCATATCTGTCTCAGGACATTAAATAAGGACGTAAGCAATTAAGTTTGGATCTTTAGTGCAGGAAGATCCTCTGTTTTGTTTAGATTCATTTGCATTTTCTTTCCAACTGACCTTAGTCAAATTACAGTATCAAACTTTTTATCCCTCAGACCCCATCTGAGTTTTCTAAGAATCTGTGGACAGTTAGAGTCTTACATTAACAGGACATACCTGTCTGGACATGAAAGCAGGGCGGGGGGAAAGTCAGCAAAAACAGCATTGCAGATTTGCATTAAGAACATTTATATCTGCCTCTTCATGTGGTTTCCATTCAGCACTTAAAATGTAACTCTTCAAGGGGAAAAAAAAAAAAGTTTTGTTAAAAAGTTCTGCTGTTGCTAAAGGAGGTCTCATTTGCATCTGCTGACAAAAGGTTTTATTAGCATAACACTGGAAAGCCAATGAAACCAATAGCAGCAAAAGAGCAAAGTGTCCTGACAACTTTATTTTTGTTAATGACAAACAGAAAGAACTACATAATCATTGTCAAACAGGCTCTGGGGCATTCAGTCTGGTGTCTACTTAATTTCAGTATTTGACTTCAGGAAGATCATTATTGGGATCTGAGTGTGTAGCATTGGCAGTTATTATAATTTCAAAAAAACACTATCAGGTTAGTTGGCTGTGACCTACATTTAGGAAACCCATTTTGTACTTAATTCCATACTCCCCCTTACCTTCAAATTATCCTTTCCTTTGAAATTTGTTCCAAAGTCCTGAATAATATTGCAATGGAGCTCATAATCATGCCAAGTTTGCTTTCTGTCTTGCCTTAAATATGCATATTACCTGAAATATTCTTGAGGGACAACCTGACTAGACAGACATACTAAAAAGACTTGGTATTATACGTGAAGTTTTAATATAAGCTTTTTCAGGGAAAGATATAATCTATTTCTCCTTCTCTCAGTTCAAGATCTGGGTTTCACTTTTCTTTCATTACGGGAGCTTCTGTATCCTCATTTCTATTTTCTTTCTTGCTTTTATCCCTTTGTTTCACATGAACTTCGATGCAAGCTAAGAAAAGTATACTCTTGGGAAAGTTGCCTATGCCATCTCTTAAACTCCTCCTCTCCCTCCTTTGCACAGATATGTAGATGTGGGAAATTTATGACACTGGTAGAATGTAAGAACAGCCATATGGGGTCACATCAACAGTCCATTGATTCCCGTACTCTTTCGCCAAAAGTGGTCAGACACAAAACAAGGGAACAGTACAAGAACACAGCAAGCAGCTGGGGACACTGTTCCAAAGTGTGCTTTCAGCTGCTAACTTTTCTCAGCCTCAGAGACTTCACAGGCAGCATCTTCGTAGTATGTTAAATTATGGTTTACAGCAAATGAAGAAGACTCACTGACCCTGTTGACTAATGTAAGTCATCTGCTCTGTGACCATGCCAAGAAAAATTTTGTCCTGTGTAAGTTGCATGGTACAGAGTTCACAGGCATGTATTTGATGTAGCTTCTTCCATACTAAGAGAGTAAGGATACTCTCAAGCACGTAACCACCGACCTAAATGACATCCTAAGCAAGTCTCTATCACTGTAATCAGAAGTTTTCAAGGAACTGGAAGAAAAATAAAAATGATAGCCACATAAAGTATCACAGTGGATAAGAATGTTTTATATCTCAATTTTGTATTTAATAATCTGTGTGCCTTTGAACTTGCTAACAACAACAAAGAAAAAAATTGAATATTATATTGATCTGGGACATATTCTGAACTTCATTAACAACAGAGAAATCATTTACAAAAGACCTAGCAGGGCTGTAAATGATGAAATAAATATGGAAGGGGGGAGGGGGGTGGAAGCTAACAGAGTACAGTGGGAGAAAGAATAATTGATAACACCGATAGTCAACTGGAAGAAGAACGTATTGTCAAAGAGAGTTAATGTTATTACGTATCTATATTGCAACAGTGCCTGGAAGACCCACCGAGAACATGGCCCTACTGTATTAGGAGTTGTGTAATAACAAAATAAAACAAAACAAAACAAAAAAACCAAACAAACAGCTGGAGTCCAGTCCCCGAAGACTTCTTTCTCTGACAGCAAATCAGGAAAGCATGACTTAAAGTTGCATCATGTCATGGACCAAAGAGGTGGTCCTCTGCTGTTAATTATGCACAAAGTCACAGCTGTTGACAAAGCACTCTTACACTGTGCCCTTTACAGTTACACTACTAGAAAAATATAATGAAATGGGAAAGAAATTCAAATATGAGAATTACAAATAATTTGGGACTAATTTATATCAAAAAATTCAAAATGCTAAATATTAAAAGTAGGGTATGATTAAAAGGTCTTTTCAAACACTGGCAGTGAAAACTGGGAAATTTGAACTGAAATAAATATCAGAAGTACTACTGAAAGGCAGAGAGAAAACAGTTATGTATTATTAACATGAACAGAATGTCTCCTTCAAGGGCAAACCTCTACAGTATTAGCATATCACAAAATGATTAGGTTGCGCTTTCCTTGTGTAACAAGATCAGATACTTCATATCCAAGAGTAGGAACTACTTTACCAGGTAGATAGCATTTCCTCGTATGATTTAGTCATTCGAACCAAAAAAAAAAAAAAAAAAAAAAATCAGTAAAATGTTACAGAATCTGCTTCAATCCCGCATGACATCAAGCAGAAATAAGGTTACATTTATATAAAACAGCATTTTTCAACCCATACTATAGATCCTTTCCAGTATATTTAGGTATATTAAAGCAGATAGCAAGAAGCTTTGTTGCTAGTTGTCTGTTATGCAAATGACAAAGTATTGTTTAACGCTTAAATAGCTTTGACTCACTTTGCAAAGACGTATTTTGGTTTTGGAATTTTGCTGATCATAGGTTTGGAAACCGTTTCTTTTGAGATTTACTGCTGTGGTAGTTTTCACCCCTTTTAAGCCAGGCCTTATTTTTTCTGGCAAAATGCACAATTACTTGCTAACTAGAAGAATCTGACTTAAACTTGTATCCTCAGTACTGACTTCCCAAGTGGCTATCACAAATAGGCACTGGAGGGTAATTAAACCAACAAGATTGCAGCGAGTGGAAAGCTTGCTTATCTTGTACTTGTCAGCATGTACATAACACAGCTTTCCTCTCTGCCAGGAGACCCTAAAGCTCTGCAAAATTGGAACCTCCTGCTTCAGCTGATTGTTTGGCAAATTGTTCTTGTGCTACAGCTGAGCGCAGTTTTTTTGGCCATAGATTATTTCTGCCATATTTTTAGAGTACAAACCACTGACATGAAATATTTTTAAACATACAGTTTTGGTGCGGTGTTGTCTAGTTGAGTGTCTTTATGCAAAGTCCATTCCAACAAAAAGAGCACTGTTTACTCCAACAGTTTGGATATGGGCTGAATGAAAAAAACATATTTATCTTCTGAATCGCCAGTGACTCAAAACACTTCATTGAGGTCCATTCACTGCTATGGTCCATTCACTGCTATAATCTTTCATAAATACTATGAATTATCCAACAGAAGCTGCCTGCCCATTGCAGGCAAATTATTAAAAGGAAAATTTCTTAGCACCAACTCTTAAGTCAACCTCAAGGACTAAGGGAAGAATTTTTTTAATGTTGAGTTTAATCACAAAAGACATCGGTCACATCCTCTGGTCTTCACTCAGACAAAGAAACTTCAGTGGAAGTTCTTCCTGAGAAAGCAGTTCAGGATTGGGTTTATTACTGGTCTTAGGGTCCATATCAAGTTATAAACTAGCAGGGATTATCTGCCTTGTCTCAAACACTGACAACAGTATCTATGGCTTTCCGGGGCTGCAGACAGTCAACTTTCTGAACAGCTTTATAATATCTGATGAACTTTCTTGATTCTTAAATGATATCTGCTTTTCATGTCCTTTATTAATACTATAAATTAGTGATTATTAGGCCAACAGATTAGAAAGCAAAGTATCTGGGATCTATTCTGACCTTCAACTGTTTGCTGTGTACCATCAGTAAATCACGTCTTGTCCTTGATTTCCCACTCATTCACTTCAACAGTTAAGGAATACTGAAGAAGAATACTAAGAACTGTTTACTACTCTTAAATATGTTTGTATGGCAGGGTTTTAGTTTTGCTCTGGCCATCTGCATTGTATTGTTACACAGTGACACTGTTGAATGTCTCTCTGAATTTGCATAATGTTGTTTATGATTTGTCTCTGCTTAAACAAGAGCAAACGTAGCCCCAATAGCCCCATATTCCAATGTGAGTCAGTGAAGACCCCTGTGTAGGTTTGAAAACCATCTGCATTCAGGCACAGTGACCACAGGTTAATGTTTTTCATGAGACCCTCTGAATAAATGCGTATATTAGGAAGCAACATATAAGCAATACTGGAGTAAATATACCTGGTACATGCAACAATACTCTAAAAATGGTTTTGATCTAATAATGTAATTTTACATGCCATTGACTTGTAACAGCCACCAGATACAGTAACAAGATAGGAAATTAGGTGGGGAATACATTCAGTACGGAACTTAAAAGTTTCTGAAAAAATAACAG
The DNA here is from genome assembly GCA_034782735.1 of Sagittarius serpentarius. NCBI lineage: Eukaryota > Metazoa > Chordata > Aves > Accipitriformes > Sagittariidae > Sagittarius > Sagittarius serpentarius. The sequence continues at coordinate 31,837,232 of JAVKLA010000007.1, read as the reverse complement.
CAGCGTTGCTGACTAGAGGAGCTAACGGCACTGCTAACTAAATTTATATTGACCCTGATAAACCAACAACCAACTACTGTCAGTGGAAAACCTCCAATAAATTCAAAATGCATTTCTGGAGATAGGCAATATAGCACTGAGATCTTGTTTTGACACGAACACCACAGTTTCCCGTACCTCTTAAACCTTTCCAAGGCAGGACTAGTAGTGCTTCAGGTGTACTGGGGAACTTCTTTTTTCTCTATACTGCCTAGTCCCACGTCTGTTCCCCAAAACTGTCCTTAAGGAACCTCACCCCCTCTGAAGGTTGCAGTTCGAGACGGTAGGGGGAGCTGAGCCGCTGTCCCTTGGGCATATGCAGCTCCCTACATCAACGCAGCTCCTGCCAGCAGAACTGCATTGACCAGAGCAACCCAGTAGCTCTGCTCCAAGTTCTTGCCAAAGAGACAGGACTAATACCAGCTGCAGACATAGGAAGAAATGTGTAAAGTATCAACACACACAGTTTTGGGAGGATTTGGGCACGGGCACAGAGATGAGCAGGGGCACAGTAGGGCTAAACCAAGCTCTAGAAATCAAACTGTGTTGTAAATACTTCGCGATTACACAGCTACTATGTTAAAGCTGTGGTACTGATACATAAGTCATCACTAGTTCACACTTGATCATCCTGTATATTTAATGAATAGAGTTTGAGAGAGTTAAAAATTACCTATTGAGAAGGCAGGAATAATATATAGTCATTTATTCTCTGCATCAGCTTTACTAGATGTGTCTTTTATCTCAGCCACATTAAGTGATGACTCTTTGTATTACGGCATTCACTAGCAGCTACAGGGAAGTGGGGTCACACTTACACAGAAAACTTAGCATTTAAATAGAGAGGAAAAGATTCCTTCTAGACAGAGGATCAACAGACAGATAATACAAGGCTAGGAACAATGAAGCCAGGTGCCTAAGGTGGGGTGGATTCACCAACAAGGCAGAAGCAATAGCTGTGGTAGGAGAGAGCAGCATGAGCTCTCCACCCTGTGGGACAGCTGCATCCCACTCAGCCAGGCACCTCTGAACATCTGGCCACAGTACTTTGCCCCAGGTCGTGTGGGAAAGCAGCAGCAGAGACAAATTCATTTCCCTCAAGATCCAGCCTAGCTCTTAAGCATGAAAGCCCTTCTTGGGGGGGCGGGGGCTGAATTTACTGTGTTTAGGGTAAGAACAGGGTACCCAGAACACGAAGACAAGAATGCAGCAGGAGTGCTAGGACATAGGTGTAGTTTTTTTTCCCCTTGAAGCAATTGCATTTGCCACTGCAGTAGGCTGGGGGCTCTTCTGTTTTGGGACTTTTTTTTTGTTGGGGGGGGAGCTGTTAATTTGTTTTTTAACTAACGCATCTGATCTGGAATTTTTCAGGCATTAAAAGGTACAGCAAGCCAGTTCTGGACTTCTTATTTCCCATGCCACAAACAACAAATGATACTTGTTATCAATGAGTAACCCACATCAAACAAATAAACTGCTGTAGAAAGACCAGTTCTAGAAAATACACAAGACATTCACAGACATTACACAGAAAAAACCAAACCATTCAGGCACTTGATGCAAACTATTCACGAGGGTTTAATGTTCATTGTGCAACAAATGGGTTACTAATTTATCAATATACATAGTGCTAGTTGCACAAAATCTCCTGTAACTATAACTTGGACAATAACTTTATGAACTATATCTGACTTATTAAATTCTATCCTTTTATTCATGTAATAATCTTCCATATCACTTGCAAAGTAACAGGGTACTCAGTGCAACTGATGATGACTGTCTCGCTGTTAGCAGAAAAATACTCTTTCCATTGACTTGAAGGGGTTTGGGATGAATAGGTTTCCTAGCAAAATGCAAAACCAAACGGTTTGGTCCCCATCTTCCTGAAACTCACTGTGGAACAAGTGAGAGGTTTTGCCAGATGAGCTTAAGAACTTTGTTTGGAATTATTTATCAGCACTGACCTGAAAAGCTTGTTGACGTCAATCTGTACCTCACTGCTCAGGAAATTATTTGCTTTTTTCACTTCCCCTTTGCCCTTAGCTTTCTTGCCTTTAAGCTATATTGAAAAGTTTATCAGCATAACTTCTACTTTTAAATCCTTCTCCCCTCCACCAGCAGCATGCTTTCAGTCTCTGTAATTTCCTTTCAGTAAAATGGTGGTTAAAATTGTTTGCAACAGCATTCCCAACCTGTTCTCATTGGTTCCTTATTCAATGCCACAATAACTGATAGCTGAAGTGCTATATTCTGACTCTTCATATGTAATATGAATTTAGTTTTGCCTTCCTTTAAAGATGCCAAATACTGAGGAGCTAGAGCTGGAGGAAACACAAAACTGTGTCAAAGAAACAAAGGCAAGTGAACAGCATCTGAAAAAGGACAACCTCTATACCTATTTTAAGGTATTGTATTGGGTTTGCATGGCAAGGTTTTGGTAGAGGGGAGGGAGGGAGACAGGGGTGGCTGCTGTGAGAACCTGCTTGAAGCTTCCTGTGTCCGACAGAGCCAATGCCAGCCTGCTCTAAGACGGACCCCCCGCCACTGGCCAAGGCCGAGCCCATCAGCAACAGTGGTAGTGCCCCTGGGACAACAGATTTAAGAAGGGGGAAAAAAAAAGTTGTGGTGGGACAGAAACTGCAGCCGGAGAGAGAGGAGTGAGAACATGTAAGAGAAACAGCCCTGCAGACCCCCAGGTCAGTGAGGAAGGAGGGGCAGGAGGTGCTCCAGGTGCCAGAGCAGAGGTTCCCCTGCAGCCCGTGGGGAAGACCACGGTGAAGCAGGCTGTCCCCCTGCAGCCCAGGGAGGACCCCACGCCAGAGCAGGTGGGTGCCCAAAGGAGGCTGTGACCCCGTGGGAAGCCCGCGCTGGAGCAGGCTCCTGGCAGGACTTGCATCCCATGGAGAGAGGAGCCCAGGCTGGGGCAGGTTTGCTGTCAGGACTTGCGACCCCCTGGGGGACCCACGCTGGAGCAGTCTGTGCCTGAAGGACTGCAGCCCTTGGGAGGGACCCACGCTGGAGCAGTTCGTGAAGAACTGTGGCCTGTGGGAGGGACCCTAGGCCAGAGCAGGGGCAGAGTGAGGGGTCCTGCCCCTGAGGAGGAAGGAGCGGCATAGACCACGTGTGAGGGACTGACCCCGACCCCCATTCCCCTGCGCTGCTGCAGGGGTCGGGGGCAGATAGGTAAGAATTCAGATGTGAAGCTGTGCCCAGGAAGAAGGGAGGGGGAAGGTGTTTTAAAATCTGGTTATTTCTCATTACCCTACTCTGGTTTAATTGGCCATAAATTAAGTTGATTTTCCCCAGGTTGGGTCTGTTTTGCCGGTGATGGTAACTGGTGAGTGATCTCTCCCTGTCCTTATCTAGACCCACGAGCCTTGCGTTATATTTTCTCTCCTCTGTCCAGCTGAGGGAGGGGAGTGACAGAGCACCTGCGTGGTGCTTAGTTGCTGGCTGGGGTTAAACCATGACAGGTATAGAGGCTCCGCTTCTACAGTCTGCAGCGCATCCAGATGCATTATTCATCCATTGCTGGTCAATCTTAGTCAAAGTAGTCAAGGTTGTTTGAATTCCTTTGGAACTTATCAGTTCACCTATGCCAATATGCATATGAGGCATTTATTGAACCACAGACTGTTACAGAATAATTATTGTTATATAGTTTATTATACTATATAATCCTTACTGTAAGCAACAAGTATGGACAATATTTACAACACAGGATGAATTTCATTATTCTGAAGCCAATTTTGTCCTTCTGAACTTAAGGAACTATGAAGTTTTTACTCTGAATCCAGCTTGCTTAGTACCTACAAAAAAAAGCAAGTAGTACATTTTCATTGTTAATTAAAAAAAAAAAGTGTTTGAGTCTTTGAAATAAATATTGTTCAAATGAGTCAGAAAAATTCACATTAAAAACAAAATTAATACTGTTCATGGTATTTTCTTAATTGTTTTTCTATGTGAATACTTTCTGGGTTCCACCCAAAACATCAGGATCTGGCAAAGATATTGAAATAAAGCCAGGAAGGACACTTTCATGCTCTTTCCAGCTCCCATCAAGCTTCTGGCATGCAACTTGTTCAGCCGTCTGTGGGACGAGAAGAAGAAAGTGGCAGTGAAAACAGCATATGCATGACAGCAGTTAGTCAAAGTCAGCCCAACGAGGAGACCAATTATGACATTCAAAGCAACAGAAATAAGTGGAAAAGAAAAATGCATCCTAACCCAGCGCAGTTATCTTAGGATGTGATCTTTCTGATTTTGCCTATTGTTCTATAACATGAATTAGAACAAGACCTAAGCCTTTGGCTGTTTTGTGCAACAAATGTGTCCATAATTGACATTTTGAAGACACATTAGCAAAGGTCCATCTTAGGTATATTCATAAAGCTGATTCTGCACGATGTTGAGTGCTTTAGCCACCCTCGAGTTCATCGGAAATCAAAAATATCAAGTGCTGCTTTGGAGCAGATGCTCTTAAGAAATTCAACAAGAAGAGCCGAGAATTTGGTTGAAAACAGGTAGTAGTCTGACACAGCTGCTATGTAACAGCCCATTAGTGGTTTCTGATTGCTCCAAGGAAAGTTGGTAGATATTTATTTGGAATGGACACATCTGGAAACAATAGAATCATAAAAAAGGCCAAGAGAAAAGTGAAATAATAAACCATTTTGCATAGTTGTTCAACAGTTGGGCTCTGGTACAAAATACACTTGATGTTCCCTGTCCTGTAAAATAAGAATATAGGTGAAAGGAGTTACTTCTGTTCTTTCCCTTCCTGAATACAATTAGTTTATAGTGGAAAACAAGTAGCAAAATATTCATTACTTTTTGACTTACAGGTGCAGAAACTCAGCTGTCCAACAACCAAAGTAAATCCTTAAATTCAGGCTCCTTCTTCCACCCACAAATCAAGATGGTAGTTTAATGTCCATTTTCCCTCTTCATGGGAACTGTACAGTGCCCTCTTGCAAGCCCTTCTTTACAGAAAATGCTCATACCAAGAGAAACCGGATTTATGCCTAAACCCTCTGTGACAGATTTTTTTTTTATATTAAATTGCTCCTCTAAGAAATTAGGTGGACAACTTAGAGAGGGGTGTAAAAGACTGTGCTTTTCAGACAGAAGGCAAGATTGATGGAAGAAGGCCAGAGGGATTACAAGACGCAGCAGTAAACTTCATATAGGGGACGGTCACTGAATTGACAGTGGTAAGGACCAGCCTGCAAAAACAGAGCAGGCAGAACTGGGGAGGAGTGGGAGCAGGGGAAATCTTTAAACCTGTTATGCCTTTCCTTACCAATCACTTCTAATTTACTTTACTCAAAAAGTTAATTACTAAATTTTTTTTTTATTGTAGTAAAAGCTAGTCTTGAGCTTAAAAACATTTGAGTCCATTTTATGGAAGTCATAGGACGTCTAAGGCATGCTAACACTGAGCAATCTTTGGCCTCAAAACCTTTTCTTAGTTTGCAAGGATAACTTTCTTCCTTAAAGACAGAGAAAGACTACAGAGAGAAAACAGTTGAGAAGACAGTATTTTTCCTTAGTTTTTCCTGAAATTCACTTTTTCTTTTCTTTTTTCCTTTTCTCCCCCCCCCCCACCTTTTTTTTTTTTTTGCCATCTGAATATATAGATTAACAAAGAGATGGTAACTCCCATGGAATGGATGTTCTTCTACAGCTGAGGAAGGCAATACAGTACAAAGGTAAATAATTTTGTTGTCTTACAACACGGGGGAGTGCAGGGAATCATACGTCTAGCTTTGTTAGAACAAACAAAAGCAAGTATTTTTATTCCAAAGCATGTCCCTCAGAGTGTCCAGATTTTCTACCATGGGTCAGTTTTAACATTGCAACAAGCAATTTTCATCTGAGCAATAATTTTTTTTTTCCCCCAAATAAAACCTTTTGTTCTTCCCTTTTCTCCCTCAGGGTTCATAGAATAATTTAGGTTAGAAGGGACCTCTGGAGTTCTGATTCAACAATCTGTTCAAAGAAGGTTACTCAGGACCTTGTCCAGTTGACTTTTGGATACCCCCAAAGATGGAGATTTTGCCTCCTCTCTGACTACCCTTGCTGTGAGTATGTTTTTTCTAATGACTAACAATTTCATTTGTTGCCACTTGTGTCTGTTGCCTCTTATTTCTTGCTCTGTACCTCTAAGAAGTGTCTGTCTTCGTCTTCTCTAAACCATCCCGTCAGATAGCTGTAGAGAGACACAAGGTCTCCCTGTAGCCATCTGCATGGCTGAACAAAGGCAGCTCTTCTCCCACCCTCCTCTTTCACTTCATGTGCTCCAGTCCTCTGATGGTCCTGGTGGCCCTCCCCTGGGCTTGCTCCCGTGTGCTCCCAAGTGCACGGCCACACTTGCCCCATGCCCTCCTTGTCTCCTAGGAATCCCAGGTCCTTTTTAGCACAGTTGTCACTTAAGCCTTAAGCAAAAAAAGGAGTTAATATTCATAATTTTATGTAGGCGTTCTGGTGAAAGATCCTAGTGTTTTACTTTACCAGGGTCTTAGAACTCTATCAGTTCTCTTCCTGAAGAGCTTGGATTTGGTCTTAAACTGTGAAAAGATGATTGGGCAAAGATTCAGAGCATCTTACAAATGCCCTTAGAATATAAAAACTACAATTACAGCACTCTTGCATGTGTTATGGGGCTATTTTACCACAACCTTACATGATGAATAATGAACCAAGTATCTTTACTTCTCAGTCCAATGTCGCATCTTAATAATCTAGTTTTTATGGAAAAGTGAATTGAGTCAATGTGAGTAATAAATAAAAGCAATAATTTAATTTGCTTCATTTACAAATAACTTTGGGCTGAAACCAAACTATTTAAACTGTTGTTTAAAAAGGTCAGCTAACCAATATTTATTATAGCCAAGGGACTCTTAGCTTACATAATACCAAGGCACAGGAGGAATTTATAAAGAAACTCTTTTGAAAGAAAGGCCTTCTGGGGAAAGGATTATGCTCTCCTCATACAAAAAAAAAAAAAAAAAAGAAAGGAAAAAAAAAAAGAGGGAAAAAGAGAAAGTTTCTACTACCCCTTAAAAGATTTAAGCAGCCTTTACGACGTGTTTTTTAAATATTTTAATTGTATGCAATTCCTGTATCAGAGAAGACTACATATTTTGTTTGCTTATTTAATTTTGCATGTCATGGAACAAATAAGTTCTCCCAGAGTTAATTAACAAACAAAACTATGCTATTCAGAGTAAAACTAATGGATCCAGGTGGTGTTCATGTAAATCTCTGACCTCCTCCCACAACTGTATCTAGCATTACTTATAAAGATTAATGAAATCACCTCCTCAGACCTTGTTCTCGGGGTAAATAACAGTACAGTTTTCTTTCAAGCACAGAAAGAGCATAGAGGAATTTAAAAAGTTTATAAATCTGAAGACAGGACACCAAATGTAGTCAGCATTTGTTTTTCATCACAGGATGCCTTATTACCTCTATACTTTCTTATCTTGCAATGTTCTTTTCTTCTATGATACTGAAAGGTTGTAAGGTCCTTAGCAGACTGCTTCCCAGTTAACTCAAATACACAGTGTTCATTTCAGCAGGCATGTGCAATGTATGCCAGCAATAAAATAGGCATTGAGATCTCTATAATTCTTATCACCCTCAACAATTTGATGTAATAACAGCACACTTTGTACCATAAGATTTTAAAATGTTATCTTCACGTATCAATTTAAAAGCATGAAAAGGTATAATATCCCATACACTCTGAATGGATTTTCCAGTACATTGAATACAGGAGTATTAAGTTCATGCACTTCAGAAGTATACAATAGTTTATCTATATTTTTGTATCAATTTTTAGAGGGATTTTATATAAATTTTCTTTTTTCAGATTTTTTTATTGTAGAGATTTTTAGATGTATCCTAATACCCTACATTTCTAAGATGGCATAGAATATTCTGTGGCAAAATAAGTTTGTTTTTCAGAATTAACAGCACATTTAAACAACTATAGTACTCTATACAAGACAGTTGATATCGATTTGTGTGGGAGATGACTGTATAGTAGGCAATGATGTGATACATACATCCATTTGATACGAATATCAATGTGATTTTACACATATTTCATTTTCAGCCAGCTAACGATCCACTGTTCAAATGGCAACACTGTATGAGTGTGTGTTCCTGTATGCCTGAAAACAAATCCATACAAACGCCCCCCCCCCCCCGCCTTTCCCCTTGGACCTATTAGTAGCACTAATGGCGACACCCAAATCCGTACTTCAGAACTCTCAGAATTTTGATAAACGGCTCTGAGGATTTATTTGAAGTACAGTGTTAGGTTAGCAATGGAAATACGTCAATTCCTTGTAAACAGTGCTTGCAGTGCAAAAAAAAATTCTTTGCTTCCATCAAACAAGAAAGGTATTTTGACCATAGCAGGGACAGGAGTTACTTTATTCCCCATCTCTATCTACTGGCACCTACTTTATACTGTTACAGCTCTCTCTGTAACAAACAGGAACACCACACTGGCGTAACAGAGTACACAGGGCCCAGGATTTTTGTATAAAAGTTTTTTACGTTCTACACACTTTCCTACCATCGGATAATAAAGTTACCTTGATAGGGGGCTGGACTGTGTGGTTACAGCAAGCCTACAAGTCCAGAAAAACCACAGATGTGCACACTTAACTTGGGTTACTCCTTTTGAAAGAGAAGAAACTTACCATGAGGCAGGAGAACCAAGAACTTGCACACACAAGCCATTTCCAGGGGGCAGCTTGCTCTCTCCGTGTTAACATCACTGCTTTCCCCTACCCATTTTTGAGTTCGCACCATTGACCTCTGTGAGTGAATCAGCACTTTCCTCTTGAAGACGCTTTGTATACTACAAGTTGTCATGCCGCAGTTCCACTTAAAAACATTAGTAAGAAGAGTATGTTAAGAGCGAGTCACGCTACTTGATAGAAAACACTCAAGGATTTTTTTTTTTTCAACCACAATGAAGAATAATTTGCAGTTTATGAGCAAGAATTTTCCAAAAATGAAAAGTTCCAACCCTCTCCCAGCAACAAAACCCACAGCAATCACGGCTGGCAGTTGGCATGCTAAATTTCAGCTGGGTAAAATTAGAAATGCCTCACATGTGGGAGCTTAGGAACTGAATTTGCCTAGCAAAAATGCAGCAATTCTGTGTATGAACACTTCTGTTCTAAGAGTTTTTTAAGTCCCTCGCTACCACAGATGTTTATTTCCATCTTTATAATCTACATTGAACTATTTTTTGTGCAAGGCTTGTATTAATATCTTGTTACAAGAAAGACTAATTGTCCTAAAATAATTTTTAATTTTTTTCTTTGCAATTAGATCTTCTGTTGGTATTAGGTAAACATCTAAACTAAAAGTACCTTCCACCTTCATCCATTTCTTGCTGAAATCAAGGTATGCCTCTCCTAGGTACTCTTGTTCATCTGACATTCACAGCAAATGGTTGCTGACACTGGAAATCAGAAAAAAGTGCAGGTGATCAGCTTTCAAACACAAAGCCAAAGCAGTGTGTTAGAACCATCCGTACATGTGCATTTCACACTTGCCAAACAGAAATGCAGAATGGATAATACTGGTTAATAATAAACATATTTTCAAACTTTTAATAAGCCATTACCAACAATGGTGGGTAAACAAAAATTTCAACTTAACATTAGTAAGCAGCATTGTCTTTTGAAAGTTAGAAGAGCTAAAACACACTTTAGCAGTTTTAATCATGAAACAAATCCTCACTAGAAATGCCTGCCTGTCTGCTGTTTATGATTTCCATATTCCAAGAGTTTTTCCTGTAATGAAGCCACAAAACCACCAGGCATTTACCCCCATTGGCTTTTCTGGAGTTCATAGATCCACGAAGTAGCATAAGCAGGAAATACGTTGTTCCTCTTTTGACATCATTAGCCTGCTTATGTTCCCCACAGCCTTATAAGGAAGAAGAATTTGGTCACAGCTAAATGCTTCTGCAAGTCACATTCCTTTGTCACTGAAGTCAGAGTGACATACGCAATCTGGGAACTTCTCATTCAGGACAAATTATAGTACAGATGAACACATTCTGTAGAGGGACCTACCCGTGGATCAACTGTATACCTTTGTATAGCTCCTCCTCCTGCCTATGGTATTTCACTTGGATACTCCTACCTCACACCCAGTTGTGTCTACAACACCTTTCAAAGGCATGTAGCTTTTGTATGAAACAAGAGAAAGAGAAACCATCGTATCTCTAGGTAATTTGTTCCAACTGGTAATCATGCTCACTACAAAATACATCCTTATTTCTCATTTGAATTTCTTTGACCAGTTTTGAGACTATTGCTGTCTCTCTCTCTCTAGATCAAGGACCTCTGTCTATCCCCAACTTTAACCTAACTTGGGCACTTCTCAGTTTCTTTTTGAATTAACTGAATGAATGATGGAGCATTTCAAATGTCTTTCTATAAAATGTTTTCCAATTTAAATTTATTTTTACCTTATTCTGATTTTTTTGGTATTCTTCCCTCCTGCGCTAACCTAAGATAGAATCTGATGCCAATCTTCCCATTTCTGTAGAACAGAATCCCACACCTCTTCCTATTGCTGCTCCTCTTCCCCATTTATAAAAAATTAAGAACTTCAGTAGCCATTATAGTCTCACTGCAGATAAAGTTTCAACATTTTTCTCACTACAATGCCATAATCCCTTTTAGTGCTCTCACCCTACAGAATTTTCATGCCGTATTTATCTTCCCACTATTTGAACCACAGCCCTCATGACAAATAAATGGTGAATTCACTGGCTCACATAAAAAAAAAAAAGAAAAAACCCCAACCATCACAACCTGTAAGATAAGCCTCAGTGAAGGGTTAAAGAAAGTTTGCTGCTCAATCACTGAGCATGGTACTATCAATTATGAAACACTAAGGGCTATTCAAGAGTCATTTTCTGAAACATAAGAATCTTGCATTTTGCCATTGCTCTGTGTAGAAGAAAGGTCAGCTTTATTTTTTAGAAGGCAAAATCTAAACCAGGGCTATGAAGTAAATTACTAGAGCTCATAGTTTTCCTTTACAGTAAGACCACCTTCCAGGGCTCACCTTGTAAGTTAAATTTCATTTATTCTGAGAGACAAAAATCAGATCGTCTCTTCCAAAGCTCTCCATGAAGCTACAAATACCTTGATGTTATTATCAACTAGAAGATGAACTACAGCAATGGTATTTAAAAAAGAAACCCAAACCACCACACTGTCTCTGATTCCCTTCCCTTAGCAATAGGAATAGAATTAATATCTTCTAATCAGTTCCGTATTCTGTTGCCTTGAGCAGTACAGGTGCCCAAAGCGCAGATGAAACTTAAGAGTTCATACATGCTTTCAGAGGTCATGTGTTTTGGGGTTGTTTCTTTTTTCTTCTTTCTAGTAATCTACAAGACTCCTGGCTATAAATTGTTCCTTCTAGCAATCACATGCCATGATTTTGCTGGCTATTTTTATTCATTAATACCAGCTGCTTCACAGTGCCTGGAGGTAACAGAAAAAATATGTATATGTGTTTTAACCATATGGTGAAAACGGATAAGACCTTTTATGTAGGATAATCCATATACCCAGGGTAAAATTCACTCATGCAAAGACCAGGCTAAAAGGCCTGTTTCTCCACTTGACCCTTCAAGGACCAACATTACTTCAAGTTTCTGAGCCAAATCCAAATGTGTACGTTTGCACTGCTCCCATGAAGTCAGCAGAGCAATGCCTGTTTCCGTAAGTGTGGATTTTCTGATCAAGAGGTAAGTAAGCTTTTATTAGCCTTCTGTACAGGGATAGGTTTTACCATTGCACTTCAAGATAGAAAAGCATAGGCTCCCTTTTAACAGCCATTAGTCATGCTACACTTTGCTTCCAAAAGTATTCTGTTGCCATCATTGCTAAACAAATAAGGTTTTCCCTGAGATTATCTAGTTCCAAAGTTTAACATCTAGACAAAAATTAAAATGCTGCAAAAATAATGTATTCAAATTATGTGTTCTAATTGTCTAAAGTATTAAATAAAATCAAGGACATTAAATGCTAGCACATAATCAAGTGCAGAAGGTTTTCATGCGGCAATTTTGTGCACAATAACAAGTTTCGTACCTCTTAACCACAATAGTCCCAAACACAGAATCATAGGACATCAGAACAAATACAAGAAGATCAAAATAGAGCAGGAAATGGGGTTGACAGAAAAGTAACAACAAAAGAAGGTGGAAAAGAGTCATGGATGGATTTACCCAGGGGTACTATTAGGACCCCAAGCTAAACTAATTCCAGGAAACTATCTTGATTTCTTTTTTCAGAGGTTACAGACTGTTCTACATGACCCTTTTCTTTCCAGGATGATCTGCCAATTCAGTTAATGGATTATTTTTAATTCATGACATTTCTGTTACATAGCAATAGAACAGGCTTTTCTTTGTATGCACAAATGCATACATTTGTGAATTTTCTTTTACATCAGTCTCCTATTTTCTCCTTTACTACTACTTTCAGCTGTGAAACACTGTCTCATTAATATAGCCAGCATATTCTCTGGCATGAGAGAAAAGGTCAATCAAGTCCTATGAAATTTTGAACATTCATTTGTGTTGCAACTTAACTAAAAAACTGGTCATGGAGAAAAATATCCTTGTATCATCAGGGAAATAATGTCTTAAAGATTTGCCATTGGCTTAAATAGAAAAAAATTCCTAAACATGGGACAAAGTTATACCTACTTGGAAAGTTAATTCTCACAGAACTCCTCAGTGTTATAGAGTAGAATTAATCTCTTAAAACTACACCAAACCGAATTCTACCAAGTGATTAAATGAAAGTTAACAGCGGACCTTTTCCTTACTATAATCTCCATGAATATTAAGCTAATTCAAACCCTGATTTTCTGTTCTATGTATTACAAGAGAAAAAAAAAATTAAAGAGCTTTGCCTGAATCTAAAAGGGCCTTTGTGAAATCCTGAACAGTAATAAAATCTTTATACAGTAAAAGTCTCTCTACCTTTGGCTTAACAGGAAAACTTTCCTCAGTGATATTAAGTATTGCTAAACCACACTGAGTGTGCTGCTTTGAGCAGGGGGGACACCATCTTGAATGATAAAAGCTTTCCTTATGTGTTAGACGTTGACTTTGTTCTCTAACGACAATATTAAGAGGCCTAGGAGGTTTGTCTAGGTAACTTTGACAACTGAAGTGAGTAATCTGAAAGTGGTTTAAATAATATTATTTATACTCCCTTTATCTCCAAGAACCATTCCAACACTGAAAAAGATACTGTCTGTTCTTCCTCACCAATTTTCATACTACTGACTTCCAATGTGCAAAGTTTCATTGTATAGCATATATCTTTTTCCCAACTGCCAGCAGAGAATGATAAGATCTGAAAAATCATGTTGTATTATTTCTGCCAGAAGCTACGCATCTGTCCTCTGCACAAAATACCCAGACTAACCAACCACTTGGCTGATTAAGCAATATGGCATCCCGCTCATTCTTCCATGTCTGTATTAGCCTGCAATCCCAACAGGGAAAATCGATAATCACGTGGCGCTGTCACTGAAGAAAACAGATGAAACTCAATAGAAACATACGTTGTGGTTAAGACACTTTTTCTCTTTTCACATTTCTATCTCTATATGTACCTTGACATGTATATACAAATACTTACAAATACCTTAGTATCTCTTGAATGTGAATAACACTGAAGAAAAAAATATGCCTCCCAATTGTCACTTAATTATCAAAAAAATCTTTATATTACAGGCAGAGGTTTTTTTTAAAAAGCTCTCCTGTATTTCTCACGTGATCCCTACTAAATAACACTTAGCACTAGATCTCTACAGAACTAATTCTGCAAGCCAGAAAGGATCAGTAACAAACTCACCTCTTGATCATAAGTTAGGATAAAACTCACCTAGTAACACTATTTCACCATACTGAGTACACCTTGCTCACCCATCAGGCAACTTGTCCCATGGAAACAGGCTAGCATTTCTAGTGCACATTCCCAGTAAATGAGAAAATCATCACAACATGAAAAATGAATGCAAATTTAGTTTGAAAAAAAAATTTTGCTTCTAAAGATAGCCGAAGATTATGTCTGGTTTTCATGTTAATTGAATGGGTTAAGCCACAAGTAAAACAGTTCGGTTTATAGGTGATAAGGATCAGTATAATTTAGTATAAATCCAGAGAAACCAAAAAACCAAAAGTGATAGAAGTCAGATTTGGCAATTTCTTCTGAGAAGCAATGAAAAGCCCTATGCAACAGTAGAAAGATGAATCTAGTCTAATTTTATGCCCCTCACACTCTGATGAATAAGAATTCCTTAAGATGAAACAGAACCCTAGAAAACTACAAACACCAGAAACAAAAGTGCAAATATTTTTGCTTAGGACTTACAGTGAGAGAAAAATTATTTAATTCATTATTTTTTTATGACAGAAGTAGCCTGATGTCATTACACTAAATGTAGGCCTCCATCAGAAGGAAACAAAACAAAAAACAAACCAAACATCAGTGGCTAAATATCTCTTTCCTAAAAAGAAAAAATGGAGAGCCAAAAGGAGCATGTTTCAAAAGTTCTGCTCAGATAAATATACACTCCACAACTGTCTGCATAAAAGAAAGCTTAAATAAGCCCATAATTAAATCCTATTCAGTTCCTGCTTTTTTATTTGGGCAAAAGATCAGAGCAAATGCAAATAAGCGCATCACATATGAACAGCAGGTCTGGCTGGTATTTAATTCCAAGGAAGACCAATGCAGTCCTGCTTGTTCAGCAGAACTCTGCAAAGGGAAGACTTTTATTCTTCTACACATATTTACAGAGAATGTTCAATTTTACCAAATAGGACAGAAAGGGAAAAAGAAACCCCTCAGCAACCGCTGAAGTTTCTGACAATATTCCAATCTTCCAATGAAGTCATTCTAATATACAAGACATCAAGGTCTGTTCAGCAGTGTCAGGAAAAGATCGTGTACTGACTCCTGCAGTAAAACTGCAATACCCTTTTTTTTTGCACTTACAAAATGACTTTTCCAGGGACAAGATTCACCTCTGAACATAAGCGGGCATCTGCCAGCACTGACTGCTGCAGAAGAAGGTCCCAGTGGCTTGAAAGTCTACCAAGGCAAGAACATGCTAAGCTAGCTGTTCCCATAGCAGCCTGTTCTCACAGAAGCCTACGTGGCATTTTGCACTGCACCCATTAAACTGGTCCCAGAGCATGAGCAATAAAGATGTTAGCCCATTGGGAATGACATCTTCTAACTAGTGCAAGGTTAACAGGCCCGCAGAGAGGCTAACAGAGCTCATAGACATGCTCACGGGTAATAACCATCGATCCGTGGATTCAGCTTTATATTTTCAGGCTGGGTTGAAAACACTCATGGTACCAGAGACAAGGGAAAAATCCAAAACATCAAGAAACTTACCACTTTCCAAGTGCACTTTTCTGTCCTCCTACAATTTAAAAGTGCTATTGATTAAAACAAATTTAGCAGCTCTTGGATAACTGAAAGTCAGTTTGAAAACAAGAAATGGTGATGCTCAGTTCTTTGAACAACCTTAGTCTTCTAGTTTTTATGAAATCAGTTCTTTAGTAAAGAACCCTGCTTAAGACCAGTATTAGTGAAAACACTAAATTCCTTCAGTGTTTTGTCTGTGCTGATTTGAAGTTTTAATGTTCCTCCATCCCTCCCACTCATTGCAGGATTGGTATGTTTCTACTTGGAGAACAGCGGGCTTCTCTTTTGCGCTTTGTTTCCAATGAAGCCTGTTAATAAATATGCCTTTTTGATTATTTCCCAGTTTGTGCATCAGTACTATGGATGGTGTTTGAACAGTTCTATGAACATTTTGCAAATTAAACGCAACCAGATGCGGCTTAATTGTGTCATACTGCAAACAAGGAGGCTTTCCCCACTACCGTGATTATTTATCATTTCAACTTGAAATACTGAAGAATCACGGCCTTTATGTCAGATTAGTAGCAAACAAGGTTTAATCTCTTTGATCCATATTGCTCACCATGGAAGCATTAGGGAAAGCAAAAATATAGAACCATGGAGAGACACGGTCAAAAGATGAAGTGTGTATTATTAAGAGAAAAAGGTAATTCAGAGCTCCTCACTTTCTTAATTTCTGTTCAGAATCTCAGTTGCTTCCATGTCACTTAAGCTCGTACTGTTTTGCTCATTTCTGAGGAGAAACCGTTCTGATTGTTGTACTAACAAAGTGACATATCATGGCAAGAATAAAAAAACTCCTACAAATACTTGCAGTGCTCTACTTCCAGATCTGGCACAAATTCTTTCAGCAGGCTTCACACTTGCATTGCTGCTTGGTGTTCCATATAGATAGAAGCATACAGAAATATAGAAGCATATGAAAGTAGAGCAGTCACAAGAAATTGCAACTATCTTTACCATCTCTCTGGTTATATCAGAAGAGCATTTTCTGCCCAATATGGAAAAATCTCAGGATTTCTGGACCTGCAGCTGCTCCAGCTTTCACAGCTCTAGTTAAGCAGCAAAGACCTACTGGGTTTGGTTGGGATGGAGTTAACTTCTTTTACAGCAGCCCAAATGGCACTGCATTTTGGATTTGTGACTAAAACAGTATTAGTAACACACCGATATTTTGGCTATTGCTGGACAGTGCTTGCACAGTATCAAAGCTTTCCCTGTTTCTCAGCAAGTAGGCTGTTGACTAGAAACTGTGACATGAAAAGCAGCAGCAGATACATAAAGAGATGGTGAACTAGGACACTGGTTCATACTACAGTAACCGTTGCTTTCAGCTCCACAAATACGAGGGGGGAGGGAAAAAAAAAAAAAAAGAAAAAAAACCACACAAAACACCCCACACCCCCAAACCACAGACCACAAAAACATGCTCCAGAGATAGTGAAAACAGCAAAGGTCACTGAAAAGCACACTCAGGAAACCCAAAAAATCTGGTGTGAAAAAGATGCAGCATCTGCTACAGTGAGAAAGCAGCTGAGACTCTGATGAGAACCAACTCCTGGAGCCCCACAAAGATAGCTAGAGTCCAGGTATACCCTAAGTAAGAAAGGTCAAGGTTGTCAGGCCCAAGACAAATAATCCCAAAGCAGCCAAGGTTAAGGCAGCAACCATATGGCAGACAATGCTTCCTTTTCCAATGAGAAAAGCAAGTGGAAGAATATTAGTACTCTACATGATTTCTTCTTACACTGACAAGGTTCAACATTTTGTTTACACAAGACTATTCTAGATGAACATTCCACCAAGCAAGGTGGTGGTATTTGCCTTGGCTCCAACTCCATATATAAAGTACAAGAGACCCAGTCCCAAAGTTCAGGGTCTCAGTTCCTCTTTTGTTCCACTTGTTTAACTGGAGGGCAAGAGTTGTCTCTCCTTCAGATGCTTGCCTTCTAAGCCGTGGTCAGTTTAGAGCTGTTGTCTAAGCCTTCACTGGGTTATTACCTGCATTTGTGGTAATGTACAAACCCAGAGAGCCAATATATACCAGCAACTTTCTTGTATGTGGTAGATGTAAAATGGAGTTTGGTCTAAATGGGAACATGCTAAATCCCTCAAATACTGCCTACTCAATTTATAAATTTATTTTATTCTTTCCTTTTATTTTTATACTTGTTTCTTTGAATGCTTCTGTACTTTGTAACTTTATATAGACAAAACTAATGAAAACTTATTAACTGTTATCCTAGAGCAATGGTTTGAAACTTCAGCTGCACTTCCTAGAAAGGCTCACAGACTACCATTAAAGAAACCTCAAAATATAACTAAACAAGATCACAGGCTGTCTAATGCTTACTAAAACAAAACAACAAAAACAAAAAACCTACACACCTGTAGTAGTCTGCTAACGAAAAAAAAGATTGTAGGCCCTGGTTATACTGGCCCTGACCAAAATCAGAAACTCCACTGTCACAGAACACTCTCCAGCCCCTTCACTCAGTTTTCACAGCTGACTGATGAAACTGCAAACTGCACGGGTTCCCTTGTCAACTGCGATGCTTCCCTCAGCACATCCAAGTCAAGAAAATTTTCAGCCTGAAACAATAACAGAGTATTTTATGAGAAAAGGAAGAAAAAGATACATAAGTGGAACATACTATGAGCACATATTTTATTAAAATTGCACATGGAGATTGAGCAGACATTGAAAATTCCACAGGAACCATGAAATGCATAATAAGTTCATACTGCATAAAATCCTCTTCGACGCTGGAATTCTTCATATTAGTTGTAGTCTCCCTGGGGATATCCACAGGCACAAATTTCTGGGTTTTGGTGGGCAGGCCTTCTTTAATTTGTACTGATCATTTTATAAGCCACTGGCTAAAAAACTCCTAGTTTACGTTTTTGTCTTTATTTGGCTAGTTAAGAGAAGTCTACTTCTTTGGAAACCTCCATTGTGTCACATTTAAGAAAACAGTGACTTACACCTTTTCTGTCAAAATAAAAGGCTCTGTATTCTAACATTTAGTCACAGACTTAAAGAGAGAAGAGTTAGCACACACTCTGCAAGCTCTCAATACAATCAGATTCATTTCTCCACAAGGAGCCAGAGCTTTCTTCAAGTTCACAATGATGAACATCAATGACGTCTTCCAGAGTTAACGCCACAAAATCAGTGTGGAAAGGCACCTACTTCCTTAGCATTAGTTTCAAGATCTACAGACACATGTAGGATAATCAAACCAAGAAGGGGTAAAGAGGCTGAATTTGCTTTCATTAGTTACATAGTTATGTAGAAAAATCTGAAATGAGGAGTTGTTGCAAGTCACATACAGGTGGAAAAAGTCAATTAAGTATGTCTAAATGAAAGGACGAGTTTGCTTGTTTGAAACTGTCTAGTGTAGGATTGGTCTAGATAGACCACAATTTTCAGTTCATTGCCAATATTCAGCAAACTGAAGACAATGCAACTGTTTGAATAAGAGAGAGAAAACACGTTGGTTCCCTCATCAAGACACATCTTTAAAAACGGAAATGGAAAGATCGGGACATTTATGTTTCATTTTTTGAGTACATTAAAAATGTGAAAAGGAAGCTTTTTTTTTTCCTACAAAACCACTGACTGAAGAATGTTCATTTCTTTCTGCACCTTTTAGACAGAACATACTGCTTTGAATTTGCATTTATATCCCAACTATGATTACAGAAAAGGCACAATATTATTTTGAAAGAATTATATATTACAAGATGTGGTCTTTTATTGTTAGTGCTCGAATGAGGCTGTCCTGGAATTCTCCACTATCAGCTCACCATCTTTAAAGACACTTTTCTCCAGCACATGAATATTTGACAAGAAATCCTCACAACATGCATGAAGGACAGCCCTGAAGCTTGTATGAAAAGGAAAACAGTTATATTTAATATTTGATGAAAATTCTGTACCCAATCTCCACATAAGAGTGACATTTATGAGGCTTTTTTTTTCATTGTACAGAGCGAAAAAATGATCAAACTACTATAAGTAAAATAGGCAAGAATGTTTACAAAGAAAAACTTTAGAACTTCCATGTTCTTTGCAAAGCCATTTCACTGTGGAGCTCAGAAGTGTGCATGTATTTAAAAGCACTCACAGCAAAACAGTAAAAACGATGAAGAATCACTGCCATTCTGAGTTTCTCTTAACTACCAAGTAAGGCAAAGAGATTTTCAGTTTTCAGAAAGAAGCAGTATTTTTCCTTGATGAAATAATGAACAAAGAATTTATAAATAACTGTCTCTAATGAAGAAGTGTCAATAATAGCTAGCTTTTTGCACTGTACTTCTGATGTTGACTCTGATGGCATGTTTATTGCTCTGCTGTTACATAGTACGATAGGAAATTTTTGCTCATATAATTATAACACTGGATCTTTCAGACTGTATCCTAGTTTAAATATAAACTGTAATAGTTCTCCTAGTGGAAAGTTATGCTTAAATGCGATCTTGTCTCATGATTGTCTTCATTGTCTGGAAACATTGAATCAAACGATCAAAATATTGTTTTTCACAGGTGTTAGATGAACTATAAACAAGGCAGAATTCAATGACACATGAGCAATCCTGCAAACAACCTTGCATGGACTATCTGGCTGCAGTTTTCTATTCTACAGTGGGCAGCCCATTTGAACCCATTGTTTAAGGCTCAAGGATTCTCTTCTGCTTCCACTTAAGCCTTTGAGAAGGCTGTTCATGAAATCAAATTAATAGTACAAAAGCCTAAACATTTACTCTTTCTTTGAGGAGCACTCCTGAAATCAGAGAAATGTTTCCATGTTAAAGGAGCACGTTTGTCCTCCTGAACAAAATGGCATGGTTTTCAATAAACAAAATGCACCAACAATGTTCAGGGAATATTAACACATGGATACTCGTGTCTCTCATCTGTCTCATCACAATTATTGCCACAAACTTTACTATCAATCATTACAGAAATAATTGATTTAGACCACAGAAATTCAGACACAGATCATCTGGGTAGAAAGCCTGGAGATCTGCAGGTGCTAAGCAAAAACTGAGAGCTCACAGCTTAGACTGCAAGTCTTTTACTTGCAATCATAACTGCTGTTATGAGATGAAAATAACTGGATATGGCCAAAATGTTTGTATTCTTCTCATACGATGCAATATTTAGAGTGATGAGTGTAGGACTCCACAGACAGAACAGCTTTGTTTGCAAAGGATAAAGCAAGATTTGGGCACTATTTCCACCCCACTAAAGATTATACTGAAACTGATTTTTTTTTTTTTTTTTTTTTTGGTTCTCCTTTTATACATAGACAGGTAGCATTCTGACTACAATCATACTTCAAAGCACTGTGTAGATGGATTTTAACATGAAGGTCGGGTGACAGTCCTTATACTGAATCCAAGGCTCCTTGAGTTTTATGGCATATAAAATCTCTGTATTCTCTGTTTTAAGTTGGAGTCATTTACTGTCTAAGAATTCCAGATGTGGCTTTAAAGCAGTGTTTTCTAGCTTTCAGTGTAGTTGCCTTCCCCCCTCAACTTCAAAATGATATCAAGATGAGGTTTCTAGGGCAAACAGCTCTGGAAATGTTGAAGGCATGATTCTGGCTCATGCACATATATGCCCTCCCATAAAGAAGAAAAAAAGGGACTTTAATAAAGACTAAATAATGAAAAGGGATACAGGTAAAAAAAATCCTAATACCACAAGAGCAGACACAGAGCTTGCAGGAGACACAAAGAAAACCCTTCAATGGACACTTCAAAAGCCTAGTAAAAATCCAGCTATATTCATAATCAAAAAGTTTTTTTGTGAAACAAGAAAGCAAACTTAAGAGAGGCCCTGCTATTCCAGCCCTCAGGCTTTCTTCAAGGTAAAACAACACAACCGAAGAGAAACATCATTACAGTCTTCCTTTAAATCACGTTTACCCAACACCTGTTTGGCTGCTGGCAAGGAACTCTCATATCCAATGAATCGGCCATTGAAGGCTTTAAATCTACCCTTGGCAATCTAGCTTCTCAGCTCCATCTTGTAAAAAACATCTAAGCATGAAAAATATTCAACTAGTGTTGCTGTCCTCTTTAACAGCATCTAAATCAGGAGTTTCGGCAAGCAAGTTTCTGAGACCAATTCATAAAGAACAACAAAATACTAATTCTGAGCTAGCAGTTGCTTTCATTCTAGCATTTAATTTGGCCAACTCACTCCAGGTTGAAGTCCCTACTATTTTACAGATGGTAGTGAAGGATTCTGTCAGGTTTGAGGAGCAGAATACCATTCCTATAGATTTCTTACTAGTGTTCAAGCACCAAAGTAAATCCCATTCCTATAGATGGATAAACAGACATGCTTGCAAGGTTAATAGAAGATTCAGTTTCCATCTTCTTTTTCCCCTGTGGATTCTCCTATATTAAGTGAAGGAATAGTTTTCCCTTTCCCTGTCTTTGGAGATGGTGCCATAGATGCATTAAACTTACCTTCTGACTCACAGCAAAACATTTGAGATGAGAGTTTTTTTCTATGTTGCTACAGTGCCTAGCACAGAAGCTTAAAGGTTCATGACCAGAGATACAAGGGATGCTGTGTGTGTAAATACTGAAAGTGACACACACACACACACACACACTCACTTGGTTTTGAAGCTGTCAGCGTTTATAGGGAAAGGGAGTAATACACTGATTAGCACCTTTAATCCATCAGGAAGGGAAAAGGATCTGGACTACTCTGTTAGTATTTGGTCAGGATACTCAAAATGACTTTTATTCTTTTTGTAGTATGGAAAGGCAGTGAGTTTAACACTCTGTGTGACCCATCTGTGGAACTTTTTGAATTTAAGGAAATATGAAATGCTCCAAACTGAAGCCAATTACAGCATTGGCTATGCAGCTCATGGTAGCCCTGTTCTATTTCCACCACCACCACCACGCCAAGACATCCACTCATTTCCTCCCCCTCCTAACTTCTACTGAATTATTCCAGATGTAGAAACTTGGTTAGCTCCAAAATGCACCTAAAAAAACCTGTGACCTAGTCTACATTTTCTGTTTCACATCTCTGATATATTACTGAGTTGTTAGTGCTCAGATCCCCTATTGGGGAAAAAAAAAAAAATAAAAAAAAAATCAGACGGAAGTCAGCATCCTCAGCATTCACTACTTTTTCATCAGAACCTGTAGATCCTTACTTGAAAAGTTACCCTGAATATTCATGTTAGTCAAAACCAGGCATATGGGAGCTCACACAGGAAAACAAAATTCTCAGCCATGAGGTTCTTTACAAAAAACTTGCCTTTTTCTGAAGCTGCTCATAGGTACTGCAGGAATCAAAGTCATCCGGAATTAATCACTTCACCTAGGAGAGGTAGTAATTTTGTACCATTTATCTAACCCCAAGGATTAGGGTTTGGTAGTCCCCACCTACCTCATCAATCCTCGTATTTTGGAAAGCTGGGTCCAGATTATCCTTGTATCAGCCATACATACCGAGGGTGTTATTACTTTCATACATCACACACCAAATACATCAGAATGATCTGCTAAAAGTGAATAATCATCCTGAGACTGTACAAAAAGCACAAGATAATAGCCAAAAATTATCCTGTGCAAGAGTAGCAGGTAAAGAACTACTTATAAGGTAGATCAATGTAGAGGCAGAAAGTGGGAGGCAGGAGGAACACTTTTTGAAATTTTTCATCTTAACGAACAGAGTAAAACTCTTGATTGTTAAAGCAAAATGATCTTTAGAAAAAGGACATACTTGGAAGTTTGATTTTTCTGTTCTTCATAAGAAAAGAACACACCTATGTAACTGCTTAGATTTGTGATTCATGTACATATCACAATCTTTCCAGTAAAAAAGGGTTGGTTTAGGAACTGAAGAAATGAGACAATGGAGCTTTTTATTTTCCCAGCTGGAAGGTTAGGTCCTGCTTGTCCTTATATCCACCACATGGTTCAAGGGTATTACTACTTTTGTATGGCATGTTCCTGAGGTCATTGCTCTTTGGTGACAGAGCAGGTGCAGGAAGACAGGTGTTGGATGCAACAACCATTACCTCATTAGTGCCGTTGCTGCCTCCTAGAAGACACCCAACTGTTGCCTCAGAAGAGCCTCAAATGCCATAGGCACCCTTAATGAAATTGAACCTACTATTAGAATGTTAGGACTGGCCAACTAACAATGCTACCCACTGAAATAAGGTGAAGAACAGCTAAAGAAAGAGACACACTGGCAAAAGAATAATTTCTGGGGCAGCCCTGTCCTGTAAGTGCAGCTTCCTTAAATAAGGCAGCTGCAGACAAGAGGAAAAATTTGAGCTCTGCGGTGAAAACTCATGATACAGGAAAATATTGTTGTACAGAGTAAGTCCTGCTGACAAATTGACCAGATGCTCCTGTTCTTATAATCAGCATTATGCTGGGAAAGCCGTGGCTCTTGGCTTAATGTTAGAATAAACCTGAAAGCTTTTTTAATGCAGAGCCTTGCAAGGATTTCCAGAAGGACTGTAACAACAGGGCCTCAGCATCAAACCAGCTAAGTATGAAAACTAGATCTGCTTGTTATCACTGTATTAATTTGTTTGAAGGCATTCCTGCTTCTAAATTAACTTTACAGGATGATTCACATTCATGCTTGCTGCTCCCACGTATCTCCGGACTTCATATAGCACACATAGCATTTTTAAAACATTAGCTTCCATAGACTTTCACCTGTGTTTGGTACTCTGCCAAAGTATTTTTATTATCTTTCATCATAGCTAGCAGTAACATCAAACCTGACAGCAAAGAGTCCAAACTCCAACTTCCAACAGCAAATCCCATTTTAGCAGCTGGTAACTCTTGTTCACCTCCATACTTAAACTTGAAGTTTTGCATGAACAGCTGCACACAGATGAACTGACTCTTTCTTCTGGATTTTGCACATCCTATGTATTGATACAACCTAAAAAGAAAGCCAAGTTTGAAGAAAATCTGTTCAGCAGTTCTGAAGAAATAAGCTTTACTCTACCAAAACAGTCTCAAGTAGTTGTTGTGGTTCACTAACAAACATGCCTCTTGTTGTCTTTTCCCAGTTCTGCCTTACTTTCTATCAGAGGTAAGAATCCGATTAAAAGATACTTTCTACATCGCTTCAAAGAGACAGAGGAAGAAAAGAGAAGGAAGTCATTATCAAAGCATTTGTCTTAAATACTGCTGTGAACAAGTAAACAAACCTTGGAAGTAGCATTCGTCCCATTCGTCACACAGGTCCCCTCATCACAACCTTTCCCCCATCCAAAAAAATCTAGATGAACATATGCTTCATCCAGGCTCAGTAGCAGGCCAGTATCGACATTCTAAAAAAAATTTTGAGCTGGTTCCTCCTATATATGCTGTTTAACAACAAAAAGTATGTTTCTGTGAGAAGGATATGAGATAGTTTCTAGCTAATAGACTAAGAGGGGTTATGACGGTTCCACTGATTCAAGCAAGTGCTTGAAAAGATCCCAATAGGTCAGTGGTACTTTACACTTGAAGTGTTTTACTTTTCATTTTTTCCTTTAGCAGTTAATGTTTCACATACTGAATTAACCAACTTAAGGATTTTTGAAGAATCCTAGAACATATGCGTTGTCTTTCAAGCAAGCAAAGCTGAACCAAGAGAAGGAGACTACTCTTTGGAGACCTTGAAAAATCACCAGAAAATTAACCTCAGGACTAAGCATTTGTACCACAGGAAATCCCAAGATCTAAGGATTTATGTTTTTTTCTTGCAGTAATTAAACATGAATTCAAGGTTGGTCTGCCTTACTTTTTTTAAAGTTGTAGTAGTCTTAACAACTATATCTAGAACCAAAAACTGGCAAGTTATATCAAATGAAATAAAACGTTCCCTACTAACATCTATAGCAACAAGCACATATTAAAAAAAATCTGCATTAGTTACCAAAGTAAAAACTAGATATTTTCTTTTATTCATTAATTGGCCATCTTTACAGGTCCACAGCAGAAGAGAATCACCGGACAACTCAACGAACTCCAAAACTAAACAAAGAAAGCAAAAAAGTTTAATTACGCTACATAAAAAAACTCTGCTTTTTGATTACATACAGTGAAAAATTAATGTTAAGTGCTTCTGGAGATGATGATGAGATAAACATGAGGACACTTTTATGGATGTTTTAAAACTTATTTACTTTTTCTATTTATAGATAATCTATCCATAGTTAAAGGTCTAACCATTACATTTTCTCCTACAAACTGCTAAAACCAGACACTACCCAGCAGTTTAAATAACATATGAAAAAAGCTGCATCTATTTAACAGCTGCAGAACTCACAGAACAGAGGCAGTAAAATATAAAAAAAGACAAGAGTTAAAAACCCTACTGCAAGAATATTAACTGTAATAAAAGAAAAGACATTAAAACCAGCAGCTAGTTAGGTGCCAGAACATAATACAACCCATAAGGATAGGCAAAGAATGATGCTAAGTTAGGGAGAAAGAGTCTGTTTTCAGAGAAGAACTTCCTGACAGACACCACAACAAAGCAACATGAACGGTGACTGTGTGGTCCCCTTCTCGTAAATAAATCAGGCGTCAAAGGTTGATCTGCAGTTAATAAGAGGCCTAAGCTTTCTCCAAGGATTTGTAGTATTCTGTCAGCACAGTCCAAGCCTTAGGAGCCATGAAGCCTTCCGGTGGGTTTTGTCCTTCTCGAGCCAGCTTGCGCATGCGGGTCCCCGATATAAATTCAAAGTCTTCATGGCTGAAAGAGTAAGAGTGGGGACAAGGGAGGAGAGGGAGAGGAGCAAGGGGGGAAGGAAAAAAAAAAAACATATTTTAAAAGTAGGCAAAGTTGCTCATATTCCTTATGCTTTTTTGATACTTCATAAATTTCTTCTTGGGAGTATAATGCTATACAGCAACTGCCATTTCCAGACATTTGGCCAGCAATGCCAGTAAATCTCTAGAATATACACCCTCTACAATATTCAGCTTAGGTAGCTCCTGAGGTTTTTCAGCAGCATGGTTCAGCTGGTCTCCTGTGGACTGAATGGAGTCTGTGCTTCCATCTAGCCTGGCTCGCTCTCTATGAGGAAACAGGGAACTGCTGTTGAGAGAAAACCATCTCCTCCACCTCCTGTCTCAGCCCTCTATCAGGCAACAGCAGCCATCCTGTTTTGCACCTCACCCTGCCATAGAAACAAACCAGCCCTGTGTGCTGGTTGAAGGTTCCAGTGCTGGTTGGAGAAGGTCATTTCAGTGCCACTAGAGAATGTGAAAAAACAACATTGCATGAAATCTTAGTGAAGGTCAGTTTGTGAAACAGGGAAAAGTAAAAGTCTCAGAGTCTAGAGGCAAGCTCCACAGCTGGGCTACTGCAAGCCACTAAGCATGCATATACCTATCAGTAACGTGGCACATACAGTTCAAAATAAAGAAAAAAAGCAGGGGAATAATAAAAATACCTTCCCCCTAAAGATGTTTTTCCATAAAAAACATAATTCAGTTGGACAAATGCACAAATGAACTCAGATCAGGATTGTACATCACTGTTAACATGGCAATCTAAATTAATATTAACTTCTCAGGCACGTGGTCATAAGCAGCAAAAGCTCCACAAGTTAAACTCTTACTCCTCACAGGACTGAAACAGTAAAAGCAGGACAAGAATGCTCCAAGGAAAAATTAGTTATTCTTAAATTAAATACGCAATTTTACTTACACCATTTGCCCAATTTGCAACATGTATGCATTACTCATTCTTTACTTGTCTGTTTAAAATAAAAGTCAAGTATTGATCTCAGATGCATGTGCCTTAAACAGAAACAAGAGCCAAGTGTGTGCATCAGAGGGCAGAACTTGGCTCTAAGTGCTGAGCTACGCACAGTAGGGTACGAAAGTAAGCAAGATGCAGATAGCATTCCACAGTTCCCTTTCACAAAACCACTAGCCCCATAACTTTTTGATTTGGACTGTATACATTTACACAGCAGCACTGCCATACATGTTTTTTTCTTATTGCTCTCAACTCAGGACTGCGGGTTCCTGAAGTGTCACAACAAGGCAAAAATCCCTACTGTGCTTCAATTCTGCAAAATATAAATTACATAAAAATGAAAACTTAAAGTTGACCTAAGCCCATTGGAGAAAAAGTTATGTCGCTGCTATTTATAATGCCTGAAAATTTTGTTCCTTGGCAGAGAGATGCTTACTGTTCACTAACACTGCTTGAAGGTAACTTGTGTTCTTTGCAAAGAGCTATTTCTATAAAATACATGTGGGGAAGTGATAAGCCTGGTTAATTCTAGCAAAAAAATACTAAGTCTTCAGATGATCAGGAACAGAAGAGTAAAGCAAGTGCTACAGAAGTTTCTCCATGCATGGTCTTCTCCACAGTGTTGTAGCAATACCAAGGTTTGAGCATTTAAAAAACAAAACAAAAAAGTTAGCTGCTTTATCCCCTCTTTGCCTGTTAGGTTTTCAGAAAAACACTCAACTTCATCCCATGCCCTACAAGTGAAATAAAGGTACTGAGACAATGAATTTAGCTATGCCATATAAGTTTGCTTCAGTAAGATCCCCAAATTCCTTTAGCTGCTTCTTATCCCTAGTTGCATAAAAAGCAGCTCTAGGAATCAGAGATATCAAGAAAGGGAGAAACACAAAAAAAAAAAGCTAAGGAGATCTATAGTAACTACAAGAAAAGGAAAGAAAAACATGAGTGAGGATCATTTAAGAAACATACCCCATTCAGCACCTCATAACATTTCTAGAAATGTTTCAAAAATACTATTAAAAGTACAAAAGTACTAATGAGGCACTCTCGTTATCCCAAACTTCTCTTCTGAATGGGTTTTTCTTTAAAAAAAAAAAATATATACACCTTAATTAGAAATCACTAAAGTAACTCAAATGGAGCTTTGGCAATATATACTGTATGTTGAAACAACACAGTAATTTTTGCCTTTTTTAAAATCACTGCATTTGCAATTTTATTGTTTCCAGTTTAATCTCCACTTTTACACCTAAACCAGAGTATTCGAATAACCACTCAATACTCATTGTCTTTTGTAATGCTAAAAATCAAATCTCTTGAATATCAGAAGCTAAGATTTCCACTAAGCAGAAATATCTTATCAGTTGTGGCACTGTAGTGGGATGTGAACCAGAAGCATTTTGAAGTAAAACATATCAGTATGAGTGATTTGCTTTTGTGGAAAAACAAACCAGAAAGAAGAGTCAAGTAATTTTGTTCATAGTGAATTTTGAGGATATTAGGAGTTACTCTACATAAAATGAATTTGATCGGAACATGAGAGAGGGAAACATTTGACCATTAAAGGTGCTATGAAATATAAATGCCAAAGCCATCCAAATTCCGTTCTCAAGTGAGATTCGGAATGACTCTCAATGAAACTTAACCCAAGCCTTTTCTGAGCATGGGATTTAAGTGACTTTGAAATTTTTATTCAGTGACTGCTGGAATTAGCTTTCTTTGAGCCACAGTGTATGTTAGTAAATGCTTGTAACATTGATTTGACCTTTTACTACCAATTGAGTTTGACTAGTATTGACATAATATTAGTTGCCAATGCAATTAAAAGCATTCTCAAAGAAGAGGAAAAAAAGGTAGAAATAAAATCCACAACAAAAACTTGTCAACAGAAAATCAGTCTTGAAACACATTACACTGAGATTAGTATTTGCTCCATGGCATAGCATCCTAGAACCCTATTACACTCACAGTAGAGCAAACACCTTACATAACGCACGCTGTGAAATCTCTTTACTTATAGAGGACAGAGCTAGCCAGACAGAAAATACATAACTTGGCTGTGTTCTCATAAATCTAGCAAAAGGAGAAAAGGAATCTTTTCTTACATTTCAGATTGTGCCCTCCTTCCACATGCAGAGTTATATGTATATACAGACACCCACAGATGCACAAGATAATATTTTATATTTGGAAAACGGTAAGTGATTTATTCAGACTAACACAAAAACAAATTTGTGCTGTTAATTAACATCTTCAAACTATTCCCAGTAACTGAGCATCAGACTTAAACAACACTACAAACCATGCACAGAAGATTAAGAATTCATACACCAGTTCTTTCCTTTCTTTCATTTACAAAGACTGATGTTTTAATCCGTTAAATGGATTTCCTTTTTTTGTGCATTCAGTAGTTACTTTTTACTATAATACCACAAGTGACCCCAGCAACAATGACAGCTCTTTATGCTTTGTTGTGAGCTCAAACACTCTAAGAGCAGTGTGTGAGGCTAAGATTTCAAAGACCTTACAGTTCTTGTGACAAAACAAAGAAGTTATCACCAGTTTGCAAGTGGGAAACGACTGCATGAAGATGCCTGCAGTCCTACAGGAAACCTCTGTCATATCTCTGAGGTGTCAATACAGTACCTTAATACAGTGACTGAGGAGAATATTTTTTCCACTTCAACAATTATTCCCCGACAGGTTTAATCTAAGTAAAAAATATATTACATAAATTGATTTTTCACTTGGCACCACTAAAGATCAGTCATAACCTTGGGAAGACCGACCTTCTGTTAGGGTATCTGGCACTGTGCGAATGACCTTCTTGGAATTCCCATTCTCTGTGCAGGGCAATGTCTGGTGCTCTCAAGGTCTTAAGAAATTACTCTTCAATACAAGACTCATGATAAAAGTACAGATCATTCATTCATAGTTTTGCCTACTTGTAGAAATAAGGGTTTTGGAAACAAATGTATGGAAATAAAACAATAACATGACTTATTCACCCTGGTCTGGCTTCAAGATGACTGCCGTGTTCTACTCAGCTGGTAAACTTTAGACTCGATCGATTCCTAGGACAATTCATAGCCTCCTTATCTGGGGTTCAGTCCTTTAACAATTCTCCTTCTCCACCTTCACACTTCCTGAACAAGAACTGTCACAAAGTGAAATCTAACCTTACAACTCTTTTCAGAAAGATTTTCACTGAATTTAGATTTGCCTTTGCAGCATCAAATCGTGACTTACAGTGTAATTCCTACAGGAACAGAACATCGTCCCTTACAGTGTCAAGTCTTTGTTACGCCTTGGGAACGCCCCATGATGCTGAATGAACCAGCCAGTATCAGCTAGGTTCAAAACCTAACTGGCAATGAACAAACTCTTTGTGAAAGCAGAACATAATAATGTGTTTAATATCAACATATGAAAAGCAAATCCTTTACCTCCTGTGAATGAAATTCCTTTCTGACTGGCAAGAGGGTTTAAGTCTTCTGGGCTGCTGTAGTGTTTCAATGTATCCTAAATGATGGACTAATGTTAACTGAGAAACACATAGCTAAATTAAGAACAGTCAAGTGTGCGTATCTCAGCCTCTTACCATCACTTTAAAAATCAGGTATCGCATCAAACAAATTTTGGAACAGTGTGTACTTAGTTGGAACAGCTGTCCTGTGAGTATGACTTGATGATATTAAAGCAGTCCTGACAACCATATTAAAGGTCCTGGGAATAAACTATACGAAGTTAAAATCTCTCCCCTTCACAGCTACTCATGCTTCATTTACATTTTACACAAAGCATGAACAGTCTGCTCCAGTAACCTTACTTACGGGTTTCTTTTAGCCAAAATGATCTCATTGGTTTTCTTCAGGACAAAAAAAAAAATAATTTCCATTTTTCCAGACACTG
The DNA here is from genome assembly GCA_034782735.1 of Sagittarius serpentarius. NCBI lineage: Eukaryota > Metazoa > Chordata > Aves > Accipitriformes > Sagittariidae > Sagittarius > Sagittarius serpentarius. The sequence continues at coordinate 31,805,993 of JAVKLA010000007.1, read as the reverse complement.
CTGTGGCTTTTTTAATTGCCAGACTAATTTCCTTTCTTAATTGAGTTTTTTCTCAGCAGCAGTCTGTGGCTGCATTTTATAGGACTGATTTTCTGTAAAGAATTGGGAATCTCTGCTCACTGAAACAACTACTATTATTAAACCACTAATTCTAAATTACACGTGTCTGTGGTAAACTGTTTGAGAGGCCTTTCTGGCTGAAGAAACACACTAACTGTTTTTCTGAAGGGATTTCAGCATTGGGTAAGGATTTATTTTTTTTTGCGGGGTGGGGTGGGGGGGGTTTGCTGGTGATTTGGTTCTTTGGTTGTTTTTTTCTTTACACTTCAGTCTAAAGTGGTTCACAGATCATACACTCATTTGGAATTTCTCCATTATAACTAGAATTCTACCCATAAACTTTTCCAAAACATGTTTGGACATACTCAATTATTGATCCAAAACCCTATGAAATCTAAAAGGGTAAAAACTGTGATAAGCAAAGGACTGTACCAATATTCATACTAGTTTCTATATGTATTATTTCTTCAGAATTCTATGCCAGTGGAAATGCTCAAACTTCCCACAGTAACTTAGATTAGGCTTGCTATCTGACTTCAGCAACAATAAAAAGGGATTTTTTTTTTTTATTATTATCCTCATTTTAACCAAACTGAAAATAAAACAGTTAGCTCTACCTGTGCTGCTATATATCACTTCAAATGTATTCCTCAAATCCCTTTCCTAAATCTTAGTTTTAGACACATCTTTTTAAAAAAATATGTTTTAAGACTGTGGTCCCATGAGGTGCTAAACCTAATTCTAAGATGTCCAAGAAACAAAACAAAAATTCTGGTGGCTTCATGAGGTAAAATACAAATACAGTTTCAAGTCATGGGATGTTCACAGGTCTTAATATTTTAAAGGGTAACTTTAGTGAAACAATTTATACAAATTAAACTTTGTGCACCACTCTGCAACTACAATTGCTGAGCAGCTAGTATAAAAGCTTTGACATCAGTCTTTGCTTACCCCCTTTCCTCACACACAATGCTCCATGATTATCCCTGAATGCAGTCAGGATATCTCTGCCTTTCCTTATAAACGGGTACACGTAGCTACACCTGCTGCCAAGTGACTTAGAATCATAAAATGGCTTGGGTTGGAAGGGACCTTAAAGATCATCTAGTCCAACTCCCCTGCTGTGGGCCACCCACTAGATCAGGCTGCCCAGGGCCTCATCCAACCTGGCCTTGAACACCTCCAGGGATGGGGCATCCACAACCTCTCTGGGCAACCTGTTCCAGTGACTGCAGCTCCAACACAGCACCACAGCAGCCGAACACTTAATCAGCAGCGTGAGGCCCTGACACTCAAAGTTAACAGTCATGTTGTCCACACTGTTCCCAAGTGGAGATACCAGGTCTATTGAAACTCCAAGGGCAGCACGCGTTCTGGAGGATACTAGTGGAAGTGAGAAACAAACAAGTTCTATATCAACTCTACAAAGCTGCACTTGCATGGACACCTTTGGGAGCTGAAGACCTTAAGAACAATGACCTCTTGGAATCACAGGCACCTCACCTGAGAAGTAAGGGCCTTTGTTACTAATTTGGAGGCAGGGCCAGTGGCAGGTTTTTTGATGCTTCCCAGGCGCCCCACCAGGTCATGAGCAGCTTAGCCACACCAAGGTATCACATAGTTGCCCAGTATCTTATGGTACGCAGCTGACCAGTACCAACCCTGCATGTGAAAACGTACCCCCACAGGCATACATGGAATGCTATCAGCAAGTGTTACACCTTTCTCATAAAAGCCGAGCATGAATGTTTAGAGATGCCACAAGCAAAGCAACTCTCTGCCACTGCTAATGCTGCAGCCCCAACTTGTCAGACATCCTTCTGACGGATCAAGTTTTTGGTAACCTCTCACCACTGGCCAAAGATTCATCCCCCATCGTCCCCATTGGGATTGCCTTCAGGAGCAGAAGGATAATTCACTAACATCAGCAAAGAGCCCAACTGCAATAACCTCTGCACGTCTTTGCTGCCAACCCAGGTGTGGGTCCAACTCTGCCAAATTAGAGAGACACCCAAGATAGCAGATGGTGTCCATTATGGCTTCTTACAAGCACTTTCCCAGACAGAGGAGTCTAGAAGACCTGAAAGAATAGAAGAGATGACCACTCAGGGAGAGAATAACCACTTCCAGCAGCTAAGACACACAGCTAAGCTATAGCTCAGTCCAAGGGAAACCCACTTGCCATAACTTTCTGTGCATCCATTAGTGATGTAAATTCTTGAATTGCTTGGTTGTCTGTCAAGTCTCCAAGCCTCAAAGAACTGTGAAAGGTGCAGCAGAAATCAAATTACCCATTTCCAAAACAAGTCACAGGAATGCTTCTATGCATACAACCCTCTTCCCCACATTTTCATGCTGCATTTTTTCATCAGGTAAGTGGTGAGCTCAGGAAAGATTTCCACAAACATCACTATTTCACACCCAAGGGTCTTCCACCATTACTGATCCTCTCATATTTCCAGACAATCCTCTGTTCCCTGTAAGGAAGATGGCAGAGTCAAACACCGCATGGTCCAGGAGTCTGCCATATTTTCAGCATTACACAGACTATCTTGAAACACAGCCAGCTGCACCCACCCAAGCTCTAACTTTTGAGCCTACCACAGTGTTCTGTCTGTGGCAAGCAGGAGCAATAATGCCTCTCTCTTCAGGGAGTCTGCATGTGTCCGCATTGCCACCTAGAGGACTGCTGCCACACTCCAGTCCACCCTGTAGTTAACGAACAGTATCTAGGCAAGGACAGGACAAATGGTCTTACATTCTGACAGCAGCCTGGCAAAAGAGCACACTAATAGCAGCATGGTCTTTTTTCCAAGACAGTGACACAAACAAAAAAAAAATGCCTCAAACCAATGGGTGCCCAGAGGCATGGATGAAAGGATAATATGGTGTGCAGTCTGTGACAAAAGGCAAAACCTGTTACCACAGAGACTTTTTTTATCATTTGCTCTGGCTAGTGACAGAGGCATAACTTTACTCTCCTTGATCTATATCAAATCTATCCTGCTAAGAGTACAGTACCAATAATCACAGAATCAATATTCTTCTACAAAGATTTTCTGTTCCATGCAATGGGAATTCTGGCCTCTCACATTGCTACTCCCCTTCTGTTCCAAATTACTAAGAAGTGACATACCAGTACCACCATGTCACTTTAAATCTTTGTGTATTTATCTTCCAAAACTTACTGAATTACTTGGACAACAAACATGACAAATACCCATAGTATCCACTACAACAGCCTTTTGAATCTTATGTTATAATGTACCCAGGTTTGCATAAAACTAGCAATATTTACATTACAATCTAGTTACTGTGCACAGCAATGAGGACTTCTAGATGCATCTCAAATAATGAAAGGCACAAAGGCAGTAAAGTGTTCAACAGCTAGTTAAGAGGCAGTAAGTTTAGGAAAAGACTTTCATGTCATATACCCTAGGAGTATCCTTCCCTCTGATTTTTTCCTCCTAATGAAAATAGCATATGTATCAGGGCACAGGTCTGATCTGATGCCACTGTCCATAGCTTCATGGGGGGGGGGGGGGGGGGGG
>JAVKLA010000007.1:31763685-31776798 GCA_034782735.1 Sagittarius serpentarius | reverse complement strand
ATCCCACTGGGTGGGGGGGGAGCGAGTGAGCGGCTGCGTGGTGCTGTGTTGCTGGCTAGGGTTAAACCACGACACCACTCATGTGGAAAGTCCTAGATTTCTTGAATTTTACATCACTTTTGATTAATGGTGAATTCACCATTGCAGCACCTGCAAATTCAGCCCCTGAAAATGATTATTTTAAAAACTGCTTTGCTTCTTAATACAGGTTAAAAAAGCTATCGTCAAACTATAATATAACACAGAGCAAAGAAGCACTTGAAATAATACTTGCAATGAATAATCACATATTTAAGCATTTTTTATTGCAGGCTGTACTTAAATCTTGATCTGAGGCTGGGGATAGGAAATCATTTTCACAGGCACTAGCATAGAACCCTAATTTCAAAATAAAAGTCTCTTCAGAAGTGTTCTTAATGGTCTTTACAGAAAGATAGTGATCATGCTTTACTTTTTGGAAGACGTTACTAACTCTTATTAATGCAACTCTTCACAGACTTTAGAGAGAATCAGGCTCTTTTTTAACTGTGTGTCAATGGACACACAAAGGAGATAGACTAATCCTCAACCATAAGAGCTTGCAACAGAAACTATGTAATCTGCTCAAGGTTTTTTGATGTGAGGATAGCCACTTTTGCCCTTTTACTGTCCTATGCATTTAACTAGTCAGCTGCATGACCTAGAAGTCAATCCATTTTCTGCTCAGTCTTGTCCGCAGCCCATGCTGCTTTTAAGGGTGGTACACTCACAGACTTGAGCACATCCTCTTATGTGGAGTCAAATTACACCAAAGAGTTTCACTTATGTAGAAAGGATGTGACTACATCTACAGTCACCTTTAATTTCTCCAGCCCTGGCTTTCTTATAGAGTCCTTTAACATCTCTCTGCTCACAGACATGCAATGGAGCATCCACAAATACTTCAAAAAAGGGCAGACTTGCCCCTTCATGAATTCGTCTGGCATTGTTACGATCCTGAAAGAAAAGAGAAAGAAAACCTATAAGATTGCACCCACATGTTGTTATTGTCTTTCCGCTTTCAAAGGTCATTTTAAAGAAGCTGATAGCAAAATGTAAACAAGTTTTCAAAGTTTGAAAAAACAAACATGATTTGATCAACTGATGCCCTGCAAGCTACATTAGTTTGGCTACAGTTCATCACATGGTAAAAGCTGACATGAAGATATGAGATTTTTTACATTAACCTGATTTATAAAACAAAAACAAAAAAAAAAAAACCACAACAACAACAACAACAACAACAAAAAACCAACCAAACAAAAAAAACAACCAACCCCAAAACCAAACCCAGGCATAGAGTGCAGAATTTTCTATACCTGCCCCATCTTAGGAGTTACATCCCCAACAATTACATCCACTGATGTCACAGGAGATGTGACACTGAAGTCAGAGGAGGTATTACCTGCTGCTCCCGATATGACCACCCTTCTCTCCAGAGCACAAAATTTCCCTATATTCATTAATCTGACAAGACTTCTATACTCCACATATTATTTTATTTGTATGGCTTGCCAAGCATTGAAACAATTGGTGAATTTTATTTAGAGAACAAAAAGCTTTCAAAAAATCCACTAAAAGCATCTCTTACTAAATATGGTTATTCTTCCTCATATCTAAAGACTTCTGTTTTACTGCAGGATCTTGAGTTCCCTGAATTATTATTGGAAGAACTGTTTGTACCACCATAATCGAAAAAATAACACCTTCTCATGCTGTGAAACGTCTGAGCTACAGCCCCTGGGTCATTCTTCAAGATGCTTTGTGTTCACACATCCTTTTTGCCCCTCCCATCCATGTTCTCATACACAGAAAAAAAAAGTCCTCACAAAACAATGTGAACAAGGATTTAGGTTAACTTTCAGTATTATCTAATGTCATGTTGTATACACAACATGAAATAAAGTAAAAAGAACTACGGGCAATTAAACATTTTTCCTTTAAGCCACTTGGTAAAACATAGCTCACACTATTAACTGAAGGAAAAGCTGGTTTTAGAAACAATTTAACTGAGTCTTCAGGTTAAGTGTATACCTAGTCTTCATATATATAAAGTGCTGGAATCTACATGGATCAAACAAGATACTGTAAATTTAAGACTTCCTTGGAGTATCATTTGGTTTTGTTGCTAATATTAGTAATTCTGCCTAAAAGAGTGAAGGATAGTTACAGGACTAATGTAAACTTTTTTTATATTTAAGATTAATGTTTCTGAAATTTGAGTAATCATCTCTAGAAAGCACAAATGACATTTAAAAAAAAAAAAAATCAAGCAAGCTTTTGATCCTGGCTAAGTTCAGCGAGGGATTCCTGTAACTAAAATTCTGAGTGACATTTTGCATTTTGTATTTTCCCTACTCTTTATCTAGAGAGTTTTCACATTTACCTGAGTATAAGGAGAGATGAAACTAGTAATGCACACCAAACCAGCATCTGCAAACAGTTTAGCAACCTCAGCAATACGACGGACATTTTCTTCTCTATCTTCCGGTGTGAAACCCAAATTCTTATTAAGGCCTTGGCGAATATTGTCACCATCCAATGTGTAGCATGGAATGCCATGGCATACTAAATACTCCTCCAGTGCCATGCTCACTGTAGTCTTCCCAGCACCAGATAGACCTAGAATATTCAATAATAATATGAATATATATTATAAGCATAGAAAAAAGTTAGGGCAAATTGTAGTATGTGTACCACTGCTAGCACGAAAAACATAAAGGGACAGGCATCACTGTTCTTACTCCTTGCAGAATAACAGCACTGAATTAGACACCACAGACAAAACAAAACTCACTCACTCAAGACACGCAGCAGTCATGCTCCGCTAACCAGAGTGTGTTAACAACAAGCAAAGACAATTTTAGTATTAAACTTTGGTCCAGTTCTGAACCTTAGGCAACAAACCTTTAAACAATTGAAAGTCTTGCTGGCACCAAAAAGTCTACTGTTCACTTTAAGCTGGAAATGTATTTAAATAATTTTCCAGACTAGATTTCAGGAGTTTATCTGAAGCACATGCCTCAGCTTATACAGAGCAATCAATTCCTAAATGGGACACAAACTCAGATCTTCATAAGATGACATTAATCCTTTGAGCAAGGGAAAAGAAAAAAAAGGTAATGGTAGTCTAAAAAAAAAAAAAAAAAGCACTAGTGGGTGAAGAAAAATGTTTTGGTCTTCATTACTGTTGGTTAAGATTTATTCTAGCTTTCAGAGAAAGAAGCAAAAAAAAAAAAGTCACACAAACAAGCAGTTTGGAATTACTTCTAAGACCTTTACAGCAAAGGATGACAATCACACTAACAAGCATGTTTTCTTAAAACACAAAGTGCAAAGGAAACCTTGACACCTGCAATAGTTTAGGGTAACTTTAAGAGGACGAGTCATTGCTTTGGTTCCTCCTTCACTCAGTTTAATATCCAGAAGATGCTGAGCAGTCTACTGAAAACGTAAGAACACGTGTATCCCAGGACAAGTCCTGCATAAGAACTTAAGCCAACACGTCTCTCAAGAAAAGTCCCTGCATCCATCTCACAGATTTCAGTATGGTTTGGCTTATACTCAAAACACTCAAAAAATTGCAGAGTTGTGAATAATCACCTATCATAATCTATAAAAATTATCTACATTTTCTTGGACAACGCAAGTTTCTTGTGTCAATGCTTACCTGTCTACTTTGAAAAGTTTTTTCCTATTTTTTTTTCTTTTTTTTCTTTTTTTGTGTGTGTGTGTGTGGAGGCTGCGTTAAGTTCACTGATGATTCAGCAAGTTGAATCAGCTCAAGGTTGGGCTGGGCAAGCACTACAGCTTGTGCAAGGCAAGAGAAGGAAAGCAAGGCTGGAAACAGAACAGTCGTCTTTTGACAGTAATTAAGTACACCCCCATCCTAGAAAATAAGCATGGCAGTCCAAATTAAGATTTCAGCAACTTCATCATTTACTTCTCATTGATGCAGTCTTTGACTTGCAATTTTTGTCCCCACATCTAGCTTGCTATTCACTCAAATGCTCTAGCTTTTCACAAATCACTTGGTCTCCAATGTGTGATGAAACGCAAAAGTTAAGGTTACATAATAATGAATTTTAAAAACAGCTTTTGAGCTGAAAAGCCTTTAAAATAACATGCAATTTTGAGAGTGTAAGTTATTCTACACATGAAAGTAATGCTTTTCCATAGTTTTTATACATTCCTGAGGGTTTTTTTTTACTAGGACCCTCCGACTCAACAGCACAAGGCTTTCATTACAATTTAGCTCTCAAATAAATCTTAGCTTAAAAATGAAAAGTGAGCTCTGAAATAACTTTCCATACACGCCACCCCATGAGTGCTGATGAACTGAGAGAATCTTGAAGGGAGTATACTACCCTTTCAGCTTTTACTCTAACACCTAGCAGAGTTTCAAAGTCTCGTGTTTGCACAGTTCTGGAATGGGTAGTATTGTTTACTTCAATACCTACAGTCCATTTCACTCCCTAACATTAGTGCTCAAACTTCTTCAATAACCTAGCTTCCCCTACACACTCTTCTGAATACCTTACAGCCTTCCTACTTTTCTGTGTCCTACCACCATCCTTCTTCCTCCTGAAACAAAGGAAACTGGGCATTAAGCTTATATTTGTTTTAAAAGAATGACGACTGGAAAATATTGCCATGTAGATAACTGAGAAAACATTTTTATCATTACCTTTTTCAAAAGGATATTAATGAGTTACCAGGAGAAACAGAAAGGCAGCCTACCAGGTCATTCAAGCATGGACAGGCTGGAGCTACGTGACAGAAACAGGGAGAGAAAAGGCTCCATTCTTTCACCAAAGAAATACATGACAGCAAGCTACTGTATCAAATCTGTTCGGAATGGCTCTCAGCAATTTGTTATCGACTACTGCTTTACCTTTCACACACGTTCATTAACACTAGCGGAAGCAAGTTTTACTTAGTATAGCAAGTTTCTCTAATACTCTGTGAAGTTTCTCTAATACTCTGTGAAGTTTCTCTAATACTCTGTGAACGTCTTTTGTATCACAATACAACAGTGCTCTAAATGGTTTACAAACTAATTAAACAACACATTGTTACATTTATTTTCAGTTTTAGCTGAAAAAAAAAAAAAACCTCCAAGGGAAATATGTTAAAAATTCCCAAAACTTTGAATGACAAAACAAAAAATCCCTTCATAGTTATGAACCAAAGCTGTCTTCCAGAATTTACTTACCCCCTCTTTTTACAATCAAAACAATTCAGTGATAAAAAAACCACGGTGCTGATTTCACAAATAACTCCCAGTATGCATTGCCTCAATATGCAATTGCTGTCCAAAGGCATAAGTTTATGTTGAAATGTTATTTCAACCCAAGAAGACAAGTACATTCCAAAGAAAAAAAGACTTTTACAGAAAAGATTCAGAAACAAAGATGCTAAAAAAACAGAAGTCAGGTTTCATTTGTTAATAGGTAACACGGACAGTAAGAAGAGCCAGAATTGGTTAAAATGCCAAAAAGAACCCCATACACTCCAAAACTCAATCTCACTTAAGGAGTGGACAACGCCAAATAAACAATGCTCGTAGAGCACTTAACAAGATACATTCTCAAGTTACTGTCTGTCCCAGAGCAATTTCTTGCGGTCTACCTAAAAATAGTAATAAAATTGTATCAAGGTCTTAGAATCCACGAACATACAACTTTGCATGAAAAAAAAAAAAAAAGGAGCTACAGCTAAGTAGCTTTTCAGAAGAATAAATAAAACAAAAAGATCCTCAGAAATCCGTGACTGTACCTGTTAACCAGACTGTGCATCCACGAAAACCACTTCTTGTTCCTACCACTTGACCTCTCTTATTCCTGCTGACATGATGAGCTTGGTAGGTAACATTGGTTGCCCTCTGCATTCCCTGTAAAAGAAGTTGATTAGGTCTTTAACTTCTGAAAGGGTGAGCTGGCAAAGCACACTACAACTTATTCACAGGCACAAAGGGAGACTTGGAGACAGACCAAGGGAAGTAAAACCAATGCCCAATCCATCAGCTGCAGCATAGATCAAAGGACACAAAGAAAATTAGAAGAGCCACCCATAGCAAACCACATCTCTTGTGCTCCTTCTGTGAAACTTGGTATTGCCAGGTTAGTCAACTACCTTCAAATACAACTTAAGAAAAATCAACTATAAAAACAGAGATGAACTGCTAGAGCTGCTAGACTTGGTATCTATTCAAGTCATTTAAATCTAGAGATGATCAAATGGATTCTCTGTCTCTCCGAGCTAAAGGTTTCTGTCATAAACCAGCCAAACATTGGCTCATTTTTAATTCTTAAGAGGTTTTTTCATTGCAAACTATGCATGTCTGGTCCAACTTTCAGTTCAGCAGACACACCTCCAAACCGCTCTGCCTCTCCTATGTCTTCAGTCTCCAGAACTGAGACAGTTACATATTCTGAGAGTTTAAAGAAAGTACTATTTCTAAGTGACTTACTAAAGAATTTACTTAAAAAGATGGGATTTTTGTAATATAATTTTAATTTAAACAAAGCTGGTTACAGACTTACTTAAAACTATTTAGTCATCATAATAAGCTGCTGTATGAATATCTTATTTAAGATGACACTGCTGTCAAACACATTTCACAATCTAAGATGAGGGAACCCACAGCAAGATCAGCCTCACCATTCCCTTAAGTTTTAACAGTATCTAGTTATATGAACTTTCTTCATAAAAGATCAAGACCTTAGATAACCTGACAGAGCATGAACAATCACACAGAAGAAGACAAAAAAAAAAAGGGGGGGCGGGGGTAGGAATTAGTGGTATACTTAATGCTGCTTTGACTTCTCTTGCTTACAAACATATTGCAAGATATTTGCACTATCTTCTCTTTCATCATGGTATCAGTGCTAGCTGGAAAGGAAAGCACTTATGACATGTAACGAAAAAGAAAGAAGGGAGGATATTCATCTACAGAGTCCTAGCAGGGAGCTATTCATAGTTTTAGAGAGAGACACCACAAAGTAGGGTTAACAGAAAAACGGTATCTACTTGTGTCTTCAAGAACTGCTGCCACATCATTCTTCCGTAAACTTCAAAAGTTTATCTATAACTTAACTGGAAGTTATGAATTTGTGTGATGGTATGTCCCCACTTCTATACACAGCTGGGCTCACAGTTAATACAAACAGAAACTCCAGGTAGGACCAGATGTTCAAGTTTTTAAATACAACTCCATAATTCAGCAGTGACAGTCCAGCATCTAAAATTAGATGAAGACCAAATACCAACCCATAAGAAACCACCACCTGCAAACAGGTTATAACCATACAAAACGAAGTTATACTCGCTGATCACGTTATCTTCAAATAATTTATCTCCTAAATCAAAACTGTTTTGCACACAAAGTAAGCACAATACAGCTAACTAAAACCAGAAGTCAGAGAAAAAAAAAAAACAAACCCAAAGTCTGTCTTATAGTAGAAACAATTACGTACTACATAAAATTGGAGATCTCTGTGAGCAAATGCATCAATTGTGGAATTAAAAACAACAAAAAGAATTGAAGTACTTAGCCTTCGATTAAATGAAAAATATGCTGTGCATAACGAACGTACAGGGCAACTTAAACTAATACATTAATAGCAACATTCTTTCTCATTAATTCCAGTTGTACTGTACTGTAACAGGCACTGGATAAACTAAAGACAGTCTCAAAGCAGAGCTCCCATGCCACTGTCTCAGTAAGCTCTTTTACATTAAAACATGAAACCACACATGCTTTGCTTTTGACTCCTGGCAATGAATCTATTATCAGACTCAAATACCTTGAAGGTCAAATGTCTCATCCGATGAGACTTCTTCCAGTCCATATTCAGTAAGTTACATCAGTTTCCTTTGTTTTCCAGAACTAGCAAAGCGGCAATGACACCAATCAGGGTATTGCACTAGGCTTACAAAACAAATGAAACCCTGAGGAAGCAGGCAAGAGGGATTCTTAAAATGATGAAAAAGACACCACTTTTAAAGAGAAAAACCGAAAAAGTATCAAGTAACAAATTAGCAGAGGTGACAAATCACAGCAACGAGAAGGCCAACAGATTGCTAGAGTACAGGGCACACAAGTTCAACGGAACAGCCAGCAAGCTCAGCAGTGGGACAATAAACCATCTGTATTTCAGAAGCAGGCATCTAAGACTAAAGGTTAAAGTCCCCAAACAGCCTGCACGCATTCACAAACACACCCATCCTCAGCAGCCCCACCTTTTGTTTACGTGCACATGCACACGAACAAGACAGCTCAGTTACTGCTCCTGGGCAAAGCTGTAGCAAAATCCTCCTTATCTTCCAATAGAAAACAGCTTTTTATAGAGGTGCTCTAAAGAGTCACTCTCTCTTACTGAAAAAAAAACTAGCAACATTTCCTAATCACATCCACTTTGCTACTACTAGATGACATCGGATCCTCAACAATGTAAGTTTTTTATTACTATCCCTGCTATATACACTTACTATAAATATTGATGTGGCACAGAAAAATACTTGGGAGCAGAAATCAGTGGCTCACATTAGTTGTGCTCTTAAATTGTTTAGCCAGTCTTCAAATTCCTGTACACAAAATTTGATGAGTATCAACTGATGAAATTAAATGGCCATCCAAAACGACAGCAGAAACAAAGAACAGTCATTTTCTTTTACACTATATCAAAGCATAGCTCACCTTGGAGATCCACATTATCAGTGTTAAAAGAAATGAATCATAAGAAAATGAATAACAGAAAAACTCAATGTGATGAGCAAGTACTCTTTAAAAAAGCTATTTTAAACTTCTTAGCCTAATTACATTCACTATAATAGTCACTACTGAAAGGACACACTAGATTTTTGTAAAGGGGTTAATGAAAAAAAGGACATTGATCACAAAGGTCTATTTATCCACTTTTTTTTTTAATAACCATTGGAAATTTCCTCTCCCAACTTGCACACAAAAACATTTCTTCCATCCCGTTACACATTAAGTGCTTCCACACTACTTATACAAACACTGCATTTTAATATTTTCCCTCCTACTCACCACGTTAAATAGAAATAATGCTTTGGTCCACTCTGTTTCATTATAACAGTAATGTCAGCTGAGAAGGCTGACATATCCTTCCTTTCTTCTCCCCCACTATGCTAGTTTGTTTCTCACATGAAATCTCAAGCGCCATAATAGGCTAGTATCTTTGTACTGAAGATTAAAAAAAAAATTGGAGTATTAACATAACAAGCCTTTCACAGAAGTGCACTGAAGAGCTGTAAGAAGAGAGCAAGGAAGGATGACTCTGCAGGTTAGTTTTTTTGGCATAAAGGTAACCTTTTAGCTTTGCAGGTAGTTGACAGGGGAAATGAATACAGACATCTAAGAACTATGGGAACAGAAGAAAGAAAGATGGGGGCCAAAAGGAAATACTAGCTCTGTCAGTTTCTCTAGGTAAAGATCTGCAGAGACAGACTTGACCCATATTGTTTCTTACCTTATTCTTGATGTTTTGCTCAGTTGCAACTATAATTTTTTTTTGCCAAAGCCAAGTCTGACTATCAGTGCCAAACACCTTTCATGTAAGAACTCAGATCAGATATCCAGACGAAGAAGAGCAAACCCAAGTTGCAACACCAAGATCAAAAGACAGCAGAAAGAAAAGATTATTGCTTAATTGTTTCATAGTTAACAGACAGATCACTATACTGGCAGAAACTGAATTTATTATTTATTACTTCAGAGCAACAATGAAACACTGTGCTTGTACAGTCACTTTACATGAAATTTTAACTTTTCACAAAGAAGACCTCTGGGGTAGGAAGTAAAGATTTCAATGGCAAGCAGAGACTCCCCAAACTACAGCACCAACTTGAGACAGCTTGGAGGTTGGAAGCATTAAGGAAGAACTGTGTAAAGAACAGGCATGGTTTCTATACAAACCACGTATACTCAAGAAGCTGTGACTAATGCCATATTCTTCTGCTCTAAGGTGACAGTTGATGCCCCAAGCTAACAACTCCCACAAGCTAACAATAGCAACACATTCAGCATCACCTCTGAAAGGTAGTCTTATCTTTAATGCCTATCCCATTTCCCAATCATCTCAGATATTTTCTAGGCCATTTGCTAACTTGCCCACCAAGTGCCTCTTATAAGCCAGGGATACCCCAATAACAACACATTTTTGTGGCATCTATTCTTCAGCACTGATAACTCAACCAAATGATAGGTTTCTCTTTCCCTCCAAACTGCTCTCCTCAATAGCCAAACAGCAACTCAAGCAGGCTGAACATTGCCCGTTTTCTTTGTCTACATACAAACACAAGCAAGGAGAACAGACATAGTTCCAACATAAAAATTTTACTACCGCAGATGCTAAAACTGCAGCGCTTCACCTGAGAGTCTGTTTGTTCGCATATTTAGATGAGGTTTCAGGACCTGTTCACCAACAGATCTGCCAGGAATGCCTTCCAATAGCTACTTTCTCAAACTCTGGTTTGAAAATTTGTGCTTTGATCTGGACACCTGTACTTGGGAAAGAAGGGCAAGGCCAGAAATGGTATCTGAACAATAAGATGGTTCACAGTTATTAAAAAACTAACAATTCACCAATCCATATTCTGCCACAGCCTACAGCATTACATTTTCTCCCGCTTACAACAGTAATTCTCACTTTTATCCTCACAGCTGTCCTCCAGAACACAGTTTGCCACAGTGATGCTGATACAATAAGGCATCTAAACACCTCTGCATGTAGTACCACCCAATCTGCCAAACGCATGCTCTCCAGCCACTTACACAGGCTAGCTCATCTTTGCCAGATGTTCTAATGCTGGGACAGTTTAAAAAAATCACAGCAGCAGAAACCAACCACAATATTCTACAGTACTGTGGATACAAGCAACTCAGTGATAACCGTACTATAAGAAGTATATCTTCACTTGCCACCTGCTGCCGTAACAGCATGACCAAAAGCAGAGACAGCTTATTCACCCCTGCTGGAGTGGAATCATTGGCTGGCATCAGAGGGAATGGACAAAAATGAAGCTAGAAATGCCTCTGCTGAATATGCTCTCAGAAACAAGAACTGGAGCAAGTTCTCATTAGGAGTTACCTGCAAAATGGTGCAACACCTCAGTTGTGTTAGGAATTCTAACTACACTAAAGAAAGCGTCTTCCTATCAAGCTAGTGTAATGGCATTATTTGTGGCTATGTTGTGTGCTGCTCTGTAACTTGGAGTTTGCTATGCTGAGAGGTGGGCTTGGCGAGGGGATTTCCACACAGAGGTATATATTGAATAGTGCTGGGTGCTCAGAGAAAGTTTGGAAGACAACACTCTGCTTACTCTCCTAAGGGCTGCCAATTTCATCGGGGTATAATAGGTCACTTTGCCTTTGCTCTCAGTTGAACAGACGCAGAGTCAGAAGTACCAGAACATTTGTCTGGAGCATGTGAATAAGCAGCATTTTTTTTGCCTGGTGAAGCTTACTGGGTCATAAAAAGCATTTCAGCTGAGGTCTTCTGAAGAAAAAGGGAGAAGCGGAAGACTTCCTCTGCTTGCCACGTAGCATAGAGGGGGTTGCTAACCTCAACTGAACTCAGCAAACAGTTAATGTCAGTTAACTTTCTTAACGTATGACTTCCCCAGTTTGGACAAATCCATCATGGCTTTCCTTCTGACAAATTAAATGAGTGACTTTTGAATACACTTTGTTACCCCCACCCAGACGTGATCTATTTCACTACCTTCCTAACATCTTATTTTGCCTTTTCCTCATAGAAACTGAAAGACTGTAACTTACCAATTACTCTCTTACGTAAACAAGTTTGAACTTGTACACAGTGGAAAAGGCTTGGACAGGCACAACATCCACTTAATGCTTTTAAGCACAATACCAACTTCCCAGTTCTTCAGGCAACCGTGAGACTACTCTTCTTTAATAAACTTGTCATTTTAATAAGAAAGTTGTGGCCTGCAAAAACTGTTTTACAGTTACTTTCATATCAAATGTTTTCTGGATCTTATCTGTCATCC
This sequence comes from Sagittarius serpentarius, assembly GCA_034782735.1. Lineage (NCBI taxonomy): Eukaryota > Metazoa > Chordata > Aves > Accipitriformes > Sagittariidae > Sagittarius > Sagittarius serpentarius. Next base: position 31,764,741 of record JAVKLA010000007.1, on the reverse strand, counting down.
ACTTCAGCTCAGCATTACTTGAAAAAAAATTATACTTTTTTTTTTTTCACTTGTCTTGCATCATCAAAAGTATCAAATGTGCTCAAAGGCCTGCAGTGTATTTTCTAAATAGCTGCATTTTGGTCGTTGCTGTAAACCGATCTTCCCCCATCTTTGCGAACAAGAATGAAGGCTTTGGTTAGATTTTTTTTTTTAAGCCCTGTCTCGCCAGTTTTCCACATACCACCCACCATACAAAGAACCTCAGTCTTTGGCCAACCCAGGTTTATGAATGGCCACATTGTACATCGCATTCTTAAGTCCTCCTTCTTCCAAGACGCTGGAAGCTGAGGGCTCACGACGGAAGAGGCAGAGACGAAACCCCCAGACCCCCGCTCCTCTCCGGAGGGGCTTCCCGCACTTCCCCGCAGGCAGCCCCCGCCATCCCGAGGGCAGCGACGGAACACCAGCACACCGGTACGGGGCGCGGCAGCACCCCCCACCCCCGCCCCGGCTCCATGGCGACGCTCCCTGAGGGGAGCCCGGGCGGCCGTTCCGTTAACGGTCTCGGCTCGCGGCGCCCCCGCGCAGCAACTGCCGCCCGCGCGCGTCCTCCGCCCCGCATCCCTCAGCCGGCCCGGGCGGGCGGCAGGGAGCGGTGCAAGGAGCTCCCGTCCCGGCTCCCGCTGCCGCCCACTGCCACATCACCACGGAGCTCGGCCGCTTCTTCCTTCCCGCCCGCCTCCGCTCCCCCGCACGCCCACCTGCCCGCAGGCGCCCCGCTCCCCGCCCGCTCACCCAGCTCGGCACCCTGTTGCTCAGCTTGACTTTCTTGCACTGGCTCTCGGGCAGCTCCATGGCCGCGGGGGCAGCGAGAGGAGGAAGAGAGGAGGAGGAGGAGGAGGAGAACGCGCCTTCGCCGCTGATGCTTGGCGCGGATGAAGCTGCTGCCGCCGGGAAAGATGTGCCGCCTGCGCGTCCCCGCCCGCGGCTTGGCCAAAGGTGGTGCAGGGAGGAGCCGCGGCCCGGCGGGAGGGAGCAGGCAGGCACGGAGGTGGCGGCGGTGGGGATGGGGGG
>JAVKLA010000007.1:31724881-31763577 GCA_034782735.1 Sagittarius serpentarius | reverse complement strand
GCCCCTGGCGGGCGGCGGGGCCCGGCGCCCCGGCTGCCTTCCGTCCCGCCCGCTGTGCGCGGTAGCGTTGCCCTTGGGCGGCGTGACGGAGCGACTGTGGCGTGCGTGTGATGGTTCGGATGGCGCGGTCAGCCCTGCTCCTTCGGCAGTGAAGAAGGCTGCAGCAATAGGAGGCCGTTTGCCTGCTCCTGCCGCCGGGATCCCGCAGCTGGCACCAGTAACCCAGGAGCTCCCCACCTTCTCCAGTTGCCACGCAGAGGTGGAGGAGAGGCTCAGGAAAAGCTGGGGAGGGGGGGCGAAGTGGCTGTCTCATTTTTCTGTGACGGGGGCAAGCGACAGGCGTAGCCGAAGCGGAGCACTCGTTCCCCTGCCTTCAAAGGAAGACAGGGCTTTGCTGCAGAGCTTTAGCTTGGAGGTGATGCAACTCCGAGAAGCAGCAGAGTGGGCACCGGTTGTGATGTAGTCACGAGTGACTTGAAGGCAAGGATTGTTTCAGTTAAATCTCCCACCTTACAAGGATTTCCCCAACAAACAAAGCGAACCCCGTGCGGCGTTCTAGGAAGTGTGTCTTGCTGTGAATTTAGAACCAGAAGTTCTTGGAATCTTACTTCCAGAAAGGAACTGCTTTAGCACTTGGGTGCTAATCTTAAGGTGGAGATGATGCCATACGAACATTTGCTGTATAAATATTAGTCCATTTGTATTAGTTCAAGAAAGGAATTTCTTTAGCACTTAAGTGCTAATCTTAAGGTAGAAATGGTGCTGTACTAACATGAGTTGTATTTACTGTAAAAATATTGGCCTGTTTACAATCTGGCTGTAGGTTGTTCTCTGACAGTTTAAGCAGAAATAAAAAGGCCCTCTTTGTGGATGAATGTTTACTCCTGCTATATCAGAAAAACATCCTTCCAAAGATACCAAGGTGTTGATTTTAAAGCATATTTTGAAATTCAGATCAAAAGCTTAAAACCCTTATGCAAGGTAGATAACCTCTCTGAAATCAGGACGAATAATCAGAAATGCTCTCAGGCAATTTGAAGGTCATAATGACAAGGTTATATGGCACGCGGCCCTGCAAGTAGCTGTTCAACAGATGCTCCCTGGCTGTATACGGACGTTCTGACCATGACAAACAGTGAGAGAGGCAGGGCCTGGATTTTAATTAGCAAAACCTGTCCCGTGATGCTCTCCCAAATGCAGAGGGAGAACCAGCATACTGCTGTGGAACAGTGAGTTGAGGGCTTCCCCCGGTTGAATATTCAGTTATGCCTAGGGCACGCTTGGTTAACTGTGTTTTGCACAACATTGTTTTACATGGCTTAAGGGTAATTCTAAACATTATTTGCAATCACATGCTTTTTAAAATTCTATTGTTAACTTTATTCAAACTGCATTGATATAGATTGGTACTGTTCATTCTGCAGTCTGAGAGATAATAGTGGGAAGACAGCAGTTTGCAAGAGCTGTAAATTAAATCAAAAAAACACAGGCAGCCCACTTAACTATGCAAGTGACTTCTTACAGGTACGTGTGGCTTCCCTGTAATACTCACACGTTGACTGGGAGCAAGGCATATTGGATCTTTTTTAAATGGTCAATGGTCTGCATAGGAGTTTTGCCTTGGTCAGCTGTTTGCCAGCAAGGAGTTCGTCCCATCATGGGATTCTTTTTACCACCTAGTTTCTAAAGAAACTCCGTTGGATTCTGGTTTGCAGGTTGAGAAAACGAGGCTTTGAGCACAGGTGAAGTTTTAGGCAATGGTATTTACAGTTTGAAAAATCAGAAGAGAAGAAAATGCAGTTGTATTAAGGTGTATGCACAATACTGCCCAAACAGAGTGAAGGCAGGGAGCTGCATGATTCCTTCCACAAAATACTGCAAAAAAACAGATGAATGGACCACATACTAGTGAAATCTGAAGTGTGACTGCATATATGGACACTGGTAGTCAGGCAGATGACATAATCTTAGAGGTAATAAAAAGACATTTCTGAACAGCAGTTCCTAAAACAGATCACCTTTTATGATTACACTAACATTCTAAAATAATGTATACATACATATTAACTACATAGTAAAGCCACATGCGTAGATGAGGTATATCAGGTAATAACATTTACTTATTTCACAGAGGCTAATGTCACAAGCATAGGTCGTATTTCATCAGTTCTTGTCAACGCTGTTTCAGTGAAAATATAAATATATTTTTGGTGTACAGAAGTTTGACGTATAAGTCCATCCAGAGCTGCCCATGCATTTTGCCTCTCTAACATCTTAACCTCCCCAAACTATTAAAGAGGGAGATGAGAAGAGCATTCTTTAAACATAGGAAGCAAATACATGTTAATTTATACAAAGATTTGGGGAAAATGAACAGCCTTTGAATTCTTTGTAAGGTTATGTGTAAGTTCTGCATGGCTATTAAGAGGTAACTTCTAATTCCACTTTCCTGAAATCTTTCATGATGAATTGATTTTGATATCCAAGCCAGGTGTTTTCTGAACTTCAAAAGCAAATTTCTGTGGGAGCCCTTAGTGAAATTCAAATCAATAACAATCTCTGATGAATTGCTCTTGTTTCTTAAATTGCTTCCAGCCTGAGTTAAAAAACTGTTCTCATGCCAGCAGGTGCTCTTGCAACCCTTCTCTATGGAGCTAATGTGCTGTCTGCCTGTGCCCTTACTAAATGCTAAAGTCTGGTAAGAGAATGATGGCAGAAACGATATTGCGAGCTAAATCTTTGGCTTCTCTGAGCCCCCAAAAAGAAGACCCACTCTACCTCTGGAATAACCACGAGGATTTAGTATTCTTGAGTTGATTGTGATGCTGAATACTTCTGTCAAAGAGCTAGTCTTTAAAATGACCATGATCAATTTGGATTTAATGTTCTTGCAGAAGCAACAAAACCAAAACATCTACTACTGTTGTGCTTAATTTCAAAAAGAGAAATTACATAAAAATGGAAGTACTTGTTAAAAAGGAATTACTAGAATCTTCGTAGGCAGCATGGGGACTAGTTAAAGAAACTCTGTTGGATTCTGATTTGAAGGTTGGGAAAAACAGGTTTCGAGCAGAGATGAAGTTTTAGACAAAGCAGCCTACACCCACATAATACCACTGAAGAAGGACTGACAGCCCAGAGCAAATTCTACATATGGATGTGCTGACCAGACCAACTCAGGGAAATCCTTTGAATTCCTCATAGGGATGATGCCATAGAAAATAATTCTCTACTGAGTTAGCTTCTGCACAGCCAGGTATACTATCTAATACCAATCAATCCCAAACATATAGTACGAGTCCCTATGTGCATTATTTAATGTTATCAAACAGAGAGATACACGGTACCATAGAGTTTCAGTTGCCAGTAAAATCTGAGCTACTGACTCCATTAGCAAAAAGATGAGAAGATTTCATCTTAGGTTATATTCCAAAGAAATGTACAAATTTGCAGGGGAAAAACTAGCTTTTTAAAGAAAAAATATTTATTTAATCATAATATTAAAAAATAATGATGTCTGAGACTTACTTTTTAATACAGTGTTTCACCAGGCAATCTCTCCCAAAATGTCAATTGAAACAACAGAGCTAAATCAAGTTTTAGGATGTTCAAAAATAGACAAGATTATTTTCAGTAGCTTCCCGACATCAATTATAACATAAAAGGAATGTCTGAATTAGACTTGACTACAGACTATAGACAATGTATTCTGTTGTTAAAGACTGACCATCTACTTGTACGTGACTGATACCCAAACCCAGAAATGCTTTACCTATAAATATTATCTTTAAGATGCATGTTCTCTTATTTCTAGGAAGAAAAACAGTATTAATGAAGCATTCTCTAGAATCCACCTACTGTAGTCACTTTCAATAAAGAGAGAAATTAGGGAGAAATGCCTTTAATACTGGAATTGCTCCTCTGGTAAGCATTCTGAGCAAATTCTGATGACATGTTATGGTCATGTAAAGATGCAACTATTCAATTTTTTTTCTTGAAGAATACCCACAGCAGTGTAACTCAGGTAGTCATGAAGGCTGTCTGCAGTTTTCCTTTTTTTTTTTTTTTTTTGAGAAAGATATCATCTTCAATGTAGGTGATGCTGCCTACATAGAAAAGGCTCATCACTGTTCTGTCAGGATTGTTTCCAAACTTTATTTCTCACATAAATCGTTCTTCTTTTGACACCATTCTGGTAAGTGAGAACTTCAGAATGCCTTTTAAACAGATTAAGCATTTTGTTCAAGCTTTTCTCAAGTTTTTTTCGACACTGGAAGTAGGACCATGAAGCAATCTCTAATGGCTCTTAACCATAAGTTCCTTATTCAGTGGTCTCCTGTGGGGGGCGCTATTTTTCTTCTGTCACCAGGTTTGTGTAGTGGAAAATATGACTGCCAGAAACTACCCGAGATTAACGGAATTAGCATGTGCATACTTCACCTGTAATGCAGCTTGCGCTGCGGACAAGATATGCTCATCTACATACCAAGTACGCAAATGCAGGAAGTCCTGTATAACTCCCATATTTGAGAAAGATGGGAGTAGAGGAGATATCTCTGGGAACATATTCTCTGTTTTTAGCAAAAGCTTTTAATAAATTATTTAATATTTGGACTGATATGTATGTCCAGCAGAACAATCTGGCCCAGCTGTTTAAAGAAGACACAGAAAGATCAGCAGAAATGCTAATAAAAACCCTGGGTAATGAGAATACCATTTGTTTTCTGACATACTGCTGAATGTTCAACTCAGATTTCTTTTCATGTCCCACAATACTGAGGATTAGAGCTCTCTTCCCAATTATGTTGCAAGTATTACATCTGCTGAGTTTGCTCTTTAGACAGATAAACTCACTCCATGTGCCGTCAGTGTTCAGAACGAAGTGGTCTGTTTTGGCCAGCAGTGAGAGATGATGGTTGGTGGCCAGTTCCAGGTAACACAATGTTATGAGAAGCTGCACAGATGTCATACAAGGTAACAGGATACACAGCAAGGCTGTGTTGGCCGATGGAAGGCTGTCTCTGGCAAAGTTCAAGACAGGTAGATTGAGGGAGGTTCTGGCTAGCCAAGAGAGACAGCAAGGGGCAGTGCAGATACTAGAACTCTGGCTTAAAACAACTGCAGAGTTCACAGGGCGCTCACTTTGTAAAGTGAAATAAAATATGATTTGAATAGAGACAGGGGTAGAGCAAAAGTGCATAGCGCACAGTTTCCAAAAAGTTGATCCTCGTGCTCCGTATTTTGCAAAAAATGCACATCTCCTCGAGAATGTTCCAAGCGCTGGCATTTCAACTGCTGAAAAAGCTGTGATGACCACTAGAGGTCATTCAATGAATAAGAAATAATTCAGGCTTTCAGTGGTGATTTTCTGATTTGAGGTTTATTTGTTTCATTTCGTTCTTTGTCATTAACAACGTAAAAAGTTAACTTTACAAGAGAGCTAAGTACTAGATTTCTCAAGGCAACTGACTATCCGTGTAGGCTATAGGTACACAGTGACTGTAAGTAGCCCTAGGTGACTGCTGACATTTTCAAGAGTGCTAGTTAATTTTATTGGGAACAAGACATACACCTAGAAACCTGAATACTTTGCTGTGTGCTTCTCTGTGTCTTTCGTTAATTAACACCCTTTAAAAATCTAGTCCTTATTCCAGTGTTCAAAACTTCAAAACTATTTATCTATATGACAGATGTCTATTTTCCATATAATTTTGTCTATTTTAACTTTAGGTACTAGATAATTTCACACTGTCTTTGGCAGATGAAAGGAAGGACAGGTGTATTGCTTATTTAAACACCAGGAGCAAGACTGAGAAACTCTAGACAAAGAGATCTCTAGTGAAGCAAAACTAAAGACAGAATAACCTTAAAGGTGTTTTCTCTATTCCTATTAAAGTCCTTGTTCAACATTTGAAGAAAACTCCTTTTTGTTCTTTCTTTTTCCACATTTCTGGATGTGACATTATGTGGGAAAAAAATCCTGTGGCAAAACTGTAAATAAGCTAAACCTGGGATTAGGAATGGAACAGAAGAAGGTTATCAGGCAGGAAGATAGGAAGATGCTTAGAGAAGAAAACTGGGAGAAGGATGAGCAGTTACAGCTCCTGTCAGGTGAGCAAAAGATGAAGAGATATGCAACGGTTCTTACGCTACAGCCAAAGGAGGACCAGCTCTTCTTAACTATGATCCTAGTAGGAGATATAACGTCCCTAGGACTGTTTTTGCCAAATCACAACTGTTGAAAAGGAAGTTCCTTCCAAGAGTAGATGGTTTGCAACTGAATATATTGTACATAAAGATTCGCAAAGTAATTTCTAATGTCACCGTGCTATTGAATTGCTTTCTCAGCAGCTACAAGTATTCTACTGCTTTGTTTGCTACTCACTACATACATCATCTAGCTTAATAATACTTTTTGTTATTAGAATAAAAAGAAATTCTCTTTAATGAGAAAAGCCTATTCTCAGAAATATTTGTAATACAATTTCTTCTTCAGTCATTTGATTTGTTGCAAATGGGAAGTGAGCCATTAGAGTGCTTTTCAGTAATTTATTGCTCTCAAGATGCAAATCCACCTCTTAGGAGTAATACGTTTAGGAGAAAAATAGCTATCTCATCTCAAAAAGATTTTTGGGCTGCTAAATAGGGGACTGTATCACAGGCATACCCACCTGTTGGAAACAACTGTAGCAGCCTGATTATGTGTTTGCCAATGCAACCACGGCACATTTTGAGAATCTAACTGGTGTTTACCCCAGAAATTATTCCTTCTAAAGAAATTTTCAGAAAAGTTATTTTAGTTGTCTTTAGCAGTTTTTGCAAATGACGTAATTTCAAGCTCTATTTTTTCTAAACAGAACTAGCAAGTTCCAAGATAATTAATAAATAGAAAGTTGCCCACAACAACTTTAAAAGATGGAAAAAACATGCTGTGTGAAGTTGTTACGAGCATTGTACACATGGATACTGAAAGATAGATTGGTGAGTTGCCAAGTTGAAAGGTAGCTTCATAAGAGTCACCACTGAAAAAGTACATTAAAGGTTTCCAGAAGAGTATGGTCTGCTTGTTAGAAAACAGGACAAGGATCATGAAATGCATACTGTAAGGGAAAAAGTAATTAATACGTTATACTTCCATTGTTTGTTGTTCAGTATCAGACCTTCTGATACAAGTTTTGGAGGACTACCCAGAACTACTAAAGCCATGCAGATACTAACCATCCTTGAAAAATGAGTAAACAGGTCTGCAAAATCACTACTTGACTGTAAAGATTTTTGGCTCGTCATTCTGTATTTCAGTTTCTGTAACATAGGAATAATCATTCTTTTTACTGCAGCTACTTAATTTGACGAAAATGCTTTGAAACCAAAGACTTTTTATACACTCTAAATATTACTATGTCATATACATTAAATAAAGTTATTCTGCCACGGTGGCATTTACTAGTATAGAATTATAAAATGTATTTTTGTGGAGAACACCCAAGGGCCAAAGCTAACAGAGACACAAAACACATTTCTAGTTCAGTTCATAAGGTGCTTAAATCCAGTGACTCAAGAACAGGGAAAACTCTAATCTAAAATATTTAACCAAACTACAGACATTTTCCTAAAGGTTAAAAATATGGAATTATTTGCCAGATGTGCACATCTGGAGCAGCTTTAACTGAAAGACTTTCTTCAAGACATGCCTAAGGAACTTAGAATTCATCTTTTCCCAGAATAAGTGCTTCAGTCTCCAGTGGGATGCATTATCAACCAGAGTTATGAGCAGAGCTGTTGAAAGCTGTCTTGGTGATACTTCACACCCAGAGTTGGTCAATTCCTGTGTCCCCTCTTCTGGTTAAAGGTGGCAGCAGAAACAGTTAGTTGGTTGGTTAGTTAACTAACAGCTAACTTGGTTCCCAAGTAGTGATTTCTCACCTCAGTGCCTTGGACAGATGCTTCTCTCACCCTGACTTTACTGTGGCTTTGCTCAGAGTGATACAGAGAACAGCCTGTGAAGTGCTTGTACCAGGATCTCTCCCTGACTTAAATTAGAACAGATGATTAGTGCACTTAATCAAATCAAAAGGAGCTGAAGGTTTTAGCCCTTTTTAAGAGGCTTTCAGCCCAGTAGCTAACAGGATCAATCTCTAAATGCTAGAGTAATCATTTATTTCCTGTTATTCCTTTTGATGTCTGAGAACAGTACTCTTTGCTATGCTGACAAATACACCAGAAAAATTGAAATAGGAGAAAAACAACAACAAAAAAAAAAGCCGGCAGTTTAACTGTTCTTTCCTGTGGGCACAGACAGTTTTGGTCAGAACCATTTATCTAGTCACCTCGACTCCTCTCTGTCTCCTCAAAAATTCTCTCTTAGGACTACAATGTGAAAAATGGGAGGAAGAGTTTTATAAAGGTCTCTGAAACACAGACCTTTCAAGCCTTCTCAACTTTGCAATTTCATTGGAGTAATCTTTTGAGTCACTGGAGGTCCCTAACCATAGGGCTAAACGAGATCACAAGGGTCACCCCTGGAAAAAGGTCTGGAATTATTGTTACTGTCTGAAAAGACTGCGCAATCTCTTGGGCAAACTCTTTAGTGAGCAGACCAGGTGGGATTACATCCAGAATCTGCCATTCCATTCAGCAACAGCAGATAATGTTTCCAGGCTGGTACCTGTCTGTTCAGCAAAGCTTCAATTTTGAATTGGGGGAAGAAATCCTGAAAAACATAGCCCCAAGAATGATGCCTTGGAGGCCTTCAGAACAGGACATATTGAGGCAGGAGAAGATTAAAAAGAGCTCCTTTCATCATTATGTGAAGAATGGAGAGAGAAGAGGAGGCAAAGAAAGTAGGAGAGAAGCTATATTATCTGGCAGGAAAGTTTTTCTGAAACGTCACCCTATAAAATGTCTCAATAAGAATGAATCGTTACTTCACGAGCACTGTAAGCATGTGTCCTTATCATGAACCTTTCTGTGTTGTAGTATCTTTCTGCCAAAACCACTTTAATCATATCAGGCTTTCTCCCCAGTATCAAATGGTTCATTTAATATAGAATCCAATCAGATAAATTGGATGACAGTTAAACATTGTTATGAATATACTGTGTCTATGTGGAACACATTTGTACTCATGTACATATTATAAGGATTTGAGTAATGTGATTATGAACTGTGTCTATCTCAGACTTAAAACACTGATTGTAAGCCCATATGTCACTTCTTTACCTGCATTTTGAAGCAGAATTCCAAGGGAAGTTGGCTAAGATCGTAACATTTTGGCTATTACCTTTTGGACAAGGAGATGCTTGTATTACAACACACCCTTTCTGGTCTGGTTGCATAAGGCAATGGCAGAGGTAAAGAAGTCTTATGGAAGAGGGACTGAGAACTTAAAAAATAGTAAGAATTAACCTACATGAGCATTTTCACCCAAAGCAGGTAGAGCAATAGCAGGGAGGAGTCCTGTTACATTGAACAGATAGTCTTCCAGTAATTTGAAAGAAAAAAGTGCATTGCATTTATGTACTGCTTTCTAACCAATAAATCTGCTACCTTGTAAGTAAAGACAGATCATATTCTAGTTCCGTTGCCACTTGCTAAGTCTTTGCCTTCACATCTATGTATGCCCAAAGAACTAAAACATAGCCCAAAATGTCCATGCAAATCAAATTCTTCTTGAAAATGTGCTTAAACAACAAAGAGCCTGAAGAGCCAGCAACAGGCAGAGGAGTCAGTTTGTTGAACTATCTGCTCGGTTTCAGAAGGGAGCATTAAAGTTTGCACCTCACAATACAAACACAAATGAAGCACCTGGAGTCTCTTCAGATTCCAGAAGCTTAACACATACCAGGCCCAGTGGACTGGGAGCAAACAGCACAGTCTGTTAAGTGTCCAAGGGGCAGACTGACCTCGTTTGTGGCAGCATTAACTCATGTATTATGCTGTGTTTCATTTGCTCATGACAGATGTGGCTGCAGTTTGTTTGGCACTTCTAAATCTTTATAAAGGTTATGTCTGTATATGGCCTTTAAAATCTATGGTTTAATATGTATTCGCTTACATGTTAATTCACACAAAGGACTCAAGTAATCTCCAACAGAATGCCTAATAGTAATTAGAGAAATCTTAGGAGATGTATTATTGTGATGGATAACTTTTCATATTAACATTATTACTCAGAGTTGGACTGTAATGACATAAAATACAGCACAGCCATACAGGAAAAAGAATGTTTCAACAGTGTGCTTTTGTTCTCTGGAAAACTGTGCTGCAGAATCGTCTTTCAAGGTGTTATGACAGAATGAAAAACAAAGCTCACAGTAATTTGAAAAAAGAGAACATTTTAATAGGAAGGACAAAGACACAGAATGAAAGAAGTTAAATAAAGTAGAAAACAAGGAAAGCTTTGAATTTGTAAAGCAAGGTGTACCTCTGGCAGAATCATCACCGTATTCATATCCAAATTTTCCTTTACACAATTTCAGTCTTCTGTTAGTCTGGAAATCAAAGCAGATGATCAAGATGAAATTACTTGAAATGCAGGCATTCATATACAGCGTCAGCGTTTCAAGAAAATTGTTCTTCCCAAGTCAATATTAGAGACAAACATCAGTGCTCCATAAACATCATTGCAACACTTCCAGTGTTTACATATTCACTGATGATTCAGGGTAATAAACACCATGGTTGTTTTGACTAGAAAAAAAGATTACATCTAGGTTTAGCTTACCCCATGTAAACACGATCTATAGACCTCAATCAGCAGTCAATCAACAGAGTGCTACCTAAATTCAGTCTACAGTACAGAGGGGAAGAAGCTTGAGGATTAGTTGGTTAGGTTCTAAGCCAAAATGCTTCTATGTAGAGCTTTGACAATAATTTACCTAAATAATTACATTGACTACTTGAGGTAAGGTAGCTTTAAACTCCCTCTCTATGGGAGCTGGGCAGTGGAGCAGAGTGAAGAGCATGGTCTTGTTAATAGAACAAGGTGGAATATTGCCAAAGGATTATTTTATCCATATTTCAACAAACTCTTTTTTTTTCTTTTTGGGGGGGGGGCGGGGAGGGAAGGTTGTCGTGTAGAATTTTGTCATCGAAAAGTAACCTGTGATGATAAGGGGAAGGGTCATGACAGGAAATACACTTATTTCTTGTTTATGTTACTATTTATGATTTGAAACTCCTCCAATTAACCAAAAATACAGCTCAGACAGAGATGGAAATGAAGTTCCTTCTAACTGAATCCTTTTAATTTTGCTTAATAAGTTTTTCTTTAACCTCTAGAGCACCTTTACTGCTTCATTAAAATTGTTTGATTTAGGGATAGTATCTTCACAGCAAACTCATGAGACTTTGTTTCAACTCATGTTGATTTTAGTCCCTTAGCTTGGTAAAGTTGTTACTTGACTTCATCCAGAACATGATTTCAAAGCTGTGTGTGAACAGCTGGCTACCTGCTGTGAGGGTAGCTCCATGTGATCCTGAGCCTTTGTGCTTAGTCCCTTTGACCTGGTTAAACTGACCTGTACCATAAAATTACTTCATTTCTTGCTGCCACTCACATTCACCTTGCCTCATGTGCCTGGAACCATCTCCATCTACTTGCATGCTAAATATTTGTCTATACATACAGTTTTTCAGCAGAGTTACAGTGACCAGTCCCCAGGGTGTGGAGATGGGATTTACCAGAAGTTCTTGGTTTTGAGTCTGGTTCTTGTTTCTGAGTCTGGTTTTAGCTACTGGCAGTTCTTTTCTGATTTCTTCTCTTTTGGTTTGGTAGAGCTAAAAATGAATGAGGGGCGCTTTGTGGAACCTGTCATTATGGCACTCAGTGAAAATTGCACCAGATGAAAGCCTAGAGCAACTATTGTGGGAAACCACATCAAGAACCACTCTGTGTATATTTACACAGCAACCTATAAAATTTTATTCTGATCTGACATATGAGTATGTCCCTCATAATCTTCCTGTGTAATTTGAAATTGTAGAAGTACAATTTAATGTATCCTTTTTAGCTCAGAGAACACATTCTTCTCAGAGAATTTCGTAGGTTTCTCGGGAAATTTCTCAGATATAGCTAAGGAGGGATGGGCTAACCTGTCAAAAACAGACGAAAAGAAGATAAAAAAGAGAAAACCAAGATCAGGAACTTGCACACTTGTCTTTTAAACCATCTCTGTGTCTGTTTGTCTATATCAGGGAAGTGTAGAACCTGAACCTTTGTATTAAACCAAACTATAAAGTCATGAGAGGGCTCCAGGCACAATGTTGGGTGCCAAACCTTTCATACAGAAGAACAATTTGTTCGACAGGTAGAACACAAACAAACTTCTCATAGACTTTCCCCTGCACTTTAAACAATACAAGCTTTTCATCTTACTTACTCAGAAAAATGTCATTGAGATCCAGCAGGTGGTTTTCTGTGGCCTCACACTGCATAAGATTCGCAGCTCAGAAAACAAAAAGAGCAGTCATCTTGTTCTGAGATGACACAGTGATGTATCTTCTGACTGAAGGAAAACATGGGATCGACAGGCCCATACAGAGTAATTCAAGCACACTCCTCCACACTCCATGCTTGTCAGAATCTGTACAATTTGGCAGGTTTGGATAATTTCCTTTGCTCCCCACTTCAGCCTCACCCTTTCCATCTAAGACCACAATTTTCAGGCCACTGGCTTGAAAGGCTCTCTTGCAGACCTAAGCTTTATAGCAACCCTTGTGATATATCTAGACAAGACAGGCCTCTCTAATCTCTCACTGCAGAACTATTTGAGCCCTTGATTTATTGTGGTTTAAAAAAACTTTGCAGCAAAATGCACTCTTTGGCAATAAGGAAACCCACAGGCTTCTGGCCCTTTTGATCATTTTATCTGATGCCTAGGAAAGCAGAGGCCTTCCTCCATCTTAATAGGCATGTGTCTGAAATAGCAGGCATGGTACACATTAACCACCTATTTACATTTCAGGAGGACATTAACCAAAAAAAACCCAACAACCAGCAGACATCATTTTCAAAGATGCTGTCCTCATATACCACTGTTAAAAAAGGAAGGCATCAGACCAGGAGAGCTTTCTTTTCAGATGCCCTGGCTTCAGGTAAAACAGCTCCCAAGTATCTGTGGCCAAGGCTTTGTACTATGAGTGTTAAGAAAGTAAGACAGACAAATATGAGAGAGTCAGAACCTAGTGGGAATATTAAGGCCTTCCATATTTCCAGATAAATGGTCAAACTTTAAACCCACACTTTACGGAAATTCTAATTTGAAGTGCTTTCTTTAATAAGCAAAAATCAGATTTCTCGGGCGTCATTACTGGGAATGCTAAATGGCTTCATTTACAGTGGATATTGCAAAGAAAAATCCAGTTCCCTACACAAGGAGCAGGAGTTCAGATTCCTTCTTGAAATTTTTGCAGTTCTCCTTCATGATCCCTTTCTACAGCATAGGGCAAACAATGAAATTACTGTTTTATCCTGGAATGGTATTTTTAAAATAAGTTTAAGATGGATGTTGTAAGGATCTAAATGACAAGTTTTATTTTTCACATTCAAATAAGGATATAAGGATGTCAGTTTCAGATGCCTTAGAGATTTCAGCTCTGCAGTGCTCTGCTAACATGGAAAAATTCAGTTTTAAATGTCTGTTACACAGTAGGATTTGTACCATTCCTGATGGGAATGATCTTTGTTTTCACTTGTGCCCTTCACAAATTCTGACAACATTCTCCAGAATCCTGGTCAGTCAGGATACTGTGCAGTGGATGCATCTTTCCTGTTTTGGTGTAGATAGAGGAAAAAACATCACGTGTTAATTTGGAAATATATCTGAGAAGGTCAAGATAATATAAACAACTGAAAAAAGTATCACTTTGTAAGAACATGGCATATGATAGAGAAGAATGATTCAGACCAAACTGATTAGTAATTGTTATGGTAAACCACAGTGATTTCTCATAACAAAGACAAGGAAAAACAGGCATTCCAGCAATTAACTTAAATGAGATACAGTTACAGCGAGGCTCCTTCTTTTATTCCCTAGTTTAGATACAACCCCTCTGGATTTGCTGACCATTAGGCAGACAGCCAAATGAGTTCTGTATAGTTGTTGCTTTAGGCACCCCAGTTCTGCTCCTAATAGCACAGTACTACTTACAAAGCTTATTTTTAGAATGACAAAATTTAACAAAATCTGGTACTTTGCCTGAAAAGGTGAACTGAAAAGCAGAGGGTGAGTTAATTAAGTGAATGAGGCAAGTATTGTATCATATTGCTAAAGATTAGCAAATGGCATATGGGGAGAGAAGAGGAAGTAACCAAGTAAACTACAACCCTATTAAACTGACTTTAATAGTATGCAAGGTTTTAAAACACACAGCATCGGAAAGAACAATTAACACATCAAGGTAAATGGAAATTTGAAACAGTGAAGAGTAAAAAATCATTTTATGTGAAGCAGACTATGTGAGATCTACCTAGTTACCTTTTTTCAGATAAAAACTACTTCTTTTTCTAGTTAAAATAAGCCTAATAAGCCTAATCTTGATGTAGCTTATTAAAAAATTTATACATTAGCCTATCAAAAATTAGTCCACAAAAAGGCTTCACTGGGAGAGAAACTAAGAATTTAGAGGTAGAAAATGAACTGGAATCAGACCAAAATTACAGAGAAAACCACAAATTCCTTGATGTGGGACGGATTGTACTGTCTTCACTACCAGGGCAAAAATACAAGGATTCAACCTGTTGCATTGAAAGGGGAAGTGTATGTTTGGAGGAAAGTTACCAGCAGAATTCCCTAGGATTAGTTTGGAGACTAAAAATAGTGGATAGTATCATAGCTAATTTGGGTACAGCGTAAGCATGTGCTTATGACATTTTCTGATGACAAAGTCTGGAGGCAGTGTCAAACTAGAAAAGGCTTGGAATATCATAAAGGTCAATGAACTTCAGTTACTGAAAGGGGATGAGGTTAAAATGTACAAAGTGCAAGGTTGTACACTTTGGAATTAATAACAGGAATTTTCTATTACCAGTAAATAGTTCATAGTTCAGAAAAGACACTTAGGTAAAAAAAATAGTATATTCATCTGTTGCAGCAGAACTATGTACTACTGGGGAGGTGAAGCTATGAAACCCTCCCCACAGTCTTCCTATAGACAGGCAAGTGTACAACCTTTTATGTAAGAATTTGTTATGACCTTTTCCAAAATAATGTAAAATGGGTGACAATCTTGATAGAGGAGATGAAAAGGATTTACCTTATTTAGCTTATTACCTTATTTCCTTAATTAATGAAAATCTGAGAAAAGGTTTATTATTGCTTTCCAAATATACTGGGGATAAAGGAGTATAAGAGAAACACCAAAAGGAAACATACTTAAAGTAGAACTCAGTATCAGCATAAGATCACTTGAATAAATTGCCATGAAAATTTATCATAGAGATTAGAAAAGTTTCCAACTGTCAGGGACGTAAAGTACTGCAACAGCTTCCCAATAGGAGCATGGATGGAAAAAAACCCAAACCTGTTTTAAGATGAAAGCTTGATAAATTTACAAATGAGATTATATGACCTGTTTAACTGCTGCAGGAAGGAACTAGACTCCATAGTCCATGAAGTCTTTTCTGACCCTCTGTTCTATTTAGAAAAAAGCAGATGAGAAGGCTTAAGGAAGCAAAAGGCAACAAGAAGATTTCAGTCCAAATATACAGGAACAAAATTTAAATTAAATGCAGCTGTGATGTGATCATCTGGACCTAGGTTAGCTGTCAATACGGCAAACTCTCTTGAAATTTTGGAAAACATTACTATTCTGTTTCTTTTACAGTATACCCAGCTGCTCTTACAACTACAGTTCTGGGACATTTCCAAAGCTGCTACGGGAGATAGATTTGTGTCCTCTCTGAGCAGTTCTACTTTTGTTTCAGTTACAGCAAATGGGGGCCTGTTTTCACTGTACGGATAGTCCAGAGCCAGAACCTCTCTTGGTAAGGCTCTTGTACAGCCCTCCAAAAACCCACTTTGCTCCCCAGGGATGTTCCTTCCCTATGTAGCAACAGCTTTCAAGTCTTAGCCCGAGAGTGTTAGGCAGAATGGGAAGGAGTTCCTGTAATTTATGTACCCATGACACCTTTCTACAGCTGCACAAACCTGAAGGTTTTGTTTGCCCTAAAGCCTAGCTGTTTGCCAAAAAGAGCAGTTAGTCCAATAAAAAGCAATTCTCTTTATAAACCTTGCCTCAAGCATCTTGTAAACAACAGGGGAAAGTCAAAACCTAAAAGGAGCTCTTTGACCACCTTATTTACAATGGAGATGATTTTCGAAAGGCTAAATAAAGTAACTCATAGCGAATTTTTCACCCCCACTCTTGGGTTCTGCATTTTGGTGCCCTTGTTTGGCTGGATGCTCATCTCTGGCTATAACCAACTGCCCCGGTTGCGCTGCCTCCATCACTGCTGGTAAGTGGATTCATGCCCTTGCAACAGCCATGCCCTCCCTGGAGAAACCTCCCCTCAGACAGTCTTTTCTCCCGTCTCCCCAGCACAGGTGATCCCAGGGTACGCAGAACGCATTTGGGTCAGTACCTGCCTCAGGCCAGAGCCTTCTGCAGCGGCTCTGAGGGGACAGCTCTCACTTTTGGGGCTCTGGGGCCTCCCGGCTTGCCGTTCCGGGTGCCTGTCAGTCAGGCCTCACCCCCGCTTCAGGCCGGATGCCACTTGTCACAGGGCCCTGCGCCCGGGCAAGTGCGGGAGGCCTCAGAGGTAGTCCTGACACTTGGCTAATGGGGGCAAGGTTGCCCTTTGGCGAGCAGAAGTCATGGGCTCCCACATGCCAATGCCCAGGTGGCCGTTGGGCAGCGGTTGGGCAGCAGCCGAGGGCACTGCGGGCCCCAGCCCCTTGCGGCGGCGCTGGCCCGGGGGGGCAGGAGGCTGGTGGGGGGGCGGCAGGCAGCCGGAACCCCTTGGCGGGGGCAGCAGCTGGGGCAGAGGGGCCCAGGGCTGCCACGGTCTTGCCGCGAAACCTCTGCCCGAGCACAGCCAGGAGCGGGCCGTGGGGATGTAAACACCTCGGAAGTAACACGTCACTCCTGTGCTGTCCCCAGGCAAGAAAACAGCACCCTTTCCCTCTTCTTTCTAGTTAAACCCTCCAATTCAAAACAAAGTAGCCCCTTCTCCCCACAAAAAGCAGCTAGTTTGTCCACGACTCCCCTCTGGGTGTTCCTGCAACTTAGGCTTTTCCACAGAGATATGTCACAGCAAGGTCGTGTTCTTGTAAACACTTCGGGTGGTCTCCTCGGGCAGCCAAACTGCAGGCCGTGCTTTTATTTTAAGGAGAAATGAGGAAAGCGTTTGATTACAAAGGATGCTCAAACAGGCCTCTTTAATTTTGATTTCTTCCCACTTTAAGCTATAAATATAGCTGAAGATTACAAAGGGTTGTAAAGTAAATACCAAAAGACAACATTTACAATTTTCCATGCAGCTACACCCTAAACCAATAATATAAAGAAATCTGTCCAAAACTTTGAAGTGCTATTATAGTTTGTTGTATGAAAAAACACTGGGGTTTCTATGTATTTATTTAGCCACCTACCACTCCCTCACCAAGTTTTTAAATCTGTTCGGTGCTATGTAGAAAAACATAATATTAAGGGGAGTTGTATTTTCAAGTTATTTGTATTACAAAAACTTTAAATGAAAGCAAATTCATGCTAACAATGTACCTTTGACTTGTACTTGCATGATAATATCAAGATCTGCTTTTAATCTATTTCAGGGTGGGGGGAGGAAGCCTTTGATCTGATACACTTGTTTTCTCCTTAATTATTTTCCTCCCACTGAATGTTTTTCCTACGATTCTAGCAAGAAACTTTTTTAAAAGTAATTTTGACCTTGGATCCCATTAAATAAACATAACAAAACACAAAAAGACAGGTAGTAGTAGTTGTGCTCATTTGGGAGCACATTGAAAGCAGTGGTTGGTACAGATGATCTAATTTAACCAAATGATGTAACAAAGCAATAATGAGGATTAGGAAGATTTCCTTTCCCTATTTAAACTCTCTGTCACTTGGATTATAGTGCCTCATGCCTTCTGAAACCAGAGCCTATTATTGCAGCTGACAGAATTATATCTGAAGACCAGATTTGGTTTTTTGCATTAGGAATTTGTCAGGTTGCACTGCCTACTTTGTGTTTTAATCCGTTTTTTCCAAAGTGTGTCTCTTTTGCAGTTCTCTGTGATGTTCCCAACCTAAGCAAAATTGCACTCCTGCTTCAGATAGCCATCCTACATTGTGATTTCACTTTAGAGCATTATCAGCATATTTAGTACAAATTAAATCTCAAATCTGTTCCTGTATAGTTTGGTCTACTGAAGTTTACGGAAACACCTTAATGGATCTGAATTATCTCAGCCAGGTGCTGGCTGAAGGATCAGGGTGCTTATTTCTCAGGAATAAATGGTAAACTTTTCCAGCAGGAGTGGACTTGATATTTACTGTGGAATGCAGCTTCTCTTCTTTGCTACATTTATAAGAAAGCCATTCGGTTTATATGGGAAAGCTTGAGTAGAATCCACTGAAGTCATGTGTAGTTTGGCTGCTAAGGATTTGAGGAAAGCTAAAAGAAAACATTCGGTTTAAACACTGGATTGCAGTGGTGTGCTCTTGGAACAAGAACAAAAATATTTTGACATTAAATGAAAATATTTTTAATTACAGGAGAAACCACACTGCATCTGTGATGCCTGTTTGAACCCTTGTGTCTACAGAAATGCATTAACAGTAAATTTCAAGCGTTTCCATCAGAAGTCTACTATGCATTGGATGGGATTCTTAGTCCAATAATGCTACAGTACTATATAATAAGTTCTTCCTAATATTAATAGAAGCTACGTTGCCTCATTTTAAACAGTTCTGACAATTACTCAGTTGTGTATGCCTCTAAAAACTATTAAAATCCCAGTGCTATGTGCATAGGTGTGTAGCAGCATTGATAGATATGTGCTCCAGGCATCCCCATATGCTGTGAGATAACTGAAGTTGTAAAGTGTAAGTTTTGTGAACTTGCTACCTTTTTTTTAAAGGAGGTATTTATAGGCAAGCTAACCTGAAATTTAGTGTTTCTGCAGTGGAAAGTTGCAGCTAGCAAAGAGCACACAATTTGTCTCTCCTGTAATTTTAAACAAGGGAGTAATACTAAACCAGTTAAAACCACTAAGCCAACTGCAATTACGTAATTTACTGAGATTACTCAAGAGCGTAAGTGTGGGTACTTGTGAATGTGCCATAGGATTTATCATAGCCATAAGGAGTTCTCATCTCAGCTCTCAGTTTCCAAGGAACAGAGTAGAGTTTTCCAATAGCATTGCTTTCCCTGTACTATGTATGTCTTAGGCTCAACACTGGCTTAGTGGAATTATGGCATGCTACTAATATTGTGTATCAGTTCACTGCCTAAAATTATTGAGGAATATTTGAACTTTTATAACTGTAACAATGAAGACGAAATGAAGAAGACCCTCCATGAAGTGGAAAGAAAGGCTTCAGGAACAATATTGTCCTTATGTCTTTCAATGTTCCTTATTAAATACCTGAAGAAGGTAGTTTTTTGAGATGTAGTACTCCCCCAAATACTGGTCCTGCCTAAAAGCTTCTTGACTCGATTATCAGTGCAGCCAAAACATTATGTGGTGTGTATGTGCAGGCTGCACCACTTTAAGAACAGTCAAGAGAAATGCTTTGTGTTGATTCTTCAAAAAACACCACTGACAGCAATCCAGATCATAAGAGTCTCTTCCCAATACCAAAAATTGAGCGGGCGCTACAGACTGTGAGGAAAAAATAAGAGTAAATTTGAAATGAGAGACTGTTTGTTACTGTTCACTAATTTCAGTGTCAGATTATTTTAATGCGAAGCTGTACCTCATTGCCTCTTTCAGGACACAGAAAATAAATGACCTTTAACACATTCTTCGGAGAACCCAGATCTATCTGATATGGTAAGATTCATCTCATTTAACTTTAGCTGGGTACATATCAGAACTAAGCTAGCTGCCTGCTCTTCTATAGTTATAAGAAAGAGAAGAGAAATTTATCCAAGCTGCTTTTGAATGGGGTGTGTTAATTTCTGTCTTTTTAGATTGGCTGAAGAAAGCCTACATGACTTACAGTAAATACAAAGTTTTAGAAAGCCAAACCAGATAAGATGAATTTCATAGTCTGCAACTTGGCTGCATCTCTTCCATATAAATATCAAAAATTTTGGAGCACAGCTTTAATCCTTCAAGAGTTAGCTGCATGAATGTGTGTGTATACATATTTAATAACAAATAATGAATATTTAATATGTAAATATTTAGGGGTTTATAATGAAGACTGTGTGAAATCAGACAATCCAAGGGAACGTTGCAGTAGGACATTTAAGTCAAATGATAAACCATAACTATTTGAATAAAGGTGATCTGTTTTTATCTTTATAAATATGATCTACCTAAAGGCAAGTTACATGGGAGTTTATGGGGCAACTGAAAAATAGTGGGCTTTGTATTGTAATTATTAACATAAATTTTATTGGTCTCCTCCCTCTTTACATGTTTTTCCGGACATGCTTCACTAAAATGGAGGGTGAGTAAATACATCTGGATTTGGTACAGAGTAGTAAACTGAAATCAGTCAGCCTAAGCTGAACTCCAATTACCGGCATCTAATCCATTTACCAATTCAACAGTACAGCTTTAATTATAGTAAAATGATTTGTAATATGTTAAAGCAGTAGGAAAGGCTATGCTATATCTGGAGCAATACGTAACAAGAAAATAACAAGGAAAAAAAAAGGAACAATGCAGGTTTTACTTGCAGACTCCAAAAGACTCTCCATAGCACTCTCCAAATTCTGGAATGCCTTGAGTGTTTCCTGAGAAGTTAATGGTGTTAAGGCATCTTGAGAAACGCCTTTAAATCCAGCTGGTTTTACATGCTCTAGCATGTAATCCCTTTACAGTCATCATGGAGTAATTGTGCTTTATTATATAAGATTTTTTTTCTCATTGATATACTTAACCTAGTCCTCCAACATCTTATACGCTATAGAAAGTGAACAGAAAAAGCTGTATATTGGTAACTGAAGTCATATACATTGTAGAGCCATAGAGTTACGTCTGCAGTGTTTTGAAGAGAAACTCAAGCTAGATTCAAATGAGCTAGCTCAGCTACTGGAAGCAGCATAGGCATGGCAGCAAGCAGTTCAGTGTCAGCTGTAAAATCTGCCTGTAAAGGTAAGTAAATATTTGGACAACTTGCTGGCACAGAGTTCTTGTGCTACAACAGTTACACTACTTAGCTATTTTATATGCAGCTCAGGATGACCTCAGCCTAAGAAGACAGCATAGCTGTACCTGTTGGCTGCTCAGTGCCTTGCACAACAGGCTTGGAAGTACTCATGAAAGGAAAAAGAAAAAGAAATGAAAAACTAAGCCAGTTCTTTATGAGTATTTGTGTAGTAACCTCTTAGTCAAAAATGTGAGACTGTAACAGATGCTCATTCTTAGTCTTGAGCTGTCAGTACCTTCTCCCTGCCCAGTACTCAAGTACCCACATTATAGAGGAAGTGATAATGATTATCATTGTATCCAATGAATATTACCAGTTCTTGTATGTGTATGTTTTCCATAAACGTGTTTACATATTCATCTAATTATTCAGATTACAACTTTACAAACTGATTTGCGTTTCTGCACTGTTAAACTGAGGAGTCCAAGAGGACTAGTGACTTTGGCCAGTACTGTTTCAGGGTGCTCATTGAAGGCCTGATTCTATTTGTCTTGAAAATTGCAAACCTGGATCATTTCACTAAGTTGCTTTATAGCACAGTCCCTATTCAGGGGAATATACATGTGGTAAGACACTATTCAATGTGTTGAAGAGTGTTAGTCTCAAGCCTCTAGGACTGATCATTTAGTATCCACATGGTTTTGCTTCCTGCCCTGAAACAGCATAAGCAGGCTAGCACTTCTGGGGTAAAGACATATCCCATTAAGGTGCCTTCTGAGGCCCGTTATCTAAACTTACTTTGCACCAATGCTTTTATATTCAGTGTCTGAGGGTGATTTTTACATGGTGATTGAGGTATTATTAGCAACTGAATGATTGTTAGAAATCACTATAACTAAGCCGGCTGACTTTACAATTCTGCTGCCCTTAAAATGGATTTCAGTAAAGGTTTTTTCCTAGAATCTAATTTGGTTTAGGCATGAATAATTTACAGGCTTCTTTTACGAGACACCACAAAGGATCAATACAGATATAAAACATACCCACTACTGTATAGGCCAGCTATTGCAAAATGCCACACTGTTCTTTTCGCAGAACAAATAGCAAACATATGCACCAAGTCAATACAGATTATTTTCTTTAAATCATACAAGCTATCCATTAATTCAGTAGCTGATAGTGATTTTTAGTTCTTTTATGTTTCTTCTAATTACAAAGTCAGATACCAACAACAAAAAAAGTGGCTTTTCAGTGTTCATCTTAGGCAACAATAATGGCTCTTTGTTTCTCAGGGTTTATTTCTATTTAAAATCTGTGTACATATGCTAATAGTTAGAACCAGTGTTTCCATAATGGGGGTAGCAAGATGTTTGATACATATTTTGTCATATTTATGTTTTTATGTACTTAGGCACAAAAGAAAATTGGACATCAGGAAATGGAGTTATTTAGATGGCCTATACATTTGGCTTTATGGTTACAAATAGGCAGAAAAATGCATAGAAATGCCTTTGTCTGTGAACATCTAACTTCTACAAAGTACATAGGTCAGTTTTTATACTGTTATAATTGGGCTTCAGAAATTAATATTGATGTGAATGATGATAGCTGGCTCTAGAATGATATGGATCTGATTTGAAAGTTCTACGTTTGAGATGTAAATTTTGTAACTGAAGCAATTCACATAAACAGAACTCAGGAGAATCTAGAATACAGTAATGCCCTAGTATATAACCTGAAAATTTAACTGACATTAATATCTAACTGGAATCTAGCTGGTTAATCTCAAAAAGTGGACAGAAAGCAGTGCAAATGTTTAGTTGCTGTAAACAGCAACATCTTAAGATAGATTACCTTTACCATACACCCAGCCTTCATGGTTTTTACTGAGAAACCTCAAAATTTTTTTCTAGACTATACATATGCAGAGTTACCACCCACCAATACAAGATAACATCATAGTCAAGATTTGCCTGGTTCCAAAAATAGCATAAAATATGTATTTTTTTTAAGTTTGGAGAAAATAAACATTTAGAATTTACACTTAGTTTATAATCAAAACATAAATTTTGCCAAACTCCCAAGTCTGACAGGTTTTGCTAGTTCTTGTCTTCAAGTTTCAGTGATGAACCAACACAGGATTTACCCTTAGGGTAAACAGTTTGTATAATGTCGAATATGTGACTATGTGGAGTATAATACAAACTTACCCTTCCCCCGGTCTGGCCACTATTGTTAAAATTTAAATAACAAAGTAATATGGACCTACACTTTCATTTGACCTTGGCTGCTGTCAGTGTTTAAAACCACATTTCGCTACTGCCTCTGCTCCTGAGAGATTCTCTAGTGCATTTTATGTTCTGGATTAAAACTAATGTTACCCAGCTGCCCTTATGGTGGATATTTTTCTTTCTGATATGGGAATGACTCAGCACTCCCTGTGGAGTGTCTTAAAATCTAGACAGCTACCGTTAGGATCTAGTGACATGTCTAACTTGTATTTTTTCCTTTAAAACTTAAAAATATCCTTCAGAATCATTTGTCAATTTTACCTCTCCCCATTCTCATTATCCGTAGTGGAGGGAAAAATTGTAAAAGCCCGACCTCAGGTCTCTTCACTTGGAATAGTTTAGTTCCATTTGCAGTGTCAGCAGAGAAGTGCATGGCTTTGGAAGGTATTAGTTAACCTCATTTTCAATGTTAGGGGTTCAGAGAAACCAGCAGCTGTAGCAACAGCTGCAGTGATAGCAGGCCACCACTGGCAGTGGCAGCTCTTGTCCCTGTGATAGATTCTGCGTTATTTTGAAATCACTCACTAACCAAGAGCAGTGCATATACCACAAACATTCCCACTGGAAACCGCTATTCTAAGGACAGAGCAGAAAGTATGCCTTTTGACGTGCCACACCGAAATAAAGAATGCTACATTTTTTTCCTACTAAAAAGACTATAAATATTTTTAAATACTAGATATGATAAGACTAAAGAAGTCTTCAATTTACACTGCCACAGTCTGGTAGACCTTCAAGAAGTTCCTTACATTTCACTTGAGCTATGATAAAATGTAATAAATATCTCTACTGCTGCAGTGTGCTAAACCACCTTCTACCAGGATAGTTAAATACGATGCATGTAAGATCGTTGAGTATTGTTTCTTGAATATCAGGGATAAACAATTTCCTGCACTTTCTAATTGCAGTGAAAGA
Source organism: Sagittarius serpentarius (assembly GCA_034782735.1). Classification (NCBI taxonomy): domain Eukaryota; kingdom Metazoa; phylum Chordata; class Aves; order Accipitriformes; family Sagittariidae; genus Sagittarius; species Sagittarius serpentarius. Next base: position 31,739,101 of record JAVKLA010000007.1, on the reverse strand, counting down.
AATATAGGAGAATGTTTTAATCATTATTAAGCAAATGGACAATTCTTGCACAAGCTACTAATATGTCTTTCAGTTCTCCTGAAGCTGGATTCTGCTGTCTGTTCTGTTGCAATACTTCAGTCTTTTAGTAGTTGATTTCCTTTCCATGCTTGTCCTTATTTACAAATTATTGCCTCATTTTGTTCCAACATATTATGCTTTCTGTTTCTGTATTAATACACGCAGATTTGCATCTCAGGAACCCCCCTTTTTAGGCAGTGTGGCACAACATGTCTCTAACACTTAGCTAACTTCCACTTACTTCAAAATGCAGTGCTAGTGGTAGCTCAGTGTCAGCAGCGGGCTGTAGCATCCTAAACCATAATGGACGTACATTTGTGCAGTGTTTCTCTCAGCACACAAGCACCTGATCACTACTTGTGAGGGTCAGGTGGAGAGAGGAGGTCAACATGTCATTTGCCATACACTGGCCAAAAGCAACGGGTGGAAGGAGGGTTTCCACACTCTGGGACAAATTGGAGTTGATTCAGCCACTCATACTCTTGCATTAAAGACTGAAGAAGTTGATAATTTTAAAAAAAAAAAAAAGTGGAAACAGACATCAGCACTAGTAATGTTGCTTGTTCTCTGCAAATGTGAATCTTCTTTCTGTGAACTTAGCTTGGATAGCACAAAAAGTAGTCTCAATTTATTAATGAATGGAGCTTCTTTCTTGCCTCATTTTTACCCATTGTCATCAATCACTCTCACACAAAGAGAACACAACATGAATATAATGTTCTTACACCCTGCTCTTAGGGTTTTTCCTAAGAGTTTAATCCAGTTTAAAAGTTTTTTTTAACTTGGATCATTTCACTGAGCTAATCTAAAGTAGAGACACAAATAAGTGTTTTTCTCATAGCAAAAGAAGCATTAAATTCTAGCACTTAGGTAGGAATGAATACCAGGGGAGGAGGGGTTTGGGGCAGAGGATAGCAAGAACCTCTTTAAATGGCTTTGCTATTCAAGGAAACAGTAATGTCAAATTTAGTGGATGGTATAAAATGCTAGTTCTTCAGAACAAAAGCATTTTTATCCTTACCTTGCATCCAGTTTTTAGAGATGAGAATGTCTTCAGCAATTAACAAAACTTTAGAAAACTTGACAAAGCCCAGCAAACTTCGTTATTGGTCACATATATAGGGTAATGATTACTGTTAAAACTGAACAAATTTGAAAGTTAAATCACCTTTCCCTACCTGTACTATCTGTTATCTGCACTTGATGTGTTATGCAAAGTATACAGAAAGTGCACAGTTAGCTGTGCTTTCCGTTTCTTTGTTCCCATGCATTAACATTTTCTCCCGGTGCTTGCTGTATGCCCACTTCAGAAAAACTTAGAATCTAAACAAATTTTTTCAATTTTGATAAGAAAGCATATCAGTTATTGAAAGTCAAAACTGTCTATCAGAGCTCTTTTCTGAGCTTTAACTACCTGAGAGTATTTTTATATTGTCTAACACAAATAAATTTATGATCAAAAGTGATTAACGTTTTGATCAGGTGGTTACTAGAGATTTGACATTGGTTAATGTGGTCTGAGGGGTTACTGCTTGCTCAGCAAACATGCATTCCTGGCTTGCTGCAACGTTTAGTAAAATGTGTTTGTGTCAAATACTATGGAAGCTGTTGTAATATAATTTTTCCTTCATGCTGTAATTGTCTGGTGATGATTACAAATGGGGATTGCTAGAAGTAGATGAGGGAAATGCCAGATAGATAGAAGGAGAAAAATGTCCCGGCGAAGATGTTAAGCAATGGAATTTCTTGACAAAAACCCTATGGCATCTACATCCTTGGAGATACTCAAAACTTGACTGGGCAGTCCTAAGCAACTTGATAGAGCTTTATATTTAGCCCTGCTTTGATAAAGGGTTGGACTGCATGACCTCCAGAGGGGCTTTCTAACCTAACCTCTGCTATGATTTACAGTCAACTGTCTGTGCCCTAAATTACCTTATGTTTCAATCACAGGGAAAGATAGAAATACTGTAGGCCAGAAAATTTATAATAGAAAACGGATACTCAGTATAAATTTATGTTTTTGTTTCCACTTGTACTATTTTAAAACTTAGTTTCCAGACTGACGTGTTTGAAATATATTTTTTAATGTTTTTATAGGCTGAGCTGCTCTGTATTAACTCTAAAAAAGATATTTATCATGCAAAGCTTGACCCAGAGTTAATTTTAGAGGTGCTAGCAAATGCTGCCGTTAGAAAGCCTCTTTTCCTGTTTATGGTGAGAACAGATCTTCTCTTTTTCTCGTACCTACTATCTTGCCAAAACCAGAGGTCATTAGCAAGGTGAATCTCTTTTTTTCAGTGCTGCTGTCAATTTTAGGAAATAGGCACAACTGCTGTACAATACAAGTTTTCAGATGGAAACCTGTGAAAATTTCAAATACTTAAAGAAACAGTCTTTTAGTCCACATTTTTCCCATTACTGTTATTGATGTTATTTGCATTTGTCTGAGGGATGTCATGATTAGTTTTTTAAATTTTTTTTTAGAAACCATATGGGATATATTGTTGAAATATAAAGAGGTTCTTGCAGTTTCTCTTACACAGTTAATTTCTGTAGACTAAGAAGGGGTTTTCTAAAAGCTGAAATGGTTGCAACTAATACAAGCGTACAACCATTAGGGCTTAGGATGCTATGGCCCATATCTTAGCTAAGCTAACATTAGCAGTACTTAAAAAATACAAGCAAAATACCTGTATTAAAAAAAAAACACAACCTGTTTAGTATATAATCATGCAAAACCCTGGGAAGTCAATAAATATATAATACAGACAAACTTAACTTTTCACCCATACTTGGCAATACAAGTGCAGACATGCAGTCAGTTTTCCAGGTTTTCACTTTTAGGTGAGGATCTCAAAAGTATTTAAAAAAATGTACAGATAAATGGGGAGAAAAATTAGTGGGGTTTTGCCCCCAAATATATGTATAAACTTATTTGAGGGTTTCAAAATATAGTCCCAACCCATCAAAATCTTTGACAGAGAAGGCTGGTCACAGGTCCCTTGTAACTGTGAAAATATAGATAAAATTTAATTACAAGCAACTTGCCCAACATCACAATGCAGAGCTGGATGTAGAATTCCAGTCTTCTATTTAAAAATCCTAAGGTAAACACTGGATTTACAGTGTTCCCTATCTTCTATACAGTTTGGGATTTTTTTTTTTTTTTGGCAGGCTAACAAAGTTTAGCATAACACTGTAGGCTTATGTGGTCTTCTTTCCCTCTGTAGCATTTCTGGAACAATGTTATAATATGGTCATGTTGAAAGGATTTTTCCAGCACTTTCTGATTCTGAAGTTCCTTCTCATACTTTGTATACCAGAAGCCTGATCTCGCATCTGTGCAAGCACGCACACAGCCACTCCCCCATTACTAATACGTTTGAATTCTGGGCTTATTTCGAATTTCCAAGATTTATTTATTCTAGACACACTAGATTTCCCACTGATAAAAAATAGTATGACATTGGCTTACAGTATCTAGATCAGTGAACTGAAGTTGGGAATCCTCATCCTGTTCCTGATGCGCAGCTGAACCTTGGAGAAGCCACCAGTGTACAATCTTACTTTTATCTGATAACTAGGAAAATCGTACATACCTTCCTCTCCAAAAAAGTCTGGAGGCATATGGATAAAAAATACTGAATATTATATTACGACTAATAAATCTTAGAAAAAGCAACCAAATATCCATTACACATTAATCTTTCAAGGAGGATTGAAAACATTAAAATTATGTAAAACTTATATTAACCCTTAAAGAAAACACCCTTACAGTATATAAAAAACCCCAATATCTTTATTTTCTTACTGACTTAATTGTTTAAGTTACTGTTCTTCAACAAAGTCTTAACCTTTTGTCACCTTGAGAATGATATAAAGAAAAGAAGGCAGGTCCTATAAACCTTGAATGAAAGCGAGAATAAATATACAGAAAGCACGGCAGCCATCAGAAAATTTGCAGAGCACAGGGAAGGGGTAGCAGAGGAAGATGGGGAAAATAATAGTAAACTGGGAAAGCTATAGTAAGTTTAGGCAGAAGAGAAGCAGTCGTAATGTATGTGCCTCAAGACTTTGAATTTGGTAATTCGTGACTGCCTTGGATTCTACCATCAGTAAGAATTAAAGTTTTTCACAACTGATAGTGTGAAAATGAAATATTTATAACTATACTTAATCTTGACAAATATATTATTCTTATACTACAGCTTCTATTCTTGATAAAGAAAATTTAAGTGGTGATTCTGAATCTTGCAGAACAGAAATTGTTGTTGTTGTCAACCTTTTTCACAATGTCCCAAATTACAGAAAAAGGGATATAGGGCTTTCTTCCATTTTATTTTGGAAACTCCCTCCTAGATCAATAATAAAGAAAGAGCTGGCGATTATGACCCATCACCTGCTTGGTTGCTAAGCACTGAAATAAAATGTGATTCTGGATTTCTCTTAAAAATGTTAAGTCCGCAAAAATATTTCTGAGTACTGTATCATACGGAAATTTAGTAGAAGTTCTAGGATTTTATCAGTGACCTGCAGAACTTAATGGATTTACATTAATACCAAAACTTTTAATCCAGTACCTCCCTAAACACTACAGATTTAGTGGATGGCCAGTTAGAGCACAGAATAAATTTGTCAGAAGAGAAGCCTTAGTGGGGACCTAGCAGCAGCCTTCCAATGTTTAAGAGAAACTTACCAACCAAGAGTCTGATGCCAGGCTCTCTACAGAGTGGCAGGAAAAGAGAATGAGAAACAGCAATCAGAAATTGAGAACGGGAGTTCCAGCTAGATATAAAGAAAACATATTTCAGTGTGATTATATTTAAGCATTGGAGCAGCTTTCCCAGAGATACCGTGAGATCTCAGAGGTTTTCAAGACCCAGCTGGACAAAGCTCTGGGCAGCCTGGCCTGAATTCAGTGTTCACCCAGCTTCGAGGAGGGGTTGCACTAGGTGAGGCCCAGAGGTCCACTCCTGCCTGATTGAGTCTCTGATAACCCTGGCACTGAATGTGACAACTTCTTAACAGGCAGCATGCAGCACTGCTTAAGAATTCAGGACAGAGAGCAAGATGTAACTCTGATACTCTCAAGAAAAATTACCTAAGTAGAACAAATGTAGGCAAATTGCAGTCCACTTTGCTCCCAGTAACTGAAGTGAGAACCAACAAACATGCTACGGTTTTGCTTTAAGACTCTTTGAGCAGTCACAGTCAGCAGTATTTGCATGCATCTCATTTGTGCCCTGGTCTGCCTGGTGTTTTCGAAAGGATAGTGGCACAAAAACTTTGTCATGTGAGAAAGTTATTTCCACAAATCCATTGTAAGGACTACAATGTAATTCTACAAGTGACCTTTAAGTATTGCGACTGTTTAAGAGAAATTTTCAGGAAGCAAAAATTATCCCAGGAGTTGATGTCTGCATGAAAGGACTGCATGATCATAAACCGGTTAGCATCAGCATGTGGACTGTAGTGATGTATAGGAAAAGAGTGGAATGGAAGTCATTAACACTGGCCACTGGTGGGTTCCAGTTCTTCTGTTCTTGGGATGCCCAGTGTAAGCTAAATCATGATCTCTTAGGCAAGAGCTCTCTGGTTCAAAGGCAGTTAATCCCCAGATGATTCCAGAGATGCAAGGAGTGCAAGACACTTGTATTCCATGTTACATCCCAGATTTTATATTTTGGATATTTTTTGCTGTAGGAGGTATCCTGTGCCTACTCTAAAAATCTGTTTTTCCCCTCTTTCTGTCTGCAACAGGAGTCAGAAACACAAATAAGGGCATGTGTACTAGGGACTCTAGTTTGTCCTTCCCCTTGTCTCCATATGGCAGCAAAATAAAAATTCCTTAAGATGTAAAGAAAGACATTTTGAATTAAGTAACAATACGTTTTAAAAAGAGATTAAAAAAAGTCTCAGTACCTCTAAATACAATGTTGAACTAACTTACATAATCACTGCAGCATGAAATGTTCAGGAACTATTACATAGATTCCACTTACGGCTCTTGGGTGATGTGAAAATACTTTTCCACTGTATTGTGGATTGTGCCATCCTCAGCCTGCATCTGTCCCAGGCCACAGCAGAAAGGGATAGAAGGAGGAGGTCCTAATTAACTAACTGCCAGTTGCCACAATACCCAGTTTAGCCATGACAGCCTACTATGGCATAGTTCTCTGCAGCTGCAATATTTTTCTGTTATTCTCATTAGTCTTTTCCTTAACATTTTTGTGAAGAAACTAACAAAGGTATAAAATGATATTTCAAAAATACAAGTATCAAGCAGAGTAGCAATAAGAGATTTGAGTGAGAGCACATGCTGGATATTTACAGTGGGGTGGGGCTTTTTTTGCCTTAGAAAAGACCACAGGTACTGCAGGTTTTCCAGACAGACTATAAAAATGTTTGCCTGGAGTTATTTCTATGAGGTCACTGACAAAGGCTGCTTTTGGTTCAGGGAAACATGTTAAAAAGCCTCTTCTTTTCATAAATTACATTTGATCTATAACTCACTAGGGATATTATTGTCAGGGCTGTGGGTGTCAACACTTCCTCGTAGCAGTTATACGATCAGCAGCGTTTCCACAAGTCACTCAGTTACTCCTGAGTCAGAAAGGAGCACTACTGTCCAGTCAGATCACAATATGCCTTGCCTTTCTTCGTACTCCGAAAGGAAGCTAAGGATTCTCACATTTCTGGTTCCAGTATAGTTCCTTCTTCAAAGCCTATTACCCTGTAGATGTTTCATACTTTCATACTTTTTATGCCTATCTTTGAACTGGCACAATGGCAATTCAGCTCAGCACATATTAATCAGTATCAATTATATTCATGCTGGATACAAGATTCCCATCAGCTTCAGATTGCAGAATACTCTTCCATTGCCATCTCACTTTCTGTTGCCTTTCCTAGTGTGTGCAACCTTGGAGACAACTCCTTGTAATTTATTTACAAGAGCAGAGCAAGAATCTCCACTCTTAACAGTGAAGACATCTCAAAGGTCTGCCTACATATCAAACTTGTAGTACCTAAAGTCAAGATTATGCTATGGTGTTTTCCATCGAGACATTTCATGGCAAACTGTCAGCCTCCTCATGTCTTCTGAGATCTGCTCCTCTTCTCCAGCTAGAGGCTTAAGACGACTCTTCATCTTTTTTCTCATCAGATTATAGGAAGAGCCCTTCTCCTCTGTATTACGACTCACCCTTTCTGCATCCTCCTTCAAATCAATTAAACAATATGAATCAAAGGAAAAGACACTTTAGAACATGTTTTTACAACCGTAAATGTACATTTGGCAGGACATAACACTACCCGGATCCCTTTACTTTGGCTTCATGCCATCAGAAGCCCTGTAGTCACATCTGTGTGATGGTACATACAAACTGGCATGAAGACTCATCAGGAAGTGCTTTTCAGTCTAAAAAATAATCCATTAATCAACATTTTCTCAGCTGGGGCCTCTGCGCCAAATCTCTTGGCCATGACTTTCCATAAGTAGAACCAGGGCATTTGGCTCCCACATAAGAATAAGCCCCAAAATACTTCTGTATACATTTCAAATACGGTGGAACAAAGGTCTACATGCATCTTTTCACCAAACTCATTTATGTTTTGAGTCCTCTGAAAAAGAAGAGGTTAAAGCCCTACTAATACACAAAATAACAAAAGAAGCATGTCATATTTGAAATTCAGAACTGATATATGAGTCAACTCTGTCTTTTGCTTCTTCATATCTGGGGTTCATGACTTACTCACTCACTTGAAGGATATCTGTCAGAATGTCTTTAGCCGTTATTTCACAGTCAGACTTTATTCTACAGTCTTGCACAAAGTAATAGCTAGATTTCATTTGAGACTATTTTGTATACCTTCCAGTATTTTTCCTCAAACCTTTTTAAACTCTTCGAGAAATAGGATGGGATTGTATTATGTTCTTACGTATTTGGGGAGCATCACACCCTACAGAAAAAAAATGCACCAAAACCAGCAATCTTTTGGTGTTCGGTGCATAACTTCATTAAGCCCTACTTGTTGATTGCTGGTCCTATTATTTAACAGGAGAGAAAGCATCCCCTGTTATGCTAGCCAGAAAGAAAACAAAAAGCAAGTACTTTGGAAGAGTAAGTAGATAAGCAGCTAGAATAGAAGGATCCTTTACTCCTTTCTGTCCTTTTCCCAGCTTTTATTGATACTGCTATTGTGCCTCTCCTGAAGCTTCCTGCATTGCCTGCTACCAGAGCCAGGACAGCAGATTACATAGGAGGCTACCCTAGTATGATAGATCTCTCCATATGTTTCATACTGAATTTACATTCAGATGATAACAGCAGTCACTTTTTTTTAAGTAGGCCACCTGTCCCTCATGCAATTGTGTCAGCTGCTTAGGTTTAAAAATAATTTTTGCTAAAAAAAAGTCTTCATACTAATAAAATCCTAAAATGTAAGATAATGAGATAAAAATTATATTTCTCATAAACTTCAATGGGGAGGGGTAAATCTTAACAGTTTTGGATACCTCATTCACGTTCCAGTCTTACTTCCTTTTCCCTCTATTTTTCTTCTCCTTTCCCAGCTGAGTAAGATACAATTCTCCTTCATAGAAAAAGCACACACCAACAAAAAGAGATCATCTAGCAACTCCTGTTCAGCTACTGTTAGTTTGTATTAAAATTTAGGGGCTGCTTGTTCTCCATTACTGGGTAAAAGCCCTATAAACTTTTTCTTGAAGAGGGTAGTTGCTGGCAGTCAAACGTTTAGCACAACTATTCTGCTTCAGATGGGCCTGCCGCAAAAAATCCTAAGGCTGAGAAATGAAAAGGAAGCAGCATGGGAAAGACGGGAGCAGAGAAGTTAAAGAAAACTGTTCAGGAGCATGAAGAGAAGATAAAGTAGATAAAGCTGAGTAGCAAAGAAAATGGGCTAAGTCAGCTGTCAGTTGACTTTGTGATAAGTGTTACAGCTAAGCAGTCTTAATTTTCACGCATTTAATGTCATATCCAGAAATTCTTATGATGCTACAGAAAAACCTTAATAAGCCTTTTCAGCTGCCTGACATCATTCTTCTGATCTACTAGTTGTTTCCAAAAATGCTACCTCTTTTCCTAAAGAGGCTGAGAATATTTCCCATGCTTGTGCTTGATGCAGTTTCCTAGATTTTCAAACCCGCAGACAGAGACGATAAATCTAGATAAACTAGAATTTATTTTTATTGTTCCCTGATCTCCCGTTTCCCTCCTACGCCCTCTGTCAAGGAAGTACCTGCACGCTTACTATTTCTTCCAAAGCCCTGTTTCATACAAGAAAAGCGTTTCTTCAAATGCTGCTGTTGTGTATAGAAAGAGCTCTGAAGCTGGAATCAGTGATTTTTGGATGCGTATATTTTTAGATAGAAAATAAATTTTTTGCTTCAGTCATAAAGGAAACTGGTTTAAAGAAACTGCACCAGCTCTCTCATTCCACAGCTTCTAAAGCATGTCTGATTTCAGGTTGTTTGAATACTAAAAGCATTACTAAAGCCAACCAAGCAAACAGCCTCCACCCCCCTCCCCGCCCCAGTAGTATCCAAAGGAAAAAATTGGGTAACTTTGTGATACAGCTTTTTCTGCTTATGTAAGTGAAACACTGAGGAGCAAGTGTAAAGTTTGGTTTCACTTATTGCATTGTTAAAAAAAAAAAAAAATCACTGTGGTCTAAATCAGTTTTTCTCCTTCCCATGAACTTTAGCAGGGAGTGTAAATTCCGCAAAGCTTCCTGAAATTATCCGAGGATGTAAGCCTTTGGAAAAAAGACTTTGGAAAACTTCGTATCTCTGCTCAGCTTTTTGGTTACGAAAACAGCTAATATAGCAATCTTTGAGGAATGTAAACTGTAAGAAGTACTAAGACCAGACAAATGGGAAACAATAATCACAGGTTTGGCAAGCCTGGGAAATTAAAAGGGAGTAGCTGGCGGAAGCCCCTACCCTTCAGGGATGCTTCAAGCAGTCCCAGGCAGGACAGGCTACTCCCGAAGACCCGTCCCGCTAACGGCGGCAGCTAGAGGCAGCGAAGGCCGGTTCCCGCCCGGCAGCAAGCAAGCAAGCAAGCAGGGAGGCAGCCCTGCCTGCCTGCCTGCCACCGCCACCGCCACCGCCGAGCACCTGCGGGGCGCGGCGGGCCGGCTGGCTGCCTCAGGCCGCCCGCCATTGGCCTGCCGCCGCTTCCCGCCTCCTTTGAAAGCTCGAGAAGGGCGGGCGGCCGCCGCGCTGCGGCAGTCGGGCGGCGGGGCAGGGAGGGGACGGGACGGGAGGGGACGGGAGCGGAGCGGAGCCGCGCGGCGCGGCGGGCCGGAGCCGGAGCAGGAGGCCGCAGGTAATTCGCCGGGCGGTCAGGGGGCGGCGGCGGCGCCTTTCTTCACTCGGGAGTTTTCCCTCATGAGGACTGAAGGCGGGTTCAGCGGACTTTAGTGAGCTTCACCCAGGGTTCTTTGCTCAGGGGTCTTCTTGCAAAGCGGTAGCGTTAATCAAAGTCTTCGAATTTTGTACGCTTAGCGTAGCAGCGCTTGTCTTGACAGCTTAGTGCTTTATAGTAGGCACTATTCTTCTTCACGTATTTGGGTTCAGCTTCTACTGGCTTGTCACGGTAGGCTTGCTAGCTAAGCAGCTGAACTTGTGGTTGTGCTAGCTGTGATGACTTACAAATGTGTTTCTTAAGGTCCTAACCCCTAAATAGTAGGGCAGTACTGGGTACTTTTGAACTGTGATGCTTATGAAGTAGTAATGGAAAAACTTGTCTTACAATTTATTTTGTGGACTATCTTTTCATCTGCTTGTTCAGTTGCCAAAAAATAGTGACATAAATGGTGAACCTATAAGGTAAGCTTTTTGTCCTTGTTGAAGTGCTGTTGCTGATGAAAATGAACTAGTCAGTTTGTTAAAATAATTAGCTGGAGACATAGATTTCATGTCATCGCTGGAACACATCTGATTCCAAAACTGTGAAACTTGTTTTTGTTAAGTCTTATTAAGTATTTAGCAAGTGTATGCTGATGAAGAATCTCTTTATGAATTGATATTCTACATACATTTGGCTTTAGTGTATTTTATTCTTTTGTAATTGGATGGGAACCATAAATCATTCTGGAGTTACTTCATCTGTTTCAAGGTAGGAGTATCAGCTGGCACCGTCATAGATATAATACGGCTGCTGTGAGAACCAGGGTACAAAATGTAATGTTAGGCCTGTATAGAAGTAGTTCGCAGGATTACCCTGATTTATACTCTACTTGAAGAAAAAGCAAGAAAGAATTATGAGGGACTATACTTACACGGGGGTAGGGGACACTTCATTGTAAAATACCAATGTATGTTTTCATCTGCCCTTAACACAGCTGTAATAAAGGCTACAAATACATGTGAGCTTACTAGAACATGTGTGCTTATGCAGTTCATTAGTTCTGAAGCTGCTTAGGCTGAGCACACATACGTAGTTCTTCCCTATCAAATTTCTGCATAGAAGTCTGCTATGGCTTGGCTATACAAGCAGGCTTTTTTTTTTTTTTGTACTACTGTTTACTCTGTCTTTAAACTGTAAAGTCAGCTTGAACTAGAAATTCCTACATGGTTCTTGCTTCCCCACACACACACCCCATCTTGCATCTTTAGTTCTGTCCCATGGCAGAACTAAGCAGGATTCTGGTGGCAGCTGCCTTTGAAAACTGCCTGGGTGTCTCTTTGGAAATAGTCAGAATTTTAATGCACAGGCTGGCTGTGTTCATCTATAGAATTACTGTTTCCAATAATATCCCTGCTGATCTCATGAAAGGGGAAAAAAAAAATAAACAGTAATGAAAAAGATGCTGGGTTTGTTCCAGCTGAAAGGAACAGTAAATTTTTTTTTTCCTCAAAACTCTTCTCTCCTCCCTCCCTCCTATCCACCTCCCTGGGAGGAGGTGAGAGGGAATGTGACTTGCATGTTGGCCTCCCCATAGAATTTTGTATGTGTGCGAGAGGTTTCTTTTTCCTCATAAAATAAGTCATCATTCTGCAAGTCTTAAGTTCTCTCCCTCAAAGTTTCTGTCTGAAAAGGACCTTCTGAAGTTAATCTGGTTTAAAGTACTGATCAAGAAGTGTGCTGCTAATTCCTCTGCCAAGCTTTGTGACTTCACAAATATGCCACTTGCTCTCAAAAGTTTGTTGCTATGCAAGGCTTGCAAACAGTAGTTACCAAATTAGTTACAGACCATCTCCTGCAAGCTACTCTTTGTAGATGGCACCTCTGAGCTCCATGGGAGCTCCATGACAAAGTTCTACACTTACTCAACAGGTTACCTGCGAGGACGGGCTTTCAGGGTTGGATGTGAAATGTAGCCTTGAACAGAGCAAGCTAAGGTACTGTTATATTTTGCACTCTCAAATGCAGTGTTTCAAAGAATAGTATTTAAAAGTATAGATGGTGTTTCAGATGACTTTTTATCTAAATAACTTAGAAAAATCCCAGTAACTCTTCCCTTCTTTCCTTTCAAGCCACCTTCCTTAAATGGCTTTTTTTGATTTAGAAAAAGGGGGGGGGGGCAGCTCTGTCTAGCGGTTGCTCGATCTATATGTATCTATATGTATGCTTGCCTGTAGATACATTTTCTTAGTCTCATTACTATTTCTACTCTTGAACTGTTACTCTGTCAGTCATTATCCTCTTTGTATAACATCTTCAGGTAAAACCCAATTCTGCGAAGACTTGCATGTAATTAAGTGTATGCAATGAAGCATATGTATATGTCTTTAAAACCCTGCCCTGCCCATGGTACCTCTATTGTTTTTTCAGATTCATTTTAAAAGATGCATTACCCAGTTACAGGAATTACGGGGTGGGGGGGTGGGGTGGAAATCAGAACAGGCAGGGAAGCACGCTGTGAAGTTAGAACAGGTTTCTTTGATTCAGCGCTACAGGTGTGTATGTGCATTCCCCTAGCAACGGGAAGGGCAGTAGTCTAGCTGAATTGTGCATCTGGTTATAATACACTATTTGTGTCAAGCCTGCAGGAGGGAAAACTTAAGACCCTGGCATCCTGTCTATACCAGCGCTCTGCCTGTTGCTGTTAGATCAGGGTAGGGTTTCCCTGTCCCACAGAACTCTGAGAGTGCAGAAAACGTTTCCACCCTGTGCTGGAATAAAGCAGATTCCCCCTTCCCTTCCCCCCAAGCTTTTGTGGAAAAAAACAAAGTGTGAGCAACCCAAGCAGAATAGCCAATAGCTGGGTGAAGGGGGCTTTCCAGGGATGTAACAAATACAGGGTCAGGTGCCTTCCTTGAATCCAGGGCTGTGAGCGAGGCCGGCTGCCTCTCATGTGACCGGGCTGGTCGCTGAAGCCGTTTGACTTTCGGGCAGGGCAGGTGTACCTCGGCCAAAGCCAGTTTCGGCGTGCGTGAATTGACGCCTTCTTCCCTGCCCCCCCGGCCAATCCCACGTTTGGTGCACTGGAAGACTACCAACAAAATCTGTTTGCTATGTAGTGATGGGGGACTCTTTAAAAAAAGAGGGAGGGGGAAAAGCCCTACCCCTCCACCCCCACAAAAAAAAAACCCCAAACCCCCCAAAAAACCAAAACCAAAACCAAAAAAACCCTAAGCAAAGCCAAGTGCAAAGACAGGGGTGAAACACATGAGAAGCAGGGGCTTTCAGCGACAGGCATCCTTCATTTGGGATCAGAGTTCGGGAAATCAAATCCCCCCGGCAAAACCGGGAAGCCTTTCCCTGCTCGGGTCCGGCCTGGCTCTGGGGGCGCGGCCCCCGCCCCCTGCGCCTCTGCCACCGAGCGGGCTCCCGCGGAGGGCAATGCCTCTCTCTGAACGGATGTTTTATGGGTGCAGTATAGATGTCGGTACGCCGTTTTGCGAGCTAACTTAACCCTTCCCCGGCGCTGGGGGGGGTGGGGGGGTGCTGAGCCGCCCCCGTCCCCCCCCCCCCCCCCCCGGGAGAGACGTATGTGGCTTGAAGAGGCGGCGGCGGGCATGGCAGAGGGGATGCGGGCAGAGGCTGCAGGCAGGGAGGGGAGGCCCGGCCCGGCGGGCAGCCGTGGGAGGGCACTGCCATCTCCGCGCCTGTCGCGACCTCGCGTACCCCCCCGGAGGGGGTGCCGTCCCCGGCGCAGTTACGGCGGCTTGGCCGCGCCGGGGGT
>JAVKLA010000007.1:31714776-31724851 GCA_034782735.1 Sagittarius serpentarius | reverse complement strand
GGGGGGCGGGAGCGGAGCGGGCGGGGCCGCGCCGGCACCCGCCACCTTTAGCGGCGGGCGGGGTCTCCGTAGAGGTCCTGCCGGTTTTTCTAGCCCTGCCTGCGACTAGCAGCGGCGCCGGGGTGAGTCACTGTTCGGAAATGGAGTGGGCGGGTGCGCGTGTAAGAGAATGAATGATGTCAGGGAGGACTGTGGCTCTCGGGGCGAGCATGAGACTCGCGGTAAACACGGCAGCGGCAGCCCCAGCCCCGAGCGATCGCTGCCCCCGGCGCCCCCCCGCCCCGGAGCCGCCCTCCCGCGGGGCAGCGCTTCCAGCTGCGGCACTGCTGAGGTAGCGCTGCGGGCAGGAAACCTCCCTGCGAAGTGTCGCCTGCGCTGACGCCCTTAAAGCCGGTCCCTTTCGCCAGGAAGGAGAAGAGTCTGAGGCCGCGAGAGGAGCAAATTGCAGGGGAAGGTAGCGATCGTGGCAAACTTTCTAGCTGCTTCTGCGTGCTGCTACCTCAGTGGTGGGAGTGTCTGGCCACAAGGAACTGCACAGCCCAAACCCAAGAGCCCTGAGGCTCCAAAAAAGTCTTCCAGCTGCCTTTAGAGGAGGAACTGACGGCAGCGCGAGCTTTTGCGTATACGGCTGAGTAGGTAAGTCGGGAACGGCACAGGTGGATTAAAAACGTGGCATGCCACAGAGAGGCACTTGGAGAACCTCTTTCACAGAAGACCTCTCCGTGTGAACTGGACGGAGACTGGGAAGAGCAACCTTGCACTTGTGGTCTCTTCCATTTCTAAAGTATGTACGTTTTACCTGTAAAATAGTCGTAATTTTACCCTTGAAGAGGCCCCTCTAATTAGGGAGGGCAACCGCTGCGTTGATTTCTCTTGCAAATATGTAGTGCATGGAACGTACTTAGTCTGCTAGTAAAATTGTATGTTCTTGATGTGGGCAATGCGTGCGTACCACTTAGAGCGGTACCACATACCTAGTTGAACAGGAAGGGACTTCAAAATGACTGGTTTCAGCTCAGGAAGATAAAGGATTACTATAAGGGTCATAATGGGGTTGTAAAGGCGTGTTGCTGTAGGGTTGATTTGTTGTTTGTTGTTTTTTTGGGTGGGTTTTTTTTTTTTGTTTTTTTTTGCTGCTGTTGCTGTATGTCTGCTCCATTGAAGGCACTCTTAAACGTCCTGAAGTGCAGCTAAACTAAACTTCTTGACTTAGTGCTAGAGTACATCTCTATTACATTGCATGGTTTCTGGCTTAAATTTAGTTCAGAATCCTTGTGGAAAGTAGTTAATGCGTAATCTTCTGGCAGGATAATAAAACTCCTAGAATACAATGTAGGCTAGCTGTTGTTCAGTTTAATCCATTTCTAATCCTTTTATTTGATTTTTTTTTTTAAGACCTTAGGAAATCCAATATCTATGTATCTTCAAACCACTTAATAGCTATTAATTTATAAACCGTTAATTACGTAGGTGAGTGGTTCCATAGAGGTATTGGCATAAACTGAGCAGGAGCGTGATATTTTCTGAGGCAGCGGGACTTACAGAAGTTTTGGCAAGCTTCACTTTAAGTTGCGTTTATTAAATGGTTTGCCTAAAAAACAAACTGCTTTTTTAATTACATTTAATGTAGTCAATTACGTGTAGTATTATTATTTGATAGGGCAAGTTTTTGGAGACTGTATAACCTTAGATACTTTTTTCTCTATGAAACCAGTAACTTTTTATTTTATCCTAACTTAAATAATCTAGGGCTTAATTTACTAGAAAGGCCAATGTGCTTGCTTCCATGTTTGTTTTTTTTCTTTTGGATAGGATTTACGTTGCTTTTCAGTAAAAAAATGATAATCCATCTCTGATTTTAGAGAAACATATACTTGTGTCTCTGTCCTTCAGAAAAATATTCAAGTGTACCCTGTGTAGTATGTGCAGTCACAAGGAGTATTTGGACAAATAAAAGGCGGGGGGGGGGGACTTCAGGTGAAATTCTAAGGTGATGACAGTAATATGTAGATAAAGGCCCCTAATGAGATGAAGTTCACTTCAAGGACAGTACAGAAATCATATGATGGAGAAATGAAAATTTGAAGAGGGCAGAGATGGATTTTTTCTTTTCTACTCTTAGGTTGGTAATTTGAATCTAGAATGGCTTTATATACCCCTAAATTTTAAATATTGAGCCATGGTTGGCATGCAGATGAGCGTCTGTTTTTCTGGATCATAAAAGCATCTTGTGGTAGTCATATTGTAAGACACAAAAATGATAGGGCTTAACAATCCTGTTTTCATAAACTAGTTTTTTTCTGAATTCAAAACTTAATGTTCTAAGTAGACATCAGAAGTATTATATCATGGGTGAAGTATTGTGAAAAACTTCATATTTCCTTACCAATTAAAAAAACCCAAACAAAACAAAACCCAAAAACAAAAACCAACCAAAACCACAACTCCCCCCACATACCTCCCTGTCTCTGGGAGAGCTGGATAAGAGACTTCATCTCAAGTATTTTTCATTCTAAAAACCGGAGAATTCTTTATTTACGGTGTCTTAGTATACCAAATAAAAGTATGAAGACTGGACAGTAGTGTATTGATTTTTAGGGATTAACCAAAAAAAAAAAAATACTGAAACGAGTGATGGATTTAAAAAATGGCAGTTTTTCTTAAGGACGAGGGAATGTAAAAGAAGGTTTTTTGAAGAGACTGCTCATTACAGCTAAGTCTCCTAGTATAGAAATGGACTTTGAAGATGCAGATATTTGTAACAAAATTGCATACATCTTCTGTTTGGATTTTTTCTAACTTTGATGGGCTGTTGACCTACAGTGTTCTTTGATAGTATTTGTAGGGAGTGGACAGTGCAGATGCTGTGACCCTTTATTTAGTATGGATATGGTATTGCAGTAGTCCGAACAGATGCTGGGAAGATTAATGTAACACTAGGTCCACTGTCTTCAGAGATCTCTGTCTGCTGGGAGAGTTGTTTGTACCATGGGCACCACTGTCCCCGAAGATGCTGCGGACACTAAAATGTCAGGCATCCAGGCACCACTGTCCCAGCAGATGCTGAAGACCTTAAGAGCTGCTGATGGGAAAGTTTTATGTAACACAGATAGCTCTGTCTTGTCCATTCTGCACCTGTTTGAAAGATTTCTTAACTATACTGAACCCAACTGTCTTAGTGAGGCTCCAGAACTTTAATAACCACAAGTGTCTCCCATAATAGGACACTTGCTTACTTTATCACTGTTTTTCTTCCCCAGAATAGTTACTGTGTGGCCATATGTGTACTACAAAGAATGAAGTACTTTTTACCAATATAGTTGGTTTGGGAAATCTACTTTATAGCTGTTAGTATGAATTTTAATAGGACTAAACTGTAAACGAAAACTAAATCATCTTCAGGAAAACCTGATACTTACCCTCTAGCGAACATATATGTAGTATCTGTAATACAAAGGCACTACTGTGCCTTGAGGTCGTGCTTGTGGTTGCTGAGTAAAACTTCCTGCCTTGCTGCATGTTAAGTCCCTTTCAGAATAAGCAGTGTCAAGTGTGGGTCCTCCTGTTCGTTTGCAGTCTGATGGCATTAAAAGATATTGAAGTCTAGTGTGTTGTACGGGTGAAGAAATTAAAATAGCTTGTCAGAGTATCTGAAGCTGTTGAGTTAATCATTGCAAATAGAATGGTTCTTAACTGTGTTCAGGTCTAAATCCTCAAAGAAAATAATTCTTGAGCATGATTTCTCAGGAAAACTTCATTGCATTCACTCTGACAAGACAGTTTTATGGTAAAAAACCCATGTATTTAATATTTAACTATTTAATTTTCCAGATAAAATATCTTTTCTCAGATGTATAACCCTAAAAAAGGAGAACATCCTGTTCTCTTGAAGTCACTGAACAAAAAAGCGGGTGTCTTGCTTTCACTTACCTTCCCCAGTTTATGGGAGTTAACTTGCAACTGCTGTGTTTAAGTTTCAAGGACATCCCACGTATTCTTTATAAACTTATTAAACAAAAACTTAAGTTGCTGCTATCAGTGGAACTGTGGAGCTTCCGAAGGGTGAGCTTTGCTGCTGCACAAAGCAATGTCTTACTATTCCTGGCTTTTAGAGTTAATTACTTGCTGCTCCCTTCTGTAGTCTTCTGTTTTCTTTATATATTGAGATTTCCTTAGGCTGAATCTTACTAGAATCCTGTGCAATGCAGTAAGCTTCACACTAAGCTTTGCAGTGTTTTAATGTGTCTGTGGTTACTCATGTGAAGTGGAGTAGGGTTGTACACCTGTTCCTTGAGAAAAGATGCCGAGCTGCCTGTGTGCAGCACTGAATGTTTCGGAAAGTTGCATCAGCTTAATGTGGGTGATTTAAGCTGAACTGATGCAGAGCAGTTATGGACACTTTTGCTTAAGAATAGCTAAACTGAAAATAAATTCATTCAGGATTAATTTTGATTTGGCAGTAATCTGGAATTTTAAATGGAGTGTGTGGAGTTGAAGTCAGTTTCTTGGGTAAGATGTAAGCATATCGTGGCTGAAACTGAAAAGTTTGGAGTACAAATAATGATTAAATGTGTGTTTTCAATAGCAGTAATGTTACTTTGATGGTGAGAGATGGACGTCATGAAAGAAATCAAACAAAGCGAGCAAAGCAAAACCAGGAAGCTAAATATATTTAAACTGTTCATTCTAATCCCCCATTGGAGAATTTACAAACTGCCTGCAGCAGTTTGTAATCACTGGCTTTCAGAAACTCCCCAGGCAGTTGGTAATGTTCTTAGTGAAACACTATGTTTGTGGCAGGTTTACCCGTTACTCATCATAAACCAGTATGTCCCATGTAAAGTTATGCAACTTTTATTCATTTGGGAGAGCAGATCTTTTTGCCTAATGTCTCTGTTGATATCTTTAGGCCCAGGTCAGTCTTGCTGCTATTGTGAACTCAAATGTTCCAAGAATGAAGTTTTAAGTACTACTATGGGTTAAGTCATACTAGTATGTTTACTTAGTTTTTGTCTTTGTGCTAGTTCGGATGGCAGAGTGTCACTCTAAACTAGCAAAACTTACTGGAGCATGCATTTGTAGAGTGTAACTTATGGGAGCTGTTTTGTTCTGTTTAATTGTGGCTCTCTGCTGTTCATGCCTCATACTAGGATTTAAATTTGGTTGGTTGATTTATTTTACTTTTTAAAATCTTGGTTAACTGTAAAATAAGTGGGAGTTTTAACCCTATCAGAGTGCAGGAATCTGTCCAGCCTCAAAGAACAAGCCTCTGACAGAGCCTGTCTAGAACCTGGATCCTGTAAGATCTAGCCTTAAGCAACAGGTAATGGTTTTCCTTTATTGAAGTGTTACTACAAGTGTTTTGGCATATGCTAACACCCTGATATACCTTTAATAGAACACTTGCATCTGTAAAAGACCTTTATTAAGAAGTCACCTGCTCTCACTGATTTTTTTTTTTCCTGTTGAAACGTTTGCATTTCTTAGTTTGTCTCTTTTTAGAGCTTTTATTCTGCTTAGCCTCCTAAGCTCCTAAACTGTTGCATGATGAGTGCTGAATGACTTCTCACAATTAGTTTCAGTTATGTGAAATGTACATAACAGTGACAAAATGTTTACTTATGCACACACCCAAGTTCCTCCTTATGTTCACTCCAGTGCTGGACAGTTGGTTAGTGGAGCAGACCTAAATAAGGAGACAAGAGTCTCCTTATTTAGGTGACAAAATTTGCTAAAGAGAAACAGCAGTAGAGAAGGTCATGCCTCATAGTCGTTAATTCTGTCTTTCATATGGAGGGCACAGTATAATCGTGGAGTTCGTTGATAGTTCTGATACATTTCTACAGTAATTACAGCTAATTTGATTTTGGGTTTTTTTTTGTGCTTTCTCCACATCAGCCTTGTAAGTGGGAAACAGCTCTAGCTGTTTGTAGGTGCTTTATAAGGGCGCCAAATACCACTGCCCATGTCTCGGTTTGGGACTGAACACAGACTGTATTGAAGCAAACTGTTCCCGTCACTGCCGCTGCCTCAAAAGGACATTTTAAAAACTGCAGTGCTGTGTTACTGTCTTAACAGTGCTAAAACCATGCTTAATATAGAATTATTTCATCTTCTGCCAGTTATTCTGGCTCAAATTTATATATTACAATTTCAATATAAAACCAAAAGCATTTAAACTGAAATTTTGACAGCTTGTTGTTGTTGTTTAATGCTGAGAGAATTTAATTGCTATGGATCTAGTTTGGGTTAGTTCATACTTACTAGTTTTTCTGGTAACTTACCTATTTTAGGAGTGTGTAGAGACTATCAATATATTGTAGCTTTAAAAGTTAACTCATGTTACTTTTAGTTTCTGTGTATTAGGAGCCTGACAAAATTCCTCCCAAAGCTTGTATTCTTTCCTATTTTCATAATACTGTACTAATCTGTAAGGATGCTATGTAGGAGTTCTTTACATTATCATTCTCAGAAGCATGAAATTGTTTTCATTTGATTTCACTCTGATTTTATGTACCATTTTGAGTGTGTCACCTCACAAGAGCTCATTCCTGTCTTCTGGCATACCACCTTGGTCTTGTAGAGGCTCATTATGAGCACAAAATTTGGCTCTACTTAATAAGTAACAAGGCCAACTTAAGACACTTCTTCAACTGCAGTTAATTGAAGAAGTGCAGATGCTCAGTCTGCTGTGTTTTCAGAATTGTTTTGTTTCACTGCATATGTATACTTTGCACAAAGCTATAAGGAGTGATTTTGAGATTTTCTGAAGAAAACCAAACAACTCTACCTGATGTGGAAAACGTGCCTGAAAGCTAAAGGTGGTCCTCCAAAGTGAAGTTGTGTTTCTTTCCATCCTGTGAGAAAGAGGATTGACTGAAATGACTTGAATCCTGTATTGACTAGTAAAAGTGATCATGCACTAAAATCAACTCTTTTCAGGGTTCTTGTTTCCTTAGAAATAAGTTTCATGAAGTCTATGATGGACTTCAGTCTTGAGAGGAAGGGCTGTGGCATCCTGTTTGGCTCTGAAGCAAGAGGTATTAAAAGGCATTGCTCCCTCTAAGTTGCTGCCATAGTGAACTTGGAAGTTAATGTGAAGACAACTTACTGAAGAGTTGAGTGTTACGGGTTTAAACTTCTGTCCACTGCAGTGATTGTATCCTGAATTTGCAGGTGCTATTTAAAATTCATCATCTTAGCAGTATTTACCACCATTAAATTGAATACTGCACATGCTATATAGCCGAATGGCAAGCTCTCTCCACTGAGGATAGCTTTTTTTTTTTGTAGTAACCATGGTCATTAACTTTCTCTATGCAGTTCTTAAAAAATGGGCTAAGCTATTCTCATACGCACAAGCAGGCGTAAGTATTATGATAAGTAGTCATTTTTTCTGTGTAGAGCAACTAGTCTATGTCAAGTAGGGTGGAATAATGTGTATGTCTATGGTAAAAGTCAGTAAGATGGATGAAATACATCTCAGCTGACCAGCCACGGGACAAGGCACAATGCCTGTCAAATACCGAAGTTGAAGTAGTTGGGCTAATGGAAGTTTCCAGCTCTAACAAAAATCTAAATAATTACACTTCTTTCTCTAAAAGTATTTTTCGTTGATATTTAGAGTTTCTTTTTTTTAAAAGCATAATTCACAGATTGCAGGCACTTTACACTTTCATGTGTGTGTACGCTGCTTTCTAGTCATTGGACAATCTGAACAAGGTAAGTAGTTGCCTGGCTTAAGTTTTACTCTGCAGGATAAATGTTCCCATAAAAAGTTTTTCTTTAGAGAAAGTTTAAAATAAACTCTTAAACATCATAGGGTTTGAACTAAACTGTTTAGCTCTCTTACATTTGAGGAGCTCGGTACTGAATGACTGAAGTTAAAATAGGACACTATTCTTTCTCAAGGGCCTGGAGTGCAGGGAACAGTTGCAGGAAAGCAGGAGCTCTCTGTTCTATTGTGCTGCATTAAAGGCAAGCACTAGGACTATGTCCTTTTACCTTACCCATGTTTTTTTGAGTGTGCATGCATGTGTGCTTTCTTGTTATTCTCCCCCTGCATCCTGTTGTAGTGAAATCAGACAAAAAGCTTTTAGCACTGCAAGCCTTTCTAGAACATGTGTTTAAGGCAACACAGTTTAGTCAAAATGTGACTGTGATGTATGTAATATGCAGAAAAGGTTGTTGGTTATCAAAGTCTGTGTGGCAATTATAAGGACACCTACAAGAGGAGTATCGTACTTAGGCCTCACGTAACTTGCTCAAAGAACTACTATTTTGTTTGATCTTTGTAACAATTAGCATACGAAAATGTGCACTCTGGTTTTAATGGTTTGTATTACTCAGCAGGTGTTAGACTGATACTGCATAGCTTATGATTTGGTTATGCATTGCTGAGAAGGAAACATGAAAAATCTACTTACACATGCATTTACAGTGATATTCTATGGTGTTTTCAGTTAGAATCAGGTTACAAGCCTTTCTCCTTCCATCAAAAGGCTTGTAGACTGCTGGACAGTATTTTTGTTGTTGTATACTTGCAATAGTGTGATTCGATGGAGTAAAAGACAGTCTTGGTGGACAGAAATGTATTGTTATTTAGGATGACTTTTTGTATCTTGTCACTGTTATGACTGTTTTAAAACACTCCGTTTCCACACCTCTTACCTTGTTTTTTTTCATGAGTCCTATAGGTCTAGGACAGTTTGTAGATCAAGTTAAAGAGTAAAGGCAGCCTCTACACTTCCGTTTTTGTTTTGTTTTTTTTTTTTTTTTTTTTTCCAGTGCTGTGTCACTTCATAATTCCAGGTATGTGAAATGAAAGTACATGTACATCTAGAAAACCTCTCCACTTCCATAGTTTGGAATTTCTTGGACATTGTTTGGACTATAAAGTGGCTGCTGCTTGTTCCTTTGCTAAATTTTGTCATCTGACACAAACTCATTACGAGCAAAATGTCAGACAGTCTGAGGGAACAGATTTAAATGCTTCACTCAAAACAAGCCTGTCTAGGGATTTGAAGGCC
Organism: Sagittarius serpentarius; assembly: GCA_034782735.1. Taxonomy (NCBI): domain Eukaryota; kingdom Metazoa; phylum Chordata; class Aves; order Accipitriformes; family Sagittariidae; genus Sagittarius; species Sagittarius serpentarius. The sequence continues at coordinate 31,715,822 of JAVKLA010000007.1, read as the reverse complement.
TATATGCCAGATGTGCTCATGAATTGACCTATACCTTAGTTCAACAGGACCTTCTTCCTGAGGAGATCAAGGCATTGAAACTGGTTAATCAGTTTTGGCCTCATGTTTAATGTACAGCCTGATGTAACTTAAGCCTAGCCTTGTCTGAGAGGACCTTTTAGTCTGTGTTTACCTCTTAGCCAAGCAGCACCTATAGAGTGATTGCCCATGAAGTATGTTTGCAGATAATCAGGCTATATTTCAAGTAGATCTTCACATTGGTACATGTCAAACAACATATATCCTCTTACCTAACAGTTCAGAATGGATTACTGCTTTATGTAGGTGTGTGAGCACCCTTGTCTTGTGTTGTTCTGCCTCTTGTATGTGTGATGAAAATGGTCCGTATAGTTAAACTGAAAAGTAACTTGTTCCCTGTTTTTTTTTGTTTGGTTTTGGTAGGTTTTTTGGATTTTTTTGTTGTTTTTTTTTTTTTTTTTTTTAAATTGCCTGCTATGAAGTCGCCACTTTAGCTCAAATGCTGAGGGTTAGTGGAAGCTTGAGTTCATGCTGGGAAGTGTCTCAGTATGCATGTATGAGTATTCAGTGTTCTGGTGTCTGAACATGCTTAAGAAATTTTACTGAGAATTCTGACCCTGAACGCGTCAAGTGACTGCCCTGACTCCATGCAGAGTAAGAGATCACAGCTTGTGCTGTCATAGTGCTTGTGCTGTTGCCCCGTAGAAGCAGAGTTGAATAGAATCATAGAACGGTGTGGGTTGGAAGGGACCATCAAAGGTCATCTAGTCCAACCCCCCTGCGGTGAGCAGGGACACCGTCAACTAGATCCGGTTGCTCAGAGCCCCGTCCAGCCTGGCCTTGGATGTTCCCAGGGATGGGGCTTCTACCACCTCTCTGGGCGACCTGTGCCAGTGTTTTACCACCCTCACTGTAAAAAACATCTTCCTTATAGCCAATCTAAATCTGCCTTCTTTTAGTTTAAGGCCATTTCCCCTAGTCCTGTCGCTACAGGCCCTGCTAAAAAGCTTTTCCCCATCTTTCTTGTA